>JAPWDM010000006.1:38200849-38800849 GCA_035578155.1 Brachynemurus nebulosus
TGATCTATTAATGGATCTTTTATATTTACATGGCATAATTTACAGTCTAAAATAAAAATTGCATAATTAAGGTATATAAGTCTAGGTTTTTAACATGTAATATGATGCGGCATCTATACCAACTTTAAATGCGGCATCTCTCCTTTTTGTTGGGATAGATGCCGTATGTTGCTAAAGCAAGCATAGTGCGGAATTCCAACCTAAAATTTCATACAGTACTTTTAAAATACACCTAAATTAATAACAAAACTCATTTTCATTAAAATAATGAAATATACGTTCTTAAATTCTAATGAATTAAATGCTTGATAAAATATTACGTTAAAAAACTTACTTTTCAATAATAAAAAGTTGGATAATTACTAAACTGATGGACTAATCATAAATGTTACCATATACAGCTTAAATAAGTAACTTATTTTAAATATATAATCCACTAATAGCGCTATCTATCAATCAATCAACGGACGAACTATGACTACTGCGGCATCTCTCCCGACCTGCATCTCTCCCGCACTTACCCTACTATGGCAAGAACCGTTACTAATGATAACAAAACTAGAATATGGTAACGTTAGGTGAACATTGGTATGTATGTAGGTATATGTGATATTTTGTATATAATTAAATATGAAATTGAAATATATGTATACAATATATGAATAAAAAGTTTGTTAATTACGTAATAGTTTTTGAAAATAATTCTATTGTATTTCAATATTTTTAAATAATGTTGTTTGTTAAGTTTTCAGATTTCATAATAAGAGTTATGAACTTACGAAATTTTGCAAAGTTTCTCACTGATTTTTCCGAATTGAATTCTGATTATTCTTCATAGTTTCATTTTTCTTATGTTGAGCATGATGGAATATGGGTGTAATATTAGTTAGGAACAGCCCATTAAGAGTTATGTTAAATAAGATGTGCGTTATTGCTTCTACTCTATATTACTAAAAATACGCTATTAATATCATTTTTGGGTTCCGAAACCCTTGAAACCTTTATAGTTGCGATAATCCGTAGTAAAATACTTTTCCGTATTGAAAAGTGTGGATGAAAATTTCTTTCCACGTAGCATATCGTGTGAGATATTGTTAAAAAAGGCTCGAAATTGAGGTTCCTTTTACTCTTTTTTAGTTCCCGTTTGCGAAATACTGAGCTTCACAGTGGCGAGTAATTGATCTTTCCTTCCGCAATTTTTAAACTAGTGATTTGAAAAAATTATAAATATGTAGGGAAAGGTAGCCCAAAGCGGGTAAGCTAAGATTAAACGCCCAAAAAAGTAGCTTTTGACTTCGATAAGTAGATCTTCTTTATATTATCAGATAGATTAGTTATGGAACTTTAAAATGAATCTTCGATTAAGGAATATTTATACGACATTTATTTTTAATAAAGAAAATTCAAAACCTTTGCAAAACCCGCTTTGCCCGTATAGATACCCTAAAGCGGGTAACCCCCTTTGGGCAAAGCGGGTAATTACATTATGTATTTAAATATTATTATTATTTTTTAATATAATCTTTCTTGATCATATAGAACTTAACAATAATAATAATTTAGTAAAAAAAATTGAAAAAAGACAAAAATAATCAATTTTTAACAATTAACTGTAACTTTCCTTACAACCTTCACATTGGAGTATATTACCTCAGGTGGTTCCACATCAAAATCACCACAAACAAGGCAGAAATATTTTTTTAAGCTTTTTCCCTCATTCCGTCGTAAAAAGAATATTTTTTATTTTCTTTCCCGTTTCAACAGTTTTTTCCATTACGATGCTTCTATTTTGTCTACCCGCTTTGCCCAAAAAGACTTAATTTTGTTAACTTAGAATAATTTCAAAATGAAAGCCGATACATGTCTATCTTTTTCTACATAAAAAGTCAAATGATGATAACATAATACGGTAATACCAAAAAGATTACAAATAAAAAGGTTTGTGACTAGTCACAGCATATTTATCGTCAAAATTTTTAACAAAAACAAAAAAAAATTGATGGCGCTTAACTAGGATACTATACGACACAAGCGTTCAAGTGCAACTGATTGATACTGGTTGATATTCGGTTAATCTTGATATATACACGACCTTACAAAAACATTTGATACAACGATATGCAAGCGCTTACTCACTTTAAGAGGGGTACCCACTTTGGGCGACCTCCCCCTATATATATGCAAAAATTATTTTGGCTAAACTGTATGGGCAACTCTCGGAGATATAGTTCTTTTAATATGGAAAAAAGCTCTCTTAAGTTGGTGTTACAATAATTATTTCAAATAGATTCCGTTTATTATACTTTATTTGCGGAATTCCAACGGGTCACTAATGACCAGATAAGAATTACGTAAAGCCGTATTTCCTATTCAACAACAGAAAGTATTTTATTTACGAATAGTTTTTTAAAATAAATAGGTAGGTACTGGAAAAATAAAATACCCCTGTCGCAGCATCCTGCATAACATAGCGAATTTCCATTTACAAAAGTACCTTTTTAGACTTTATGTGACTTTTCCGCCTCATTCCGTCAAATTTTTTCACGAATATATATATATATATATACATACATATATATATATATATATATATATATATATATATATATATATATGTATGTATATATATATATATATATATATTCGTGAAAAAATTTGACGGAATGAGGCGGAAAAGTCACATAAAGTCTAAAAAGGTACTTTTGTAAATGGAAATTATATATATATATATATATATATATATATATATATATATATATATATATATATATATATATATATATATATATATATATATATATATATATAATGAATATTGAATATTAATAATTTATTGTTAGTATTTATAGTATTTATTGTTAGGAAAAAATTTCCTTAGGTTCGGTTAGGTTAGGCCAAGTTCCGTTAGGTTCAGTTAGGTTTAAAAAATTTTCGTTCACTTCACCCACCGCCGGAGGTTTCTAGAACCGCCCCGGTAGCTCTACCTCCACCTCGTCTTTGCAATGGTGTAAAAAAATGTGGCAAAAACATTTAAATTATAGCAAATTTTGGCAAAAACTAATTTTTTGCAAGAACAAAAGCCATGTTCCTGGCATCCGACGTGTCATCTCCGTCCGTGAAGAACTCATCCATGATTTTTGGACTTCCAACGTTCTCACCAAATTTCGTAAACCTAGGACATTTCGTTCGAGAGTTATCGTGCGGACACATATATATATATATATATATATATATATATATATATATATACATATATATATGTATATGCATATATATATATATATATATATATATATATATATATATATATATATATATATATATATATATATATATATATATAAATTTGAGTGAATATTATTTTCGGTTCCTAGGGACCTCAAAACAAATTTCTGCCATGGTCCCGGGTTCAAGTCGCGTCATGACAGTGGCTGTAATAGCTGAATTTCCATTCTGGAAATTCGCTAATACAAAACACTAATAAATAGATATTCTCTCTAAACACATAGGTGGTACAAATATGTTATGTAATTAAATTAAGCAAGTATAAAAACAAAAAATTCATTTTTTAACCAGAGGCTAACGAATATTTTAAGATACATATAACACTATACTTTTGAGCTGTATATTCGTACAGTCTATAGAATTAATAGCTTCATTATGTAAAGTTTATGTGGAAAAAATATAATTAAATAAGTAATCTGCTAAAAATGTTATATAAAATAGCCGGGGTAGTTTTATATTTAACTTATAGCAGTGTTTTTCAACCTGTGGGTCGCGACTCCCTAGGGGGTCGCGAAGCCTTTTTAAGGGGGTCGCAGTTACTTTAACAATAAAAACACTCTAGTTCAATATATAATATTTAATAAAGAAAAGGTTAATTAAATGTTACATTTATGTGATGGTTTCATACTTTGTCTTGATAAAATTTCAAAACAAATAACTGCGGCTTATTTTCAATAACAGTAAATCCGAGTTTTAAATAATTGTCGTCATATAGACGCTTTTTTTGCTTTTTTTGATTACTCTCATTGGAACTTGAAGTTGACAGTTGTGCATGTCTTTCCAGAAACTCATCCATTTTCAATAATTATCGTACAATGAGTACAGAATTTTGGGTATTATACAATAAAAGACAGTGAACAACTACTAAACAAACAACAAGTCAATCCATTAAATTTAAACACAATTCAAAGAATTCGAAAGTGTCATCCTTTACTTGCCTGATGCTCCACGCAACGCTCATCACATTCCGCTATGTCTCACTCACACAAGCCACGCGCGCGTTCGAAAGCTACTATAAGTCGTCAACTTCGATGTCGATATAAACATATGCCTGTTTGAAGTCATTTGCTCGTATTTAATTGACACCTAACTGAAAATAATCAATAATGATGAATGGATTCGATATTAATAACATTGAATAAAAGTTAGAAATAGCAGAGGGTAGGGGTCGTGAAATATTTTTCGATACTAGGAGGGTCGCGGAATATTTTTCCATACTAGGGGGGGTCGCGCCATGAAAAAGGTTGAAAAACACTGACTTATAGTATATAAAACCAACCAGTTGCACATAGTCTAGATTCAGTTCGAACTTGAGTGGTTAAAATTATTACCCCGGAATTTGTTTACATAATCTTGTTCTGTATATATATTACAGGACTCATAAAAGTTCGTCTTGGCTATGACAACCTGGTAAAATTTTGTTTCAAACGAAATTGTTTGTACGAATGAGAAAGAGTAACATATTCGCATTTTTAAGTTTTTTTTTCGTACTCTTTGTTATAATACCAATAATTAAGGTCTCTTCACTTTTTTCCATAAAATTGATATTTCCGACGTTATGCATGTATTTAAATTGAAAAAAATCACGATTTTGTTTGATTTCAGATCTAACTGTAACTATATTAAAAAATATGAAAAATTATTCAAACAAATTGTTTCCACATAATTTGGTCGCCTTATCAATGAAATGCGTCAATAAAAATTTCAATTTTAAAATTAGAAGCATTCTTTTTCGTCGAATTTTTTCCGAAAAATTAGACTTGTACAGCAGATAAGATAAGAACGGCGAGAGGTGAGAGTAGGGGCGCTATCCGTTTTCGGACCGTAGAACACGATTTTGTAGAAAAAAATTTCTGATATATGTATATATATATATATATATATATATATATATATATATATATATATATATATATATTCCCGCTACCTTTAGACATGTCTAGGGCCCCCCTATGGAAGTTAAGAGCTGGAATTTGGTGAGTGGGGCTCATTCCGATGCACAACAATACTATCAAAGTGGGATAAAATTTTGGGCAAATTTTGGATCCGACCGAACCTTTAAGAGGTGGGGGGCAACAAAACAATAGAACTTTTCTAAACCGGTTGGAAATAATGTTTCGGTCAATTATCAACAACATATCCAAAATTCAGCTTTCTAGTATGATTTGGAGGGAGTAGAGAAGGAAAAAGTATTTTGATTGGATCTAACACGCGCACAGCCCCCCCCCCCCCCAACGTAATGGGTTGAAATTTGGTATGTTAATAGGGTTCGTATCTAGGGTCTTCTCTTTGGAGGTTTTAATATTTTACCCCCACCCCACCATTTTTAAGCTACAATTTCATGTTTTTCCGAAGTTTTCGAAGGTTGTACCACTCGCACAGGTCACCCAAATAAACCTAGAGGGTTGAAATTTTGTATTTGGATTGAGTCAGTATCAAGAGGATGCCTTTTTGGGGGTCTCAACCTTTAACCCTTACCCCCACCATTTTTATACCAAAAAGAATATGATTTTTCTAGTTTTTTAACAGTTTCGATCGGGTCAAAATCTCCCCCAGTAGACCTAGAGGACTGAAATTTTGTGTACAGGTTAAGTTAATAGTTAGCCACTGCTTTTTGGAGGTTTCAACTTTTAACCCTTACCCTCACGATTTTTATGTCAATATTTCCTTGATTTGTTTGCCTTTTTTCTAACACGCTTAGGGACTCTCTGAGTAAACGTAGAGGGTTGAAATTTTGTACATGTATTGAGTTAGTATCCAGTTAGTGCCTTTTAGGGATCCCACATTACTTCCCCCCCCCCCACTTCTCCCATTTTTACAGCGGAATTCAATGGTATTGTTAAATATGTTTAAAATGTTTTATATTTATACTATAAGACAAGTAGGCGAATAGTAAATTTAAAAATTTAAAAAAAATGAACGTACTTTTATAACAAATGCAATACATACATATTAAGTTATTTAAAAATGTTATTAAATTTAATGTTTATTTATAAAGTATTAATTTTTTTTTTATTTATAAAATAGAGATTTATGATTTTTTTGGAAAGAAAAAATACCTTCATAAAGGCCTTCCAGTTTACTATTTAAGGCCCTTTTTTAATATTTAAAAATAAAACACAAAGGCAATTGGCGGATAAGCATGGGTAGGAATGCCCTCGTACGAATTGTGTTGGCTTTTTCCTGCTAACTGCTATCGGCACCAAACTGAAATTTACTGAGATTCAGCCCTTAAAAACTTAAAACCTTTTTTTAAAGCCCCGATCAGCCGGACACTCATCATCAGTTTTGAAACCACCAAGATGACAAGTCCACGCTTGTAGACTTTCAATCACATTTCGTTTGTAGACATTCAATACCGAAGATGAAGGGAAGAATTCGACTTCCGCGATGGGGACCCGCTGCTCACGGTGTTTTTAAATTTTTTTTTTTTTTTATTTTTATTTTTTTTTAAATTGAATTTTAAATAAACAAGAAATTGAAACTTATGTTATCATATAATTAATATTATTGAATACAAAACTAAATAACATCATATATTTGTACGCACGGAAAAAAATTTTAAATGGCTCGATTTTGAAAATTGGGTTAGTTTAATATAGATATTATTTTATTATAGTAGGTGCTGATTAGACGCAATTAAATAAATACCCCTATCGGTGCATCCTGCATAACAGCAAAGAGTGACCGTAAGTTTCGCCTATTTGGCAGCCCTTGAAATCTAACTTCAAATGTATGCTAAATGATAGTTTATTATGAGACTTTAATCTCCTGAAAATTTCAAATTGAGGCTGCATTCGGTTCTCGAGATATCGAGGGTCAAAGTTGTCAATTTCGCATGGGTTCACAATTCATTACATTCAGAAGATAACAAAGGTTATTTCATTACATTCCGAAGATAACATTTGATATACGGAGTATCTCTAGATCTCACTAGGGTACCCTAGAATTTTTGGGGTCACCGATTTCGAATTCATGGTCGGTTGACCTCTATCACGTCAGGTTCAAGGTCATTTGAAGGTCAAAGAGCGAATAAATGCTTTAAAATGACTTTAAACCTGACGTGATAGAGGTCAACCGACCCCGGAATCCGAATCAGCGATCCCAAAAACCCTAGGGTCCTCTGGTGAGATCTAGGGATACTTTGTATATCAAATGTTGACCTGTGTTATCTTCTGAATGTAATGAATTGTGAACCCATGCGAAATTGACAACTTTGACCCATGATATCTCGAGAACCTAATGTAGCCTCAATCTGAAATTTTCAGGAGATTAAAGTCTCATCATAAACTATCATTTAGAATACATTTGAAGGTAGATTTCAAGGGTTGCTAAATAGGCGAAAAATGGCTTTCTTTGCGGTCACTCTTTCCGTTTACAAAAATTAGTTTTTTTCGGAAACCAGTCTACAGCGAATAACGATTCAAAAACGTTTTTTATGTAATTTTTTCCTCTTTACAATGGTCTAAAAAGAAGTCCCAAAAACTTTTGAATTTGGGGAAATTGTGGAAAAAAACTATCTTTTTTTTTCACGAAAAATGATCGGAAAACCATTTTCCGGGCATCGGACGTATCTGGCTGAATAATTCATCTAAAATTCTTGAATTTTCAACATTTTCACCAAATTTCGTAAAAATTAAATATTTCGTTCTTGAGCTTTCGTACGGACACATATATACACACATACAAACATACTTAAATATATAAATATATTAATAATTTAAATATATAAATATATTAATATATTAATAATTTATATATATAAATATATTATATATATATAAATCTTAGTGAAATTCAATTTCGAGTTCTAGGGACCTCAAAACAAATTTCTGTCATAGTCCCGGACTCAAGTCGTGTTATGAGAGTGGCTGTAATAGCTGAATTTCCGATTTGGAAATTCGCTAAATTAAAAAGGATGTTTTTAATTTTAAAATTGAAATTCGTATTGAGGCATTTTATTGATAAGAGACCAAAGTTTGTGGAAAATATTTATTTGGATAATTTTTCATATTTTTTAATATAGTTACCACGATCTGAAATTAAGCAAAATCGTGATTGTTTCCAACTTAAAATATCAATTTCGAAAATAGCAATTTTACGGCAAAAAGTGAAGAGTCCTAAAGTGCTGGTACTGTACTACTAAAAAATATGAGAAAAAATTTACAAATACAAATATATCCATTTTACTCTTTGACACTCGTGTAAACAATTTCGGCTTAAACATAATCTGGTCAGGTTCCCAAGTGGCAGCATGAACGTCTTTTGAGCGTTAAATACAAACATCTAAAACTACGCAGAAAAATAATATTTATAGTTTTTTATTACTCATGCGGGAGAAGTACTAACTTGGCGCACACATTTTTGTACGCAAAATAGCTGTTTGCCTACTGTACTCTCCCCACATACTTTTTTGCGTGCGGAAAATAAACTTTCCGCACACAAATTGACAATAAAACACGCAAAGCCGCCTCTTGATTTTTCATTTAATAAATATTTCATAATTATTTCTATAGAAACCACCAACAAAGTAATTTAAACAATATTTAATTCAGAAAAAAAAGACGAACACTCAAAAATATTATTTTAAAAAGTAATAAAAATGTCAAAAATAGTGATAATAATAGAAAAAAGTATGTGAAATTCGTAATAAAAAATAGTATGTGCAACTCGTGCGGGATTGTCGATTGCCCACTCAAGTGAATGAGTGCAACTTTTCTTTCGTGGGCAATCGACAATTTCCCGCACTTATTGCACAATATACTGTTGTACGATATGTTAATATAATTATTTAAATCGAAGCCTCTTGTACAATTCTACGCCACTCACCACGTTTTGTTGTTGATGCAAGTATTCCCGGTGCCTCCACCATCAGAGGATACATAGTACAGTAGGTTGGTGTCATAAGTATTCAATTTCTTCAGTATTGTAATCCGACATTTGTCGAACTTTAATGTTATGGTGAAAAGTAGAAACTAATGGTGTAAATTAAATTTTCGGTAAAAATGAGATGAAACGAATTTTCATTTAGATCCGAACTTTAATTAGGCACAAGCTAAAATTTTTACAGTTTTCTACGTATTCCATGTAATTTCCATATTCTTTAAATTTACAATGTAATATAAAGTTTTTTTTTTTTTTTTTAAACTATTTGTCTGGTGGCAATTAAAATCGAGCAATTTATTATTACACTC
This sequence comes from Brachynemurus nebulosus, assembly GCA_035578155.1. Lineage (NCBI taxonomy): Eukaryota > Metazoa > Arthropoda > Insecta > Neuroptera > Myrmeleontidae > Brachynemurus > Brachynemurus nebulosus. The sequence goes on from JAPWDM010000006.1 coordinate 38,210,329, forward strand.
TACTACTCGAATGAAACTTGAATTTGTTTTTACATATATATATATATATATATATATATATATATATATATATATATATATATATATATATATATATATATATATATATATGTACATACATGTATAGTTCACGTAAGCAAATGGGATGCTTTTACTTTAAACTGCATTTTTTTATTGCTTAGTCTATTATCTGATACTAGATGGTTCCCTTAAAGGCCTGTACTTTTTGGGATTTGGTAATCCATTCCAGTAACAAAATTCGTGAATACACATCCATTACATGTCAACGATTATTTTCTAGAGTCTAGAACTCTAGACAATACTGCACTGGGAGCCGATGTTGATCACAATAATTAGGTTTTTGAAGAAAAATTTTTTTTGTCATAAATGGAAAGATCATATATAAGTTTTATATGAAAACTCTTTTTATTTTTTTTTTAAACGTAATAATTAAAACTTAGAACCGATAACGGGCCGATAGTTCACGAGCGCTTATGTGACGTAATAAAGGTAATATGGCCTGAACATAGCTACATTAGTGTCTTTTTATTTTCAAATAGATTATAGACCAAGAGCTACTGGTCGATTTGCGATGGTCATTTCAACACGCGTTAAATTAAGAAGATAGAATCTTGGATACTTACTCTACACAGAATTCCAGTTCTGGCAAGCCTATTCCACTCAACCCGGCCGAATAGGCTTGCTAGAACTGAATTTTTATGTAGAGTAAGTAGTATCCAAGATCCTATCCTCTCAACTTAATGCGTGTTGAAATGACTATTGCAAATCGGCCAGCAGATCTCCTACTATTATTGTTGTTATGAAATTATTGTTACTATGAAATTATTGTTGCTCTGAAATTTTTGTTTCTATCCAAATTATTGCTCGCTATAAACTTCACTGTCGAAATATCGAAACTAAAGAAATATCGAGCTTGTTTTGTACCACTTTGTGATAGCAATACAAAAATAAAAATACGGAAAAAATGTCCCTCAAGATTTTGAACGTTGAAATCAATGAAACAACCATCAATAATTTTTCTTACTAAATTTTAATAATTTTGACACTTTTGACATATTACCTTTATGACGTCACAGACATCACGATCTTTTGTAGTGCGGTTCTTAACCAAATGATTTACCAAATAAAATTTTTCAAGTTTTAATTACTTTCTTAATTATTATTTATCATTTTTAAAAATTTTTCGTATCGATTATCAATATTATTTATGATGTAGAATTGAAATAAAATAAAAAATGATATTTATTTTTTAGTCAAAAACCCAATTATGTATTTAATTTCCAATAGCGTACGTGGCGTACGTTTCATTGTTAAAATGACATAAGATTGAGCATTGTTTTGGAGAATGATCATTTATTTGCGACTTGATGTAGGTAATAAATCTTTTTTCGTAAAAAAAAAAATGGTAATAGTTTCATTAGGTTTCAACAGATTGTATAGACCCTATCAGTTTTCACTTGGTTAGAAAAATGTCTAACAAGGAAGGTGCCTCAGGTGTACCTCATCGACTTATTTCATTTTGTGATAATATATTAGAGTACTTAAAAAAATATTAGATACGTATTCTTTTTTAAGTGCTAACATCGGCGATTTAAGGGGTGAAAATCGCCCTTAAGTTCACCTCCAAAACAGTTTTTTTGTTAAATATCTCGTAAACTATTTAGAATTTTGAATCTTATAAAAAGGCGCTCATACAGGCACAACTAGTTTACGATATATTTAAAATTTTTTTTTTGAGGTGTACTTTAAGGACGATTTCCACCCCTTAGATCGACGAGTTAGCACTCAAAAAAGAATACGTATCTAATATTTTTTTAAGTACTCTAACATAATATAAAATGAAAGAAATCGGTGAGGTTCACCTGGGGTACTTTCCTTGTAAGAGCTCTTCATTAATTTTAAATGGGATTCTTGTACCTTGGCATCATCTGCACCGTTAACTGGAATAACATTAGGCTGTGTAATATGAAATGCTGTTTTCTTAAGCGGTATAGGAAAATGATTCTTAAGCGGTATAGGAAAATGTTTTAAAGCAATTCTTTAATTTTAAATAGGATTCTCGCAGCTTGGCATCATTTTCACCGTTAACTGGCATAACATTAGGTTGTGTAATATGAAATGTCGTTTTCCGATCACTTGGCTGTCCATGTTATTCAGGTAAATATCGATACCTTTTTAAGAGTTAGGGAAATGTTTTAAAGCAATTCTTTAATTTTAAATAGAATTCTTGCAGCTTGGAATCATTTCCACCGTTACCTAAAATAACATTAGGTTGTGTAATATGAAATGTCGTTTTTCGACCACTTGGTCGACCATATAGGTGTCCGTCTTAGGTTCGCTATTTTCTCTTTTAAACAAAAAAGTTTGTGCTGTATTGTACTGGTCGTGTGCTATAATGTGCCGTAAATAAAAAACTAAATCGCAAAACTATTTTTGGGCTTAGTGTTGCAGTTTTTTTTTTGTTTTTTTTAAACAAAACGGTTATGCTGTGTTGTGCTATGGCAATGTGTTATCATGGACAGTAAATAACGAAACTAAATTTCAAAACATGCGATTATTATCGCCAAAAACATTTTTTTTGCATGAAGCTAGTCCCACTATTTTTGTTTTAAGACAAGACATAATGATTTTTGCAATTTATTGTAATTCACACATCTTTCTGCGGACCAGTGAGATATTCAGCTCTCGTTAAGGAAATTTCAAACCCACAAAACCTATAAAGGCTATGTTTTTAAACACTGACCATGTTAATTCTTCTCAAGAACTCATTCAGAAGAATATTTGTATATAAGTTTTAATGCTGCGCGCTTGAGGCTCAATTTTACAGTTTATTCTTTGCAATTATACTAATTAGTTTCAACAATAATCATAAAGTTACAACTGATCCCTTGCTACAACTGATACACCCCTCCCCTAAATTGTTATGTGAACGTATGTTTATACTTTATACGAAAAAAAAACCAATTCTACTTATGTGAACTATACTATACCAAAATATATAAAATACACTTATTTGACAATATCACTTAAAATTCAACCAATTAAATTTGAAAATGTGTTATTTATTGCGTCATAAAAAGGAATAAAATTCTATCCGATACCATTACGACACCGTAAAGTTACGAACGACTCACAGACGAGCTGGCAGGCAAAGCTAGTCGCTTGAATATTTTTTTTTTAAATGTTTTTCCCTTTTTTTAGTGTCCGGATTGTTTATCAATTTAACTGTTTGCATGGATATAGGGACAATGATTATGGATGGTAATAAAAATTCTCATTGTACGAGTAAAGAGTAAAATTTCTTTAGTGTATCTAACATATTCGATTAAAAATTAATTTTATTACATCATAAATATAAAATTATGTATAAATTTTATTTATTTATTTATTTAAAATATGAGTGTGTGAATTGTAAAATATTATAGTAAACTTATTCTCATATATAATTGTCATTAAATATATGTTTTATACATGTACGTAGCTAATTTTACCTTTAAAAGATAAATTTTGTGAAATTATTAATATCAAGAGAAATGTGTTTAGAGTGATGGGACACAAGTACTTGTATATTGATTTAGTCGAGATTATAAATAAATATGGTATTTTTTATACATATAAAAATTTTATTTATAATTGCATTTTTGTACTTCGATTTTTATTTTCAAAATACAATCGATTCTCTATCAAGTCCGACGAGAGGGTAGGGTGGCCGTGGTTGCAATCCCGGGACCCGGGCTGCTGGTAGGTGGCCCAGGAAAAAGAGACTTTTTTTTGCACGTCACTTATATTTTTAGAGAAAAATTTTTAAAATATGTGATTTATTCCCGGAGTCTCCATTTCTCTCCACGGCCCTGTTCTCTATAAAATGCTATTTTCAATCTACCAAATAAAATTATTATCTAAAATAAGAAGTATGGCAGTAAATGACAATTGACTTTGATTTTGTCATTTAAATTAAAAATTTTTTGAGTTAAAAATGGTTGAGTCTACTTGATGACGTCACAGAGGTAGAGTTCTATCAAAATTTCTGGTGTGAACAATTTCGGGTTAAATTTTAAATTTTTGTTATGTATAAAAATATTTAAATTTGGTTTGAAAATATGATTTGAATTTGGAGATAAATTTTTCGGTTTTTACAAATAAAATAACGAAATTTCGACAAGATTCAAAAATTTGACAAAAACTATGTTTTGATTAAGTATGGTTAAATCTTTAATATTTTTAAATGTTACCTATGATTTTCAAAATCTTTAATTTTTATAATTTTTTCTTGAATTACAACACCTAAAACGAGAATATCGTATTTATTGTAGATGCTTTTAATTATTAATCAACATATTCTGGGTAACGCCAGCGATTAAAAAAAAAAATGTTTAAATTATGTTGCTTAGTACGTGTAAGAACTGATTAATTTATAAAACAGAAACATAGTTTTTACTCAAACCGCTGACAACTGTTCACCATTTTATTTGCAGTAACTCCTTAATTTGCAGTAACTTCATATATTTCCACTTTGAACTCTTTTAATCGATTTTTTCAAGCGACTCGTTTCAAAACTTTTGGCTAATCTAACGTCGTTGTATTTAATTTACAAAATTTGTGTAATATCTACAGCACCTAAATTGGCAACCATGCATATACGTAAATACGAGTATAATCAACGAACAATCTTCTGATTGATATAAATTAAATATTTCAAAGAAACATGTTCTACCTATTCTAGCTGGTATACTAAGGGCACCCTATGTACCTCTAATAGCACAAAATATTATATTTTGTGTGCTCATTTCATAGTGGTGAGAGTACCCTGTTACACTGTTACCCACACATATAGACTTTACATAAGTATGTGTGTAACATATGTTACAATGGAATGTTTTCCTTTGGTTAATATGATATTAGAGAGCTTTATCAATCCCCGTACGAGCTAGAACTAGTAGCTACTAGCTACGACCATTAAGTATAGAGTTAGGTAAGTGACATACACATACATATGTAGGTATAATATGTCCTGTCATTTATATTGGGCTTTACTTTAATCTTTTATTCTGAGAAATCATGTGGTCGAACGTGTTAAATTAGTGGTACGCGGATAATACGATTCGAGATGATTAGATAGTTCTTCCAACAATAGGCAGAAAGTTATAAGCGCATACCTTTCAAATCTTATCTTCCACCATGGATGCATTAGCTCTGACACGTCATTCTGTAAATTTTGAATAATTCTAGGTAGGATATTATAGCTTTCTTTCGATATACACAGAGAGAAAATTCATATAAAAATTACTGTGCTCAGCACTACAATCGACGTGTAAAAGGCGAACATATTCAATTTTGCACGGTAAAAATATAAAAATCATGATTAAGCATAGAAAATTTAAAGGATAGAACGGATAGAATGTTCTTTCCGTAATATTAGCTCCGTAAAATTTGTAAAACAGCACAGTAAAAAGTTCCATTGCCGACAGAAAAACATTTTTTAATTGTTTTTCTTACAAAAATTACCATGCTGTCTTAAAATAGAAGAAAAGTAGAAAAGAAGAAAAGAAGCTAATAGTAGAAAGAAAGAAAGAGAAGGTATCAACGCTGTCATCTAGCGAGGCAAGCTGCAGAAGGTATCAACACAATCATATATGAAGGTCACATAGCCAGACTGGTGGTGTTGCAAGTAGCTGGTCACTGCTGGTGTAGTGTTGTGTGGTGTCGAAGCAGTGTTCATTAGAATGTCTTACAGGACGGATGGTCATCGTTTAATTCATCATTTTGTTACTTCACTACCTTCAGTATTAGAATATATTGTTGGCAATCATTTTTGTATGCATCATAAAGAATAGAAAATCGGAAAAGATCGGGCATCTTCAAAGTTTTTACAGATACAGCCCAAGCAACATAAGGTTGCGGGTCAGATGCGCAAATGAAAGAGTACGACAACAAGAATTAAACTATAACATATATGCATAAGAGCGTGATAGAAGTTGTGTTAGCACATTAAATTTTACCATGCTATAATATATTTTTTACTTTGGTCGTCGATCGCGCATGGCGCAAGCATTATAAGAGAGCATGGTAATTTTTCTGAAATTTTATCTAAAAAAATTATATGATTTTTCTCTCTGTGTAGTGAGTTCAACAGTCGCTGAATTAACAGCAAGTGTAGTGCTTAGAATTAGTAGTTTTACCAGAATAGCTTAGCTTTTAGTTTTGATCAGCAAATTAAATTCTTCAGTTTATAAAATTACAAACGCATTTGAAGTAAAAATAAAAATTCCGCATTAGGAAATTGTGCCAACAATTAAACACTTAGGTAGAAAACCAATGGCCGCCGGTAGTTATAGTGATAACTTAGAATAGGCGTGGATACAGGGGGGGCGGGTAATTGCACCCATGCGAGACGTAATCTATAAGAAGCTGAGATTAAATCGAATTATTGCATTGGTATTACAGCATTGCGCCGATTAGATTTCTAATGCTATAAAATCATAGACCAATGAACATTTTAGTATGTAGACTGACTGTATCAATGATAAAAGTGAAGCCTCAAGATACGGTCAAGATACGACAAACAGTTATTTTGTAATATTCTAGTCAGTGCAATAACCGTGGTAAATGTAGTAACAATTTTTAAAGCCTTCCTAAATAATTATTGTCAAAATATAATATTGCTGAGAAAATGGCATTTGTTTTATTTTCAAGATACGTATGTATACTAATTATCTTGTAACAAGTATGGCCCTGTTAATTGAATATGTTCCTTACATTACACCCTGTTAAGTGCTTCGGTGAGTTAGTTCATAAATGGGCTTTATGCACTGTCTGTTTAATATAAAAGTGTTCGTTGATTTACGTAAATCAGTGTTTCTCAACTTTTTTCATGGCGCGACCCCTCTAGTATGAAAAAATATTTCGCGACCCCTATCCTCCGTTATTTTTATCTTTTATTGCCAAGTTTGGAAACCAACGTAAAAGAAAATCTGCTGGAATTATCTGCTGATAGAATGCTACACTGGGAATTCAAGTCTGTCACTTTGAATACTTTCTGGTTAAAGAGAAAAACAGAATACCCACAATTAACTATGGAAGCTTTAAAGTGTTTGGTCCCATTTTCCACCTTCTACCTGTGTGAGTTGACGTTTTCTTCGATGGCTCAAGTAAAAGGCAAACAGAGAAATCATCTAAATTTAGAAAATGATTTAATTCTCTGCATATCCAGAACGAATCCACGATGGAAAAAATTGGTCAACGAAAAACAGGGCAACCATCACATTAATGTAACCTTTAATTAACCTTTTCTTTATTAAATATTATATTTTGAATTCGAGTGGTTTTATTTTTAAAATAACTACGACCCCCTTAAAAAGGCTTCGCGACCCCCTAGAAAAACATTGACGTAAACGAAAAGCTATTGTTATGGAGTTTTTCGATCACATGTTAGTTTATTTTTAAAATAAATCATTAGACAGATGATTATTTGCCACAAAAGGTACCATCACAGTGTGACTGGCCGAAAAATAGTCAATTTTCGCGATTATTTTTCGGATAGGGGAATGGGGATGAACTTTTTTTACGATTAATACCACTATTTAACAGTACAAAAATATTTTTTTTATTCATTTTTATTTATTTTTTATATTTTATAATTATTACAATTTTTTGAAAAAAGTGTCTTTAAGAAAGGGCGGAAATCGGTGCCCACGATTGCGGCCGCAGTTTTCATTCGAAAAAAAAATCAAATAGATTATCAATCTGTAGGTAAGCCGCTATGTACCTATGGGAGCTTTTTTTTCGAAAAAAAATCGCGAAAATTGACTATTTTTCGGACAGTCACACTGTGATGGTACCATAATGCAAGAGATTTGCTTCAATTTCAACATTCAGTTCACAAAAACTTTTAGACAACTTTTAGACAAGAAGTTTTAAACAAGAAATTTATTATTTCATAAAAAATTTCAGCGAAAAAACTTTACCAAAACCAATCAAACAAGGACATACGATACATGTGGCACTATATAATAATAGGAACACTGGTTGATGCGGTTGGTTTACTTTATGGAGAAACCCATAATCCATCTCCTTCGTATTCCTGTACTTTATATTCCTCACTACTATACGCTACTGCTCCGTGTACACATACAGGAAAGCACGCGTGGGAACCGAACCTGATGAGTTACACGCAATACCACCAAATTACCTAACATAAATCTTATGTTTCCGATGCGGTAATATCAACTTTGTTGTTGTTTTATGGAATATAACAGTTCTTTTTCATAAAATTTCATTTGATTTTGCCAGTAAATAACTGCCTGGCGCATTGAACCTTAACTTTCATTTTGTATATGTACATATTTAGTGGTAGAAGCGCTGCGTTGGTTAGTTTTTATCGTGTTTGACAGTAGTTCAAAAATATCTATTTTGATTTTTAAATAATAACTCGAGTCATAGTGATACTGAATATTGCTTTTCTACAAGTTATTTCATTCAAAAACATAAAAATTTTAATTAAATAAAATTACAAAATTTACGTTAAAAATGACGTAATCAAAAACATCAAGCAAAAGCAGCTTACGTCACAAGCTCGTTGTATTATTTTGTAGTTAGGAAATAGTATATTGTGCAATAAGTGTGGGAAATTGTCGATTGCCCACGAAAGCGAAGTTGAGCGCACGAACGTAGTGAGTGCGGTCATTCGTTTGAGTGGACAATCGACAATCCCGCACGAGTTGCACATACTATTTTTTATTACGAATTTGACATACTGTTTTCTATTATTATTACTATTTTTGACATTTTTATTACTTTTTAAAATAATATTTTTGTGTTCGTCTTTTTTTTTCTGAATTAATTATCGTTTAAATTACTTTGCTGGTGGTTTCTATAGAAATAATTATGAAATATTTATTAAATGAAAAATTAAGAGGCGGCTTTGCGTGTTTTGATTAAATTTTGCGTGTTTTATTATCAATTTGCGTGTGGAAAGTTACTTTCCACACGCAAAAAAGTATGTGGGAAGAGTACAGTGGGCAAACAGCTATTTTGCTTACAGAAATGTGTGCGCCAAGTTAGTACTTCTCCTGCATGAGTAATAAAAAATCGTTTACTTTTTTTGTAACCATGAAAGAAATTTTTCATTATTAATTTTTTAAAATTATTTGACAATTTAAAACATGTTTAACCGTTTACACTCAATCTTGATTAACCGTTATAAAATGGAAGAAAATTTTATTAAAGCTGATAGTAACAATTTGCCAAGAATAAGACGCATTAATGATAGGCTTATTTTTTAAAAATAATCCTGATTTTTACTCCGTCGAAATAAAAAATGAAAAAACTACATTGTAAGTTTACAATATCTTTATAAAACTTTGAAAGTATGTGACAAACCTACTATACCTACATGTGTTGCTTTCATTATGGCAGTGCCTCCAGAGAATCTTACGGAGACGATGCAGTTGGATGAAAAATTAAATTCTAAAAATAACACAAATATAAATGTTTTAGAGCCAATGACGTCATACGATTTGAAAGAGACAGAAAGTATCGTTTTGGCGGTCTTTTTAAAATTTGAAATTTTATCGGTGATTTTTATTAAAAATATAGTACAAAATGTGTATTATGAGCTTAGTAAGAAGTAATAAACACACTAAGATGGTTTTTAATTAACTTAATCCAAATTTATGCGTTGAACAGCTGAAAGTTTATGTCAGAAAATGTATTCAGTTGTTACGATGATGAATTTTTATAAAATGAAATTCACACGTGAAAAACTTACATATTTAATTAGCGGATTCTGTAGAATGAGAATAAGAAAAACTAAGAGTACAGTTCCACAAACTACATTCTGTTTTTACCGAAAAACTATACTAATAGATGCCGTGGTACGTAGGTACCTACTAGAAGTAATAAAATTTTCTTTCAGGAAACCGAGTTTGGAAAAATGGACATTTGGAAAAATTTCATAAAATATAATTTTCAGTAATTGCTTTCGATAATTTGCTTTAAAAATACCTTCACTTGCCATTAAAACCACAATAAATTTTCAAACCGAATCAGTTGCGCGTTCGTCATAATGTTAATTTCATAATTTTTTGAAAAATTTCGATAGTTTTTGGATAAGTTGAGAAGGTTATTTTGCCGTTAGTTGCACTTGTCTACATAAAATATACCAGAAAAATAATTTTGATCACGTTATCTATATTCAGGAGCGGATCTAGCTTTCAAATCAGGAGGGGCTTATGTTTTTTTAAAAGCTTCATAATGCCTGTTTCAACATTTTTAACAATTTTTTAAGAAAATGTGCCTAAACTGGTTTCAAAATAATATACTTTGAAAACTTGTAATTCGCTTCAAATTTCATCATTCTGTTGTTTTATTTGCGGTTTTTAAGGTATTGAACAATTTTGGTAAATTTGATGACGTAACCAAAACAATTTTTTTTTAAATTTTATTGAAGTGATTTGAATTAGGGTGATTGCTCAAATTAAGGCAATTTGCTTGTGAATTTTTCATTTTTGTTACCAAAATGTGGATACTTCTTTTAGAAATATGGTTGATTTAACAGAAGTCCTTTTTCTGAAAAAATGAAAAGAACGATTTCAAAAATCCACAATTCGCTAGCAGTTTTATCGATCTATTATTTTATTTATGGTTTTTAAGATGAAAATTTTTAGTAAACTTGATGTCATTAAAGTATTTGGTCGATAAAATGATTTTTTCAAAAGATTTTAACGAAACTTCTCTAGACATTTATTTAATTCAATACTAATAATACGAGCCCTTACTGAAAAAATATTGACTACCCTAATTTTGAGAAAAACGAGTTCAAAGTTTTGTAATTTTAACACGAGCTCTTATTGGAGAACTTTATTATTATTATTATTTTTTTTTTTTTTTGAATAAAATGAAAACGTGTCAAAGGAATTTGATAAAAATTTAACATGTTATCAAATACATAATTACAAACCATATTTAGTAACAAATAAAAATGATTCACTACGCCGTTCTTTAAATATAATTTATAAACATCATTTTACAATGTTTTATAACGCTTTTTCAACAATGCTTTTATATTGCTACAACATAAGTACGCCGAAATTAAAAAAAAACAAGTGGTATACAAATATAATAACTGAAGAATATTAATACATTATTTAATTTTTGATAAAAGAAAATTTTTTTCGGTGAGCTATACTTTTGTACCTGACTATCTCAGAGCAACTACGTTAATCAAATCATTATAAAATTTGAATATATCTCCATTAAGGGTGAGGGGGCGTTATCATACTCATAGAACATGATAACCATGGCCAATTGCCTGTATCCGCGCTTGTCCATATTCTTGTAGAAGGAAGAATTTCTTTCATAAAATAAAACATTAAAAGTCATACTGATAAGAATTATGACGTACGATGTTGACGTACGTATTCTATAATGAGAATTAAGACATGAAAGAATGAATGAACAAATGAAACAATTCAATTTATTTCTGTGTTATCTATACTTTTAGATAATTTAGTAAAATTTCAATTTTATGAAGGATTTTTAATAATTTTAGAATTAGTCATTACTATAGGTAACAGAGTTGATAGAGTTCACAGTCTAAAAATATGTAGGGGAGAGCGGGGCTATATCGTACAGCAGGCTAAACCCTACACCCATTTTTCGTGTCTAGATTTCAAGCCCGACGAGTCGAATCGGTGTCGCAACCTAACGCCTGACCGCGGAAAATCACAGGATTGAGTTCGTTCCACTGTGCGTATAAATGCCAATGTGACGGTGAAAAATCTTGGTTTTATTATTTCTCTTATAATTTTGGGGCACTGCCAAGTAAGAGTTGGGTGGAGAACCTTTACTTATAAGCTAATTGCTATAAGATCATAAGAAACTACTTTTCTTAAGCTCTCTCTTGATCACTAGTGATGACTAGTTAGGCGACGGAATTTGAGGTTAGGTTATGAAACTCCCACGAAGTACAGGATGGGGCTAAACCGTACAGAAGTGTACGACTTAGCCCCATATGGCAACATTAATAGTTTGTAGTTGATGCCGAAAATACCATAAACATTATAGTTTTAGTGCTGTCGAGTCTGCAGATAACTTTATTTGTGATTTATGTTTAAATGTATAAATTTTAAATAAAATACTATCGTTCTATTAACTTATCACTTTTTTTGATAAAAGTTAACCTAACACTTTTGATACTTTTGGAAGTTGAACTAAATATACCGATAATACAAGTTACGTTATGATGTTTCTTAGTTGAGTCGACAATAAGTAATAAAATGTGTTTTGTACAATAATTTATAGCATTACTGTTATTTACTTCCTTAAGAGTGACCACTAGCGTATTGCCTTAAAAAAGGGGTTTTTGAAATTTTTTTTAACGAAAACCACTGTATGAAATGTTTTAATATTTTAAGGATATATTCATTGATATATAGTAAATTCATGATAAAATTTTTGAACCAAAAAATAGATAATTCAGGGAGTTATTAGCGATCTTCCAAGGCTCCAAAAAATGTTCCCCCACTGCTGAAATCAAAAAACCAAAAAGCCTATTAAACTAGAAGGTATTGCCCGTACCGTGAATCTCAATCGAAAAAAAGTTTAAATTTAACAAATTGGTGGAGTTCTTTAAAAAAAAGTTTCAAAATTTGCGCGAAATTTTGATGATTTTTGGCCTGCAAACATTACATTTTTTATTCTATCGGAAAACTGGAGGTTCATGGTACGAAGAAACATATATAAAAGAAGCTGCAATAAGAATCAAATCGATCCGATGATTTGTCTTCGAGTTATAACTGCAGCAAATTTGAAAAATGTAGTTTTTCTTTATTTTACCTTTTAGTTTTAATCACTGAGAATTTTTACTAAAATTATTTACAATGTACTCACTATAACGGTCATAGTAAAACTAGATGAGTCGTTTAAATGTGCGAGGGTCTAACTCCTCCACAATTTGTGACTGGCAGCCACATCCAGAAACTCCCAAACTATCAACCTTCATACATTTCTCAATACCTCAAAGTAAACAATGAAAATCAGAATCCGTTCTTCGGATGGCTGTAACTCAAAAACTATTTGCTATATACACTTGAAATTTTAGTATGTTATTTTTAAAGGTATAGACTGTTGAAACATGCAAAAGAAATTTTCCAATTTTATTGAAAACATCACACTAGTGGTCCCCCTTCCGTACGGAATAGTCCCGACCTCCGGGGCTATTTCCTACAGAGACACTTTTTTTTGTAATTTAATTTAAATATGTTAACAGTGCAATAATTCAAATTTCTTTGTGTGAAATCAATAGCCAATGGTACAAGTTATATATTGCTTATTTTCTTATAATTTTATACTTCATATTAGCTGAGCAATAACAGCTCTTCCTTAAGTGTACGGTATAGTTCCGCTCTCCCCTACTTTGTAAAATTAACATTATTAAAAAAAATCGTATTAACGAGGCTTAACTGTACCCCGAATAAAATGGAAAACATTTTATAATACTTTTATCTGTAATTAAATTTCATTCCACTGCAATGATTTGAATAATAATTTTAGTAATATAAAAATATTTTTTTTTTTGGCAAAAGGTAATTCTGAGAAAAACTCATAAAATCTTTTAATTAAGGATGTTTAAAATGAGCCATTGAAAAAATAAAAAAAAAAAATACAAAAAATTCTACCTTGAAAATACCTTAATGCATTTCAATTAAGGAAAATTCGAGGAAAATTCTTTTTTTTAAGTATTGTAAATTTCCTGTCTATGAAACAAAAGAAATAATAAAAAGAGGTTTAAAATTTTGTATAATATTTAATATTCGCTCTAGTTTTTCATAATTATTGAAAGAAAATTTAAAACTTAGGTAAACAAAGTGGGGTAGATGGTACAGGGTGTTCATCATTAATGTTTTTACGTGACTGCACTTTGTGACTGTGTAACAAAGCAACAATATTAGTCGTTTATTTCCATTTTCCGTTTAAGGGAACAAAATTCAAAGACTGGTACACACATAGAATTTTGGTCAAAAATATGAAGAATTGCTTAACACTGATTACATAAAATATTGTTTAACAGTTATCTAAATCAGTAGCGTCTCTCAACCTTTTTTAAGTCACGGCCCGGTAACATCTCAGATAATTTTGTGCGGATTCGTCACACATAATATCACATATGACGATTACGTTTTTTAGATCACATTATTTTAAACTGAACATGAAATGTTCTTTTCCAACCACTTGGTCTAGTATGTAATTCAGAAAAATATTAACACTTTTTTAAGGGGGACCACTAGTGTGACATTTTGAAAAAACTGGAAAAAATTTTTTTGCATGTTTCGATAGTCTATACCTTTAAAAATAATATACTAAAATTTTAAGTGCATATTTCAAATAGTTTTTGAGTTACAGCCATCCGAAGAGCGGATTCTGATTTTCATTGTTAACTTTGAGGTATTGAGATATGTATGAAGGTTGATAGTTTGGGAGTTTCTGGACGTGGTTGCTAGTCACAAATTGTGGAGAAGTTAGACCCTCGCACATTTAAACGACTCATCTAGTTTTACTATGACCGTTATAGTGAGTACATCGTAAATAATTTTAATAAAAATTCTCATTGATTAAAACTATAAGGTAAAATAACGAAAAACTGCATTTTTTTAAATTTGCTGCAGTTATAGCTCGAAGACAAATTATCCGATCGAGTTGATTCTTATTGCAGCTTCTTTTATATATGTTTCTTCGTACCATGAACCTCCAGTTTTTCGACCGAATAAAAAATGTAATTTTTGCAGGCCAAAAATCATCAAATTTTCGGGCAAATTTTGTAACTTTTTTTTTAAAAACTCCGCCATTTTGTTAAATTTCAACTTTTTTTTTTAATTGAGGTTTATGGTAAGAGAAATACCTTCTAGTTTAATAGGTTTTTTGTTTTTTTTTTTTTTTTTTTTTTTTTTTTTTTTTTTTGATTTTAGGCACTGTGAAGGTTGCTATCACTGCAGCAGTGGGGAAACTTGGAGCCTTGGGAGATCGCGAATAACTCACTGAATTTTCAGTTTTTCGGTCCAAAAATTTTATCATGATTTTATTATATATCAACAAATATATCCTTAAAATATTAAAACATTCCATACAGTAATTTTCTTTGAAAAAATTCCCAAAAATCACCTTTTCTTCAGACGGTCACACTAGTGGTCCCCCTTAAACATTAGAGAAATGTTTAAAAAACATAATTATTTAATTTTAAATATAATTACTCTAGTCTGGGGTGATTTTCGCCATTAATTGTAATAATATTAGGTCATGTAATATGAAATGTCGCTTTTCGATCACTTCGCCTACCATGAAATTGCGAAAAATATCAACACTTTCTTAAACATTAGAGAAGCGTTTAACCATTTGCACTCGATGGGTGCCGCCACGGCGACGCAATAAATATTAATTCCACTCGTTAGGCGCCGCAACGGCGCCATAAAAAATAGGTACGTATTTTATTATTTACAACACGCTAGGTGACCTAAGACCCGATTTACATTAAGGCCCGATTTACGGTTCGATAAAATATTCTTACATAATAAATAATGAGTGTATTCACATCATCGCTCTGATATCGGTCCGATATCAGTCATGGTTCGCTCTCGCTTCAATACCGCTCCAATACCAATACCACTGAGATAATATTTTATCGGAGCGATATCAGACCCTATATCGATGATAGTGAACACGTTTTTGATTCCACTTCGCTCCGTTTCTCAGCCTTCTTCATTTATTTGAAAATTATTATATTAGGAAAACATGATACAACACAACGACGCGACGTCTTGCTACAATACATTATGATACATACTACTAAAATTAACTAATAGATATAGTGTATTACGGATGTTATGTTCTCCTAATACAATAGTGTTTGCAGCGTTTTAAAACTACTGTCGAGTAGCTGAGTACCCATACTAAAAAGTGCAAAGGGTTAAAAGCAGTTCAAAAATTTTCAATAGAATTATCGTAGCTTGGAATCATTTCCGCCATAGATATTATAAGGTCGGGTAATATGAAAGGTCGGTTTCCGACCATTTGGTCAGCGATGTAGCTTAGATAAAAATATGGACAATTTTTTATCAACAAAATTTATAAACATTTTTGTGATTTACACATCTTTTTATGGATCACTGAGATACTTTCGCGCTCCAGCGCCGGCGATTGGGAAACACTGATCTAAAGAGATAAAAATTTGGCAATTATAATATTTGAAAAATCTGAACAATAACTTTATGTCAATAATAATTCATAAACATGTATTCTAATGATCTCGCTTGTGATTGATTTATAGAACAAATTGTCTTAGGAGCAACCTATATAAAAGTATTATAAATACAGTGTTTTTAAAAAAACCAAGTAGATTGTGTTACGACATCACTACTAACAATTTCCTATGTACGGAAAGAAGTAGGTCAAAAACAATTAAACTCTATTTCGAAGTTTTTGAAGTAGAAAATCGCCCAATTATTTTTTTGAAATACACTCTCATGCAGAGTTACCCTCGCTATAGAAGCTTTCACTTCAAAAAGCAATTTAATAATATTTTAAAATTGAAATCTTGTTTTTCGCGATATAGTAAGGGGCGAGAAACTTATTTCTAGTCATTTCATTTTTATTCTCGTTTTAATGAGCATTCTTGAAAATAAACTTATTATTAAAATTATTGACTATTATGATGTTTTTTCTTTATTGTCTATTGATTCATAAAATTGGTTGAAATTTTAAATTGATAACATTATAATTATTTTAACTGGTAATTAAATTGCTTATTGTTACTGTTATTATATTGACAATTAGATATTTTTAATGATTATTATAACTTCATTTCAGTTGTTAGCTCACATTGCTAACGAGATAGACATTTCAATATGTTCAATTTGCTGTGAATGTACATATGTACCATCTACATAAATTGTACATACTTTTGGAATTTTATATTATACATTTTAATAATTATGTGTTTTCAAGCGTTTATTAAACAATAATAAATTTTATAAAATTAATATTTTAATAGGAAATTTCTGAAACTGAATAAATAATAATAATTTTACCATTTTAAAACATAACAAAATCTGTCGACTCATCAGTATTTTAATTAATTTCAAATAATTTTCATATTATTTATTGTAGGGCAGTATAGTACGTCGACAAAAAGTCATATTGTATGCGTGATTTTTAATTAAATAGATGGACTGTATATTTGTCGCTGATTGTGGCAAAAACTTTTAGAGAGTTTATGTTTGAATCGTTTGTGTTCCATTCATTTGTCAGTTTCATTTTGTTAAATATAGATTTATGATTTCAAAGTGTTTTACTGTAGATAGTTTTGCATATTAACTATATCGATTTAGAATTCTAGGAATTATTTTATATTAAGGTATTAATTTATATTAAGGAGAGGGTAAGGTTAATTCGTACAAAAAAGGCATGTTTTTGTTATTTTTTGGTGTCGAGACAGTTAAAATCTCTTTATTAAAACCAGTGGTACATTGAAGTATAACATTCGAAGAATATTGTATAAAATTTTCACGAAGAAATATTAAAAAATACAGTAATGGCAGCAATTATTCGAACGTGTCTCGAAAAAAAGTAGAATTGCGGTGCCCCTCATAACTTGGTGCTGGATCATCCGAAATAAAAAAATTAAAGTTCATTCGTTAGATAATAGTTTTCCTCAGGTAACGCTGGGAGGGTTTTTCGAAATTTCAATTTTTCACTTTTTTGGAACACTTAGAGCGGAAAAACACGATTTTTGCGAAAAAAAATTGGCTAATTTGTTATTGTAAAATAAAAATTATTAACAAATTTGAAAAAAACTCTCCAGCGTTACCTCGTAAATTATGTACAGAAATAGTGTTCAAAATTTCAAATGAATCGGTGCTGTAGTTCTGAAGTTATGAGGGGCACCGACTTTGAAAACGTAAGCTGTGGGGAAAACACTTTAAAGTTTTGAACACTTAAAAATTCTTGTATAAAACTGATATAGAATACTTACTGCTAAACTTAATTTTGTACCCTACACTGACAAAATATACAGTACAGGGATAAACACGTTAGTACTTCCATTGAAATTTTTATAATATAACTGAGAGAGAGAGATATATAGAGAGCGAAACATCTGCCAAGTATAACAACAAAAATGCTTATAACTTCGTCAATTTTACTCCAATCAACTTGAAATTTTGAGACAATATTCTTAAGATATCATGCATTCAGTTAAAAAAATAAAAAAAAATGTAAAAAAAAATTATTCTAATACCTTACCCTGCCCTTAAGGTATTCTAGCCTAGAGGCTCGGTTTTGGAGGTGATTTTACGGGCAAAAAAAAAACATCTTTAGTATCCATTTTTTTAACAGATTTTTATTGATATTTGAAAAGTATAAAAATGTATACAAATTTAAAATAAATTCAAAATTGAAATCGGTACAGGTCGGCAAAGTGAAGACTCAAAGAAAAGGTGTCTCCTGGTTAACGTGATTCCAACCCTCCTGGTGATCTGAAACATAAAATTTTAGTTAATTCTTAATAAACATGAATTGAATGGATGTAGAATTAGTTGGACGTAGCCGATTTGAAAAAATAATTTTTTTCACAAAATTGCGTCCATTTAAAAAAAATCATATTTTCGCCCCCTTTTTTCAACTTTAGAAATTTTTTAAAAATAGTAAAATATTGATAGTATTAAGAAGGTCTGTACTAAATTTTAAGTAAATCGGTGCATTAGAACTTGAGATATCATGTTAACCGTATCAAAAAAAGTAGTTTCGAGTAATTTGTATTAAAAATTTGAATTTAACACTGAAAATATATACAGTACACAGGGAAAATAACCATAACTCCGAAAATAATTCGAATTTCTGTAAATCCTTTTAGAGGCTTACTCTTAAAGGTCTAAACTTTGAAAATATGAAAAAAGAATAGATTTCTAGACTAGAATACCCCCTTAAAAGAGAATATTTCGCATTTAAGGATAAATATTACTATCTACTCTCATGAAACTTAAAAAAATACTCTGGAAAGAACCAAAGGGCGATTTTAGGATTTTTGTTTGAGTAGGTCTGAATTTTTCTATATTGTAAACATATAGCTGTATTGTAAACTCATTTTTCTTGAAGGTGCGGACATTTTTTATTGCATAATTTTAAACTGAATAAAATGTAGTTTTTAGCAACATTTACAAGCCATTTTAGATATCACATACCACTTAAGAGAGCCTATAACCAAGGACGAATTAAGCCACTTTGGGGCCTTAAATATTTTCTTATTACCAAGCCCCCTCCCGCCCTTACAAGATAGTATATTGCACACAAATTATAAAACAAAAATAAAATAAAACTAAATAATGTGAGAAACTAAAACAACTATTTAAAATAGATATAGAAATATTCATTCAAATATTCAAAATAGACAGTTTGACTAGACCCTCCAAAATATGGGGCCTTAGCTATTTGTCTGATTTGCCTATGCCATGATCCGACTCTGGACCTAATAATAATATTACAGATAATGGTGGAAATAATTTCGGGCTACAAGAATTATATTTAAAATTAAAGAATTGCTTTCAAAAATTTCTCTGATGCTTAAAAAAGTGTCGATATTTGTCTGAACTAGATGGTCGGCTAAGTGGTCGAAAAACGACATTTCATATTACACGACCTAATATTATTCCAGATAATGGTGGAAATGATTCCAAGTTACAGAAAATCGATTCAGAGTTAAGGGGGTATTCTGGTCTAGAGGCTTGATTTTGAGATGATTTTACGGGCGTAATAAAAAAAAAAACAGTAAATATTTTTAGTATCCATTTTTTTACCAGTTTTTTTACTGATGTTTGAAAAGTATAAAAATGTACAAAAATTTTAAAAAAATTCAAATTTAAAATCGGTACAGGCCGGCAAAGTGGGGACTCAAAAAAAAGTGTCTCCTAGTTGACGTGATTCCAACCCTCCTGGTGATCTGAAACATAAAATTTTAGTTGATTCTTAATAAACAAGGATGTAGAATTAGCCGGAAGTAGCCAATTTAAAAAAAAATAAATTTTTTCACGTAATGGCGTTCATTTACAAAAGAAAAATCATTTTTTCGCCGTCATTTTTCAACTTTAGAAATTTTTTAAAAATAGTAAAAAAAAAAAGTCAAAAGCCCCTACGTCGGCCCAATTTTGATAATATTAAGAAGGTCTGTATCACATTTCAAGTAAATCGGTGCAGTAGAACTTGAGATATCATGTCAACCGTATCGAAAAAAGTAGTTTCGAATAATTTATATTAAAAATTTGAATTTAACACTGAAAAGATACACAGTACACAGGCAAAAAGTCACCATAACTCCGAAAACAATTCGAATTTCCGTAAATCCTTTTAGAGGTGTATTCTTAAAGGTCTGAGTTTTGAAAATATGAAAAAATCGAATTTTTTCGAATTTCTAGACTAGAATACTTAAAAGAGTGACAATATTTATCTGAATCATATGGTCGGCCAAGTAGTCGGAAAACGACATTTCATACTACACGACCTAAAATGCTTAAAAAAGTGTCGATATTTGTCTGGATTACATAATCAGCCAAATGGTCGGAAAATGACATTTCATGTTACACGACCTAATGGTATTCCAATCAATAACGGAAATGATTTCAGGCTAAAAGAAATCTACTCAGCGTTAAGGAATTGTTTTTAAGCCGTTGACATAAAGTATGTCTTTAAATATAAAGTGCCGACAGAGCGGATTAATCCATTTTGGGACCCAAGACATTTTCTTCTTGCTTTTTTTCATTTTTTCGAAATTTTTGGGTAGGCTCGATCCTACCCGATCTACTCGCTAAAATCACCACTGGATAGAACGCTGAAGAAATCTGTGGGAGAACATTTACATTGTCTCTGGCGCAGTGTTATTGTCGTTGACGGGTCATTAACGTCATAAGAAGTTAAGTGAAACCTCACTCACTCTCACACCACGTAGTATAACCTCAAAAATTCCATATAAAGTGTAATACTTGTCAAAATAGTGCACCATTTTTGTCATTATTGGTTATGACATATATTTTGTACTGTTCTTTCTTACGACTTGACTGAGTTGGCAATCCTAATGTGACTGTTTCTGTGTCTTACTAAATGTGTGATAACTGGGATAATTGTTTGAATACTTTTTGGATTGTACATTTACTTTATAATTCTTAAATTACGTGAATTACGCCTAAGGTGAAGAGCCTACGCCTTTAAATATTATCCTACCGATGACTTCAGGTGTTCTTATAAAAATGTGTGCGTCACATCATACTTTTATACTTTTATAAGCATCGTAGGATATGAGTTTCATTTTTCGAAAAATGAGTAGAACTGATTTTAATAGCTTAAAAATCTTTTTTCGTAAATTTAATGGTTCACTTTTCGTAACGATAAAGTTCAAAAAGTTAATGTGTAGGATGAAGTATAGAATAATAAATTCTGAATAAGCTTTTTTCAATTTCTTTTTTTTTTATATATAATATATATTTATGATTGGAAAAATTAATAGTCCGGGGGCCAGGGGGTGCTTTCATAATTTATTACCAATGCTTTGGAACTTCGTGTGCGGCTTCATTTTGACGAGTTTCCCAAGGTTTTAGTCGAATTTTTCCGAAAACATCTATTTATATAATGAATCATAAAATTTTGTCCATTTTAAATTTTTTTATTAACTTTCTTTTTTTAATATTAACTAATTTGTTTAGTGATAGTGAAAATAAAAACAGTTGGAGTGACTGGGGCTGGAACTAAAGTTCTGTAGTTTATCAGTCCACTTCTTTCCCCACTTCTTTCGCAGCTGCGTACTAGTAAGCGCCGCATCTATAAGAATTTTCGTAGATAAAAAACTTGGGAGACTTATCAAAATAAATCCGCACACGAAGTTCCAGAGGAGTGGTAATAAATTATGAAAACACAAACACATTTTTCTCTATCTGCTTAGTTTTGAAAATTTATAAGAAAACAATAACTTCTAT
The DNA here is from genome assembly GCA_035578155.1 of Brachynemurus nebulosus. Taxonomy (NCBI): domain Eukaryota; kingdom Metazoa; phylum Arthropoda; class Insecta; order Neuroptera; family Myrmeleontidae; genus Brachynemurus; species Brachynemurus nebulosus. The sequence continues at coordinate 38,232,357 of JAPWDM010000006.1, forward strand.
TTTTTTTTCTTATGAGAAGGCGTGTAAAATGCGAGAAAATGTCATGTCCGTAACAAAATAATGGCTATATACTATTCATTCTAAGACGTTTTATACTAATTTTATTACTCGTTACGAAGAAAAAAATCCTCAATAAAACCTTTTTTGGTATTTTAAAGTGATGTAAAGCCTTAATCAATGATAAAACTGAGATAAATTCAGGAAGACAGAAGAAACGTATGGACTTCCTATTTTTAACTGAACAATTTTCAATACAAAACCTCCTAATATTTAACTTAAAACTAATTGTTTATGTATTTTATAACACAGAAACGTAAACATTTAATAAAATAACATTTGAAATATGGTCACTATACTTTTAGTGTCAGCGGATACACACGAATCCGCAAAAAAACTTTCCAGAAAAAAGTCCAGAAAATAATTTATTGTCGAAACGTTTTCCATAGAACTTTATAAATTTTAAAATATACGATACATTAAAAACTTACCTACAGTTGAACTTTTTTTTGTGTGGTGGATAGGGACCGCATAAAAATAGCCGCACAAAAAAATTTACTCAAAAATATCATCAATAGCTATCATTAGTTTGGTCCAGATTGTAAAAAAAAGCTTTCATCGAAAATTCATAACTCAAAACGCTTAAAACCTCACGATTTCCTTCAAAGTTGCTTTTCTAAACAAGATAAAGCATTAATTTGCACGTGGGAACATTTTATTTCGTTTTTATGTTATGAAAATTGTGAAAATTCCACATCTAAAAAAATTAAATGATGCAATAACTTATGTTCTTATACAATGTATTGATTAAATGCAACCATTAAAAAGTATTTTTATCAAAGAAAGTAATTATAGTAAATATTTAAGTTTCTTACTGTTTCTTGATTTTGAATCACATTATACATTTTAATTGCCATCTTTTTAAAAACCGCATAAAAAAATCGTATTCAAAAAATCGCACAAAAATGGACCGCATAAAAAAAGGTTTAGCTGTATATGTACAATTTATATTTTTAGTAACTTCTATGTAACTGTACTAGAGGAGATAAAATTCAAATACATGATATATAAAATATTATTTTTATAATAATTTTCCGAAAAAAGGTTTTTTTTCTATTCATAATTTAATCAAAAACGTGACTTGTCAAAATAATAAAAAGCACTGCGATGTGATTTATAACATAAAATAAAAACCATGCAACGAACCAAGACGACTGACTAATAACTTACTACACTTTGATGGATTACGGCAAGGTACATATTATAACTAACTATAGTATCTACCTATCTAAAATTATGTCAGTGTTTTAGTATTAGGTTAGTTACTTACAGTTACTTACTTCAAGCGGTAGAACGAACTTCTTACGGAAATAGATTACTATATATTTTGGTTATTATCTACAATAAGGTTCTTTCTTTTCTTCTGATTTTAATAAGGAGAAAATATGGTCCTAAAATATATTCTTAGTGGATACTTCCCTATAAGCTTCTTGATTAAAAAAAAAAATAGAAAGTAGATTTTTAACGAAGTAGTATGCTAGTAAATAGAATATACGGGGTGTCAATTTGAAAACAAGCCAGATCTCATATTTTTGGAGTTTGCAACAGGTAATTAAAATTTGTCAAAACCGTTTCTAGAACATGGGGAGGAAATGACTATGATCCACATGGGAATCCTTTTCAACGAACTCCTTAGGCTCCACCTACCCCAAACCTATCCAAACCTATTTTTTTTTTTTTTTAAATTGTACGATCCCACTTGTGGTACTTCATCGGAAAGCTCTTTAAGAATGGTATTCATTAGTACCAAACATAATATTAATTTATCTATTATTTTTTAAAGAATACGAAAAATAAGTTTCAGCAAGTTACGGAAAAATTTGAGTTATTTTGAGTATCTGATCTAGGTAAGATTCCGTAATGTTTAATTAGGTTTTTGAATAAAAAATAAATTTCATTTTTTCATTTTATTTCAATTCTACATCATAAATAATATTGATATTCGATACAAAATTATTTTTAAAAATGATATATAATAAATAATAAATTAATTAAAACTTGAAAAATTTTAAAAAATATCATTTGGTTAAAAACAGCACTACAAAAGATCGCGATGTCTGTGATGTCATAAAGGTAATATGTCAAAAGTGTCAAAATTATTAAAATTTGGTAGGAAAAATTATTGATGGTTGTTCCATTGATTTCGACGTTCAAAATCTTGAGGGACTTTTTTTCCGGATTTATTTTTGTATTGCTATTACAAAGTGGTACAAAAGAAGCTCGATATTTCTTTAGTTTCGATATTTCGACAGTGAAGTTTATAACAAGCAATAATATGGATAGAAACAAGAATTTCAGAGCAACAATGATTTCATAGTAACAATAATTTCATAGCAACAATAATAGTAGGAGAGCTGCTGGCCGATTTGCAATAGTCATTTCAAGATACGCTTAAATTGAGAGGATAGGAGCTTGGATACTACTTACTTTACATAAAAATTCAGTTCTGCTGGCAAGCCTATTCGGCCGGGTTGAGTCGAATAGGCTTGCCAGAACTGAATTTCTGTGTAGAGTAAGTATCCAAGATTCTATCTTCTTAATTTAACGCGTGTTGAAATGACCATCGCAAATCAGCCAGTTACTCTTGGTCTATAATCTATTTGAAAATAAAAAGACACTAATGTAGCTATGTTCAGGCCATATAACCGTTATTATGTCACATAAGCGCTCGTGAACTATCGGGCCGTTATCGGTTCTAAGTTTGAAAATTTAATTTTAATTTAATATAATTTCTTAATTATTACGTTTAAAAAAAAAATAAAAAGAGTTTTCTTATAAAACTTATATATGATCTTTCCATTTATGGCAAAAAAAAATTTTCTTCAAAAACCTAATTACAATTTACTATTGGTTATTGTAGTGTTCATCAGTGCATTTTCACTTTATTAAAATACATTGGTTTAGAAAATAATCTCTGTTTGGAAAACAAGAACAAATTGACATTTATATCATTAACGTCGAATAAATTAAATCAAACGGTTGAAATTTGCGATATTGATAGTTGTCCCTGTTATAGTACATGATACGGCAGCTGATCAGCTGATTTCTGCCGTATCTGTTTTTTTTTTTTTTTTTTTTTTTTTTTTTTTTTTTTTTTAAATCAAACTTAATTCAAATGAATGCTTAATGGCAATGTGATATATTGTTGCCGGGTAGCCTCTCCGCATAAAATAGCCACAATAACTCTCATATATTTTGCTGTTTTTAGTATGGACTGATTTTTAAAAATGGAAATTTATTTTTTGTGTCCCATTAGTGGGAAATTAATTGAATTTAACGATGAATCTTTTCAAAAGTATGAATTTATGTTTTATAATATTGTAAATGAGTAAATGAAGACCATGTGCTTGTGGCGTATCACTATTTAAAGCTATATCATTGTATTTAATTTTTTTTTTTTTTGACAATTTGACGGAATAAAAAGTTTATACTTTTGAAAGGATCTATCATTAAATTCAATTAATTTTCCACTATAGTGTAGCACAAAAAGGTCTTTATTTCTACAAATCAATATACTAAAAACAGCAAAATATATGAAAACTCCGAAATTGAGTGTTAACGAAATTAAATGACAACCATTACTTGCGACCATTTTTTTTTACAGGTAACCATGTATTATCGGGTACAGAAAAAAAAACAATTTTAATTTAGTATCAAATTTTCTCAAAAAATATGATAACCGTAAATAATTTATAACAACGTACACTAGTGCTTCGATTAAGAGAATGAAAAATGCATATGTATTAGTCACACGGATATGAAATTTGTTGAAAACAACATAGTTTAAAACATAGCTATGTTGTTTCCAACAAATACCGTTCTAAATCGTCGTAAAATTTTATTGAAATTCAACAAAAGGTATGAGTTATTAAAATTCCACTCTGTATGCATATATAATGATTTGTTTACATAAAAAATTATTAATGTCTTTTTTTAATTTTGTATCCGTGTGACCAATACATACGCATTTTCTTTCTCTCAATCGAAGCACTAGTGTACCTGCTGACACCTGGAAACCTAGAGGATGCGCCCGACTGAGAGTTGGCAAAACATACTTTTTTACATTTTTCACATTATTTCCTTTCAAATAATGTTGAATTTATTTAAAAGGTAGTTACAGTTGGAATTCGTTCGATTAAATTAATTACAGTATATTTAATTAAGGGTAATTGCAATTTTGGTATCACTGTAACCTTAGCACTTTTGGTACAGAACTGTTGTGATCTTACTACTTTTGGTACAGAACTGCTGTAATCTTACTACTTTTGGTACAGAACTGCTGTTGTGGTTTTACTACTATTGGTACAGAACTGCTGTGACCTTACTACTTTTGGTACAGAACTGCTGTAATCTTACTACTTTTGGTACAGAACAGGTGTTGTGGTTTTACTAAATTTGGTACAGAACTGCTGTAATCTTACTACCTTTGGTACAGAACTGCTGTAATCTTACTACTTTTGGTACCGAACTGCTGTTGTGGTTTTACTACTTTTGGTACAGAACTGTTGTGGTCTTACTACTCTTGGTACAGAACTGCTGTAATCTTACTACTTTTGGTACCGAACTGCTGTTGTGGTTTTACTACTTTTGGTACAGAACTGTTGTGGTCTTACTACTTTTGGTACAGAACTGCTGTAATCTTACTACTTTTGGTACAGAACTGCTGTAATCTTACTACTTTTGGTACAGAACTGTTGTGGTCTTGCTACTTTTGGTACAGAACTGCTGTAATCTTACTACTTTTGGTATAGAACAGCTGTTGTGGTCTTATTAAATTTGGTACAGAACTGCTGTAATATTACTACCTTTGGTACAGAACTGCTGTAATCTTACTACTTTTGGTACAGGACTATTGTGGTCTTACTACTTTTGGTACAGAACTGCTGTGATCTTACTACCTTTGGCACAGAACTGCTGTGGTCTTACTACTTACTTTTGGTATAGAATTGCTGTAATCTTACTACCTTTGGTACAGAATTTCTGTAATCTTACTACTTTTGGTACAGGACTGTTGTGGTCTTACTACTTTTGGTACAGAACTGCTGTGATCTTACTACCTTTGGCACAGAACTGCTGTGGTCTTACTACTTACTTTTGGTATAGAATTGCTGTAATCTTACTACCTTTGGTACAGAACTTCTGTAATCTTACTACTTTTGGTACAGAACTGCTGTGGCTTTATTACTTTTGGTATGGAACTGCTGTAATCTTACTACTTTTGGTACAGAACTGCTGTAGTCTTACTACTTACTTTTGGTATAGAATTGATGTGACCTTACTACTTTTGGTATGGAAAGATTGATAAAATTACTGAAGAGGTAACTCCGCCTCGGCTCGGACGGTAAAACGGTAGGCCCAAAAAAAATGATATGTTATTACACTTATTCAATTGTCAGAAGATTCTGGCAATAGTTTAATTTATAAAGTTAATTATATCTTTCGGTTAATATAAATACTGTAATACAAACGTATTTGTAAAATTGTGTTTCTGCAAGACAAATTTTGATTTCATTATTAAATAAATCAGTATTGCCAGTCAAAGATTACATTTAAGTTTTTGATTTTACAAAATCAGGGTGCAGGGCCTTCGAAAACCCCGGGTCTAGTGCGGTGCAGTGTTTGTACCGCTCTCTGACCAGCCCTGTCCTTACCAGTATAATTGTAAAATACAATAAATTGTTATTTTATTGTACGAAATTTGTTTCAAGACCCCGCAAGTCAACTTTGCAGTGAGTATTGCTTTTCTCACTCTGACTTTGGGTACAAGACTGACAAAATCAGTTTAATTTTAACAATTTTCTTTTTGAAGATACGTCGAAATGTAATGTACGTCAGTAATATATAATCAAAAAATAACATATTTTCAGTACAGTAAATATTGATAAATTTAAAAAATGTTCCAATGCCATCTCTACTAAAAAATCAGTACGAATTTTCTGGACATATTTTCATCTTTAATCTAAAATATCAGACGTGTTTATATCACCTAAATTATACTTTACATTACCTACTAAAAAAAAAAAAAAGATATTAATGGCAAAATCATTAAATTCCTATAATAATTAATTTAATTTCAGTCATAAAAATTACGGTACGACTGTTAACAGTCGAGCCAAGCCAATAATGAAACTCATAATAATGTGCGTCTGTGTCTATGCCTCCTGTTAAGTTACATCAGACCGTAATGTCAGTTAGTCTGTCACACAAATATGTGTGTGCTCTGGTGATGGTTGTCACGGTTTGTTTTGGTTCAGAAATGAAATATGAATGAGTGAAATGGTTGACTAGCTCACACTGGAGGCTGATTGTAGCTGTGCTGTTGTAACATGTTACGTATATATGTTTAATACAGACACGCAAGTGACATATAACATGCGTTAGATTACGTTAGCGTTATGCGAACGTTACATAATATAATGTGTTATGTGTTAGTTTATTGCGTTTGTTTAACGAATAATATCACACATAGATAGGTACTTACGTTGGTACGTATAGTCACACGTATACACACAGTGGCGGTTGTCCATATTTTTCATTAATATCGCTTTCAACTTTTGTATATAACTTTCAATGGTTGTAAGGTGAAATAAACGCAAGTTGTTTCTGTAGTATTTAAGCTTTTTTCTACTCCTGTTGAAGAACACACTCATTATATATTTGTTAATTGTTGAGAAAGTTGGGCATTATTCAAAGGTGTGGAGGAATGTTCATTACTCAATACCCTCTTGACCAATGAAATCACAGTATTAATCATTATTCCATGGGTTTGCTTTTGTTTTGTGTATATATGTATATATTAAGTTTCAATTTAATGTATGTTGCGTAGTAACGTTCAAGTCAATAAGTAGTTTATGTTTTGTTTTGATCGTTTTATACATAATATTATACAAACTTTTAATGAAATTAGAAATAGATTAAAAATTTAATTTAAAATTTATTTTCAATTTTATTTAAATCAAAAAGGAAAACCGTCGTAGAAAAAATATCGTATTCTACTCGCTTGCAATGGCTATTACTCACTCAGATGCATTACGACACTCGCCTCGCAAGCTCGGCTCGTGTCGCAATTTCATCTTCGTGAGTAATAGCTATCATTACTAGCTCGTTGAATAATATACTAATATTATATTCAACTAGGTATAATATACATCGTCGCCTTCAGCTTTCAGGTATAAGGTCGTATGCCATTTTTAGTGATTTTTTTAGGAGAGTAGAAAAACAAGAACTACTGTTACATTTTGTTTTATAAATTATTTGAACCTAAGGTATCAATGTATTTGCAGGCTAATATTTTTCAAATACCTACATTCGTTTATGATTTACAAAACAAAATGTAACAGTCGTTCTTGCTTTCTACTCAGTAGGTATTAGGGCACTTGAGGGTGCAATGTCGATTGCCTAGCTGTAGGGGCAGGAAGTTGAAAAACCGCAAACACATTCGTCGGGCGGAAACCGCAAAATTTTTCTTATCAGTTCTAATTAAAATGTGTGCTGACCTTCTTACGTTTCCGGTCACACAGCACGCGTTCTAGATGTATAAATTGGAAAATATAAAAATTATTTGTGATAGAAATTTGTGGTTTTTAATATATTTCTCTTATCTATAAAATTATTTTCTGTTTGGAAAATATGTATTTTGATTAACACATAATTAAAAAAAAAAAAATCAATTTTTTGTTTTAAAAAATATTGTTACTTACTGAAATTCAGTTTGCCTGACCTTCTTTCGTTTCCGGTCACGTTGCATTCACATACATCGTCGACGCTATTTTCCCGCCAAAAAGTGCTATATAAACAGGTCGAGAATCAAGTAATTTATCAGTTATTTTCAAGCTGTACTGAAAACACTTTCTGAAGAAGTCAACAATTTTGTGGGTAAGTTTTATTATTAAATTTTTTATTATTAAATTTTAAGTTTTATTGTTAAAATTTTTCTATTATTATTATTAACTAACTGTTATAAGTTTTCAGTATTATACATAGATTTTTATCTTTATTGTTGCAGAATTTACCGAGAAAAATGGAATCATACCGAAATAACATCACTATCGCTCAACAGGTTTGTGATCAAGATCAACATACCAACGATCAATTAATAAGCGAACTAAATGAAATTGGGAAAGTAAAACCATGGATAAAGGTGAAAGATATGGTCGTAAACAAGGCCTACAGAATTTTGGGGGCCAAACAAATACAATCGAAATTCGACCCGACAAGAATGCAGACGGTGTTGGAGTTGGAGGATGGATATCTTACACTCCCGGCTCGTTTTGATAACATGAGTACCGATAGGTTTAACATGTTAAAATACTCACCTCAATTAGGCATTATCAACAACGGAGAGATTGGAAAAACCAGCTCAATTGAATTCAAACAAATTACTTTATTTGAATATTATAATTCTTCATATTGTAATAATAACAATTAAAAATTTATAAATTATATAAATTTATAAAACTTATAATAAACGTAAAGTGAAATTAATAAATGTTTTTTATTTATGTTAACCCACTCCCTTTTAACCCCCAAAAAATAAAAACACCAGTAATTTTATTAAAAATAGATATTTATTTATAAAGAAGTATTTTTGTTAATACAATAATGTTTAAATAAAGAAATTGCATTTTGTAAAGCACAAAAACCATTTTGATGTTCGCCACAACGGCAGGTATTGTACATTGTTACGATGAATGCCAATCTGGGGCAACTGAAGAGTTCTTCCATATTCATAATTGATGCTGTTGGAATAAGTTGCTTGAGATGTCGGACTTTTTCCTCTCCCTTGACGTATATAATTTGCGTTGAATGTAATGTATTCATTAAAATATACTGTAATTGTCCATAATCAATATGGCCGTCCGTCCAGGAGAATCCATGATGTTTGGATCGAAGCCAGCGTGCAGTTCGTTGATCTTTTTCACACAGACCAGAAAACGGTATTGGTGATTTAAAAATGTAATGTTGTAGCGTATAATCTTCGTTGTTATTTTCTTTCCACGAAGCAAACTTAAGTATGGCCAATTCTTTTATATAAAGGGATCCCTTTACTGTATTCGGGAAACCCTGAAAGTCAACAATGGCCACATCAGTCATTTTCACAAACGATGATCGATGTGTGTAGAAGGCGGTTTGTAAATGAATCGAACTGTAGATGAGTACTGTGTTTTATATAACTCTTGTAACGATGTTTGTCAGCGGGTTATATTGAATTACTCGATCATGCGCCAAAAGACAGAAAGCTGCTGTGTCAGACGGTACTTCCTTTGATGTTTTAAACTCGATTCGTATATCCACAGCTCCGCTTTTCAGAGTTTCGTTTTGATGAGAACAATCTATGAAGATGATGGGTGCTGTAGTTTTATACTGTTTTCGGTCGAGTAGTGGTTCATTCTTGCTTGAGTTGTAATATGCTTCTTGAAATTTTGAAAACATATGATACGCTAACGCAAACTTATCGCTGGTAAAATCCAAATTCAGATCCATGTACGGGTACTTTTCCGAGTTTAGATACACTTTAACGTCAGAAAGTTCACAATGATCAAAAACTGATGCGTCTTTATCTTTCTTATCGCGTCGATCTGTTTGTAATGCAAATATAACATAACGCGGTTTCTCCACTTGTGATGTTGTTTTTACCGTCCAAATGTTGTGTTTCGTTGTTGGAATCGATGGGTAAATGTGCATATCCCATGTACGAAAACCAATCGGTATATTTTGACTATTTTCCACATATTTTAACAATTGTAGTTTCGCTTCATCAGACACCGATACATGTGGAACCATCCATTGTATTTTCTGTATACGAAATGTGACGTCATCAGTCGTTGACAATACTGCATCATAATCTGTTCTCGCACGAATCAAAACCAGTTGATGTTTTGCGTTGAGAATAATCCGCTTATAATGGTGGGTGAAGCCAAACACTCGATCCAATGGTAGACAGAAATTAAAGTACCCTTTGTCAGATACCTTTATAGTTTCACCAGGACACCATCCCGCATTATGTAGTTGCTGACTTTGATTTTCATTTAAAGATAAATAATTCATTAGCGTGGTGGTTGGCCCTACATATTTGCATTGATCAATCTCCACATCGTTCAGTTCGTAACGCATCTCGTCAAACAGGTACGCCATTGAATTATTGGTTAATACGGCGGTGGTCGATACTGTTCCATCACTTTTTAACAGTTGTCCTTCTATGCTTAAATAACTCTTACACGGTAGTAAATAGACGTCTTGGTTATTAATACAGATAATAATCTGGTCGTTGTTATTAAAGTTATTTAAGAATGGTGAGTACGCATGCTCCTCCAATTTCGTAATACTCTCATCGAGCTCACCTCCACCAGTACTAATTTGTAAAATATTATTCATTTCTTCGTTTCTTCAAAACTAATCCGTATCGCTGTATGTATTGCTGCAGAAATTTTGCGTTCGCTAACGTTAACGGCGGCTTCGTTGTCGTCGATCCGCACTGGTTGGCGGTAAGTTGTAAACTGTTTGACTGCGTCGGTTTATCGTCGTTAAATACCAACATAACTTATGCCGGTTTTAAATGTAATTTTATGGTTATTGTTTCGCCTCGAAAATTAACCGGGTTACCGTCTTGATCCACAACACGTACCACTAGAGATGTTATCCGTTGAACGCTCACAGGCATATAAATGATTGTAGCTGGTGTCTCGCTTATTTTATACCCGGGCTCAACCTGGATTGAAAACGAATAAATATTATGGGCTCGGACGTTGTTCAAATAACTGTTTGTCGTAATATTCGTCTCAATTTGTACCAGATTGACTTTCATAATATTCGCTGGTTTATCTGAATAATGAGTACGACCCGCCTCCAGTTTTCGTTTATTAAAACCCAACAGTGAACCGATCGTTCGCTCTTTATCAAAATGTATTGTTTCCGTACACTTTATCGAACTTTTCAACGTGTTGTTATTTGCATGTAATATAAGTTGTGCATTAGCACCTGCCCCACTCGGTGTTAACATGTCATCTATGTAAGCTTCCAAATCTTCTAAATCATAATTACCGGTAGGTATCTCGATGCAGTGCGGTTCATGAGTAGGATCAGTACTAAAATGAAACAAATTATTCGTTTCATCAACATTTGGCACCGAATTATATGTTTCAAAGTTCACCAGACCGCAGACGTATTCACCCACTAATTCTATAGGTGGAAAATACTCAGCACTGAGTGTTGGAGTATCACCGTTTAATGTTAATGTGAATGACATGATGTCTAGTACGTAAATGAAACAAAGTAGTACTCTACAACAATATTTATTTACATAAATAGATTTTTATTACATAAAAATTTTAAACAAAGGTGACCACAATTAAAATCATTATACTTTTGATAAACATTATAATTATATCTAACGTCGTTTCCACGTAAATATCTTGTTACTTCAACAGGTGGCGGTAAATTCCCATAACTGTCGAAGTATTCCACATTCTTATTGTCTTTCACGTATGCCACCCAATGAGTTCCACGGCCAGTTGAACTATCCAAATTAACAACAGCACACTCTTTTCGCCACGGTCGTTTTGGTAATTCATCTCTCATGAATACACCACGAAAATTTGGTAGATGTTCCTTTCCAAACTGATAGATGTCGTGATCAGTTAACGGTCTGTCATGAGGTAGCTTGTTCAGTAGTTTTTTGAATCGATAAAAAGTCCCAAACCCTTTCTGTACGGTTTTAAATATAGACCAGCACCGGATTTTTTCGATCCAAGAGCGATTGCTTCCATCATTTTGTTATGTCGCTCGCTTTCATCTAGCTGCTTCTTAGCTGTTTTATAGGTATTTATTGCTTTCGCAACACCCGCAGCGCCACCAGCAAGTGATCCAACAGCTGATAGCCCGGCAAAAAGTGGAACTAAAAATGGTAAAATTCCACCAGTCTTGGGGATCGGTATAATTCTCGGCGATGTAAATTTCTTCTTCTTAAAAATTTTCCTTGCAGCTTTTAAGGCTAACTTGATCGTATCTTTAACAGTTTTCGGTTTATTTTTCTTCAGTATGTTTCTTATATCACGAATACCGGCACCAAATATCACCTTCTTTTTCTTTGAATGGCCCATTCCTAATTTTACTTTTGATTTCATAGCGTTCGTTACGGCCCAAGCAGCGGCTCGTTCACCAAAACTTGCGTCTGACGATTTAAGTCGCTCCCACGCTTTGTCGGCTAAAACTAAATCGGCTTTGTGTCGATCGTTAATATCTTTGAACTGTGAATAGGCGATATCGTGTTCTTTACATGCAGCATCCAATTTATTGATACCGGGATCACCTCGTAATAATCGTTCACGTAGTCGCGTTCCAGGGCCACAATACTGATAACCAGGTATATGTAGTTCAAATGGTAACTTGTTGATAGCAGAATTTATTAGTCCGCGACCTGATGTCTTCGCTCCGCTAGCCCGTCTACAACTGACGCCTCGTTGTTTTCGCATAGACATTTTAAGGTGAACTGAAAACAGAAAAATGTATGTTAACTATTTTATAGATATTATAAATATATTAAAATTCTATGTAGCTTGTTAGTATGTGAAATAGTCTAATTCGGTCAACATCGGGAAGATGTCTTCGTTTATCAAACAACGAAAAACACTACCAATAGAGAATTTTGAATTTTCATCCAATAACAACAACAAAAAGAAAAACGGTCCATTGCTACCGAACAGCATCAGAGCAATCATTTGTGGCCCGAGTGGTTGTGGAAAGACTTCACTGCTTATTTCACTAATACAACACCCCGACGGTCTGACGTTTGAAAATTTATACATCTATTCCAAATCACTGCACCAGCCGAAATATGAATATCTAAAACAAAGTATTAAACTTGTTAAAGGTATGGGTTATTTTACATTCTCCAATAACGAGGATGTTATACCACCAATGGATGCTCTACCAAATTCATTGATAATATTTGACGATGTGTCTGCGCGGGAGAAAAAGGCTATAATAGAAGAATATTTTTGTCACTCTCGACACTACAACGACGATTGCTTTTACCTCACACAAACGTATACAGCAACACCAAAACACAACGTACGGGATAATACAAATTTTATCGCTGTCTTCAAACAAGATGATCTGAATCTTAGACATATTTACGATGACCACATCAATTCCGACATGTCTTTCACAGAGTTCAAAAACCTATGTCAAGAGTGCTGGCGAGATAAATATGGATTTTTGACCATCTGTAAGGAGGATGATATCCACAACGGCAGATATCGAAACAAGCTTGATAGCTTTTGGAGAGGGCACAGATGAACTGACTGTTAACCAGAGCAGTACCCGGTTTCAACAGGCTGTTAACCGCTATTAACCAGAGCAGTAGCTGGTTTCAACAGGCAGTTAACCGCTATTAACCAGAGCAGTAGCTGGTTTCAACAGGGCAGTAACTGACCTGTTGTATAAATAAACGGCTGTGTAAGATAAACATGCAGTTCTTGAGAGACTGTTGTATGAAACAGTTGTCAAGATGGATAAGAAGAAGGAGCTTGTTAAAAAGAGTATCATAAAAACGGCAAGTAATATACGAAAAAAATTTAAAGCCTTACGATCTGGGAAAGTGGAATCAGACATGTTGCTACAAACAACGCTAGAACCAGTAACCGCACCGCTCAAAGAAATAGCTACAAAATTAACTGAGAAGAACAACAACCAACCTATCAAAGTTGAAACGAAAGAAGAACAGACACAAGTAATGGATACATTTACACCTAAAATTAAAAAGAGAAAACAGGAGTATTGCTATTTACCAACAAAAGATGAAGAGTTGGAGGATGAAATGGTGGAAGAGGAAGAACCTGATCTTATGGAAGATGTTTTTGAATCCTCTGCGATAGATGAACAAAATGCATTTGAAACACCAAAATTTCCCGGATCGGCACAAAGTGTTGCTAGAAAACTAATGACGACGTCTACGACGTCTGAAGTGTTTGGACCGATAGCAAGAAAATATTTACAGCTGTACCTTCAACCAAATAGTGGTATTGATACGGTATATGGACCGTACAAAAAAGATGACGAATGGATGATTGGAAATCAGCCATTTCAAATAGAGGGTGATGATATAATAATCAATGGTATTACGTATAAAGGAACACCTGGTTTATATGAACTGATTTTCATGAAAGTACCAAAACGAAGTGTATATCGTACTGAAGATTTAAATGAGTACAAACGAATTTTAAAGCAAACAAATGCCCATCGACGAAACCACAGCCCAAATCAACAAGTTAAAGGTAGCTCAAGTTATAAATATCGAAATATTATTAGTGAAATGGTACCAATTCCAAGATCAATTCCAAGATATAAAACACGAAGTCGTGCGGCTAGTGCTCCAGTATTTGGGACTGGTTTGATGCGGTTCAACAATATGAAAAAGGAGCATATATACTGGGACAACCCTAACGAACTGGTCAGTAGACTACGATTACTCGCAGGGTCACAATTAGCGGGACACACGGGGCACGACAGCGAAATAATCTCGATCTTAGAGGAGTTGATGGAAGCAGGTTTTATTGAACATGGATAGATTTGGTCGTACGCGTAACAAAAATATAACCGTCGACAAGTTTGGACGTGTACATGACAAAAGCATTAAGAAAGAAGCTCTTAAATCCATTGGTTTAAAGATGACTAGCAGGGGAAATTACGATATTGGAAATAGACAGCTAACAAATGTAAAGGATCCGGCTGGTGATCGAGATGTGGTGAATCTGAAATTTTTAAAAAGTTTTGAATTGGAGAAATTTTCCGAATTAACACAAACAGTCGAAATGAACAAAGCACAAATTGAAAATGCTGTGTACAAGTTGGTCCAGGCTGCGCAACTTTTTATATCGTATAAAACATCGATAGATCAAGAAATTTCCACATTTAATCTTCGAATATCGAAGATTGAAGAACGTCTTGATGAATTACTGAAACCCGTTAAGAAAAATGAGCAAACTACAGGTGGTACGTGAACTACACAGACCCGCACGGAAGAATTTCCCACGTAGGCGTGTCATTGTAAAAGGAATTGACGATCTATGGCAATGTGATTTAATTGAAATGGGTGCTTACGCCTCAGAGAATGATAACTATAAGTTTTTACTAACAGTGATTGATGTTTTTTCCAAACAAGCGTGGGCGGTACCGATCAAAAATAAAACGGCAAAAGAAGTGACAGACGCATTTGAATCGCTACTTAAACAAAACCGGGTTCCTCGGTCGCTTCATTCCGATTTTGGAAAGGAATTTTATAATCACCTGTTTAAAGCACTCATGAAAAAGTACAATATTAACCATTATTCGACATTTTCAACGAAAAAAGCATCGGTTGTTGAGAGATTTAACAGAACACTGAAGACCGATATGTGGAAAATGTTTAGTTACAATGGATCGTATCGTTGGATTGATATACTGGACAAGCTGGTGGATGATTACAATTCGCGTAAGCATAGAACAATTAAGATGCGACCGCGCGATGTAACACCAAGCAAGGAAGATAAGCTTCTCTCAACCGTCTACAATTATGTAAAAATTGCTACAAAACCAAAATATAAGGTTGGAGATATTGTTCGCATTAGCAAGTATAAATCACAATTTGACAAAGGATATCAACCATCATGGACGACTGAACTTTTTAAAATCAACAAGGTGCAGTTAACCAATCCGATTACATACCTACTAGAGGATTATCAAGGTAACCCTATTAAAGGTGGATTCTATCAAGAAGAGATCCAAAAAGTGAAATATCCGGACGTATATTTGGTGGAAAAGGTGTTGAAAAAGAAGAAGGATAGAGTGTATGTGAAGTGGCTCGGATTCCCAAAAGAACACAATTCATGGATTCCGACCACACAGCTATTATAAATACACTGAGCTATGGTGCTCACCAGTTAGTCATTCTTGGTGAAACAATGGAAACCATCCAGGACCAGATAACAATGGAAGAAACTCGTGCGCGACATCGATTGTTGAACAAAATGTTGGATAATGCCATTAGACAGCGTGATGTGGATACAATCAAGTGTATTGCAATGAAGGAGCGCCAACTTTTCTGTCCTGGAAAAATAACATTTGGAATTAAACACAATACATCGGTAGAAGTGTTGGATACATTATTCAATTATACCTTTGATACGGACGAAAACCATATATTTGGAGTTGAATCACTTAATGATGTTATTACTAGCTGGTTACGGGCAGCTGTACAATATGTTCGTCCGGAACTGTTGAAATACGTTCTCGGGATCGTTGAAAAATACGGTATTCAAGATGTTCGTTTGACTGAAGAGGAAGAACATGACGATGATGCTGGTGATGATGATTGTTTGGTCTGCTGGATTTGGCAAAATATTGAAAAAGGCCTCAACGACCCAACCGCTCATCTCGGTTTTGATTCAGGACCGGACTCGGGTCCATGGGCCTCCAGTAATTTGCAAGATTTTATAGATGTGGATGAAATATTACGAAAACACTTGTATACATAATAATAATAATTTTTACATGTACATTTATTAATAATAATAATAAAAAAATTTAACTTATAAAAATAGCTATTTTTATTTCTTAACCCCAACCTTTACCGAATAATGACATATCTAAATTTTTCAACTAATTAAAATATTTCACTTATGTTCATATTTTTAAATACTACTTATTTACTATTTACAGAGATAAAAATTAATTAACGGAAGTTCTAGTACACACATATTTTTTATCACAATACAATTCATTTACCACATATTTTGAGGAAGTTCAAGTTCACAATATATTCTTGTCAACATACATATGTTTGATGTTTTTATATGAAATAGTTTTGCATTTTATATTTTAACCCTAACTTTTACCGACTATTGACTTAATCTAAATTTTTCAACTAGTTACAATATTTCACTTACGTTAATATATTTTTAAATACAATCTATTTACTATTTACAGATATAAAAATTATACTCATGTTAATATTTTTACAATACAACCTATTTACTATTTACAGAGATAAAAATTAATAAACGAAAGTTCAAGTACATATATTTTTATCACGAAAAATTTATAATTTTACGTTAATACAATTTATTTAGTTCAAGTTCAAGTTCACAATATATATATTATTGTCAACATACGTATGTTTTTATTTGAAACAGTCTTGCGTTTATCATTAAACCGTTCATACAAAATATTATTATCTCTCTCTATTTAAGATTCACAATTTTTATTTTTATTTTTTTTTTTTTTAAAAATAGTTTTTATTTACACGTGGTGTTTTATTCGGTTCTTTGTCTTTTAAAACCGTAAGGAACTGAATCAAAATCGTCTATTCGCCTGCGTTTATTAAATGTTGGTTTGAAAATTTTCTTCTCCGTTTTAGTTACTATGTCGTGTTCTTCAGTACGTCGAATATTACGAGATGTTATTGTAACTGGTGGAGCGTCTTCAGTGATCATCTGCTTGAGGATATTAAAATTTGCCAACTTGCCTGACTGATAGTTTATTGTTATTCCTTTAATTTTACATGAGGGCGGCATAGCCTTCTTCTCCAATGTCGAGTATACAGAGTACCCATACATTTTCGGACCTCCCGAAACAAACTCGGTGATGTAACTCCCCGGTCCATAGTCTGCTAGTTCATCCGTCATATCGCCGAGGAAAGAGCCTGTAGGTACGTCATATTCGGTCTCTCTTGAGACGAAAATTACGGAATCGGTGTCATAATACAGAACCCTTTCTTGTAATTGTTCGAGATAACTGTATAACTTGAGTCGGGCCTGAGTAGTTACATACGCGGCGATGACACAATTGACCGTAGACAACAGATCAGCTGCTTCATCTTTATGCTCCCAGTTGACAATAATAATTTTTTCATTCACTTCTTGAATGTAATTTACATCGATAGCGGGGTTGGTGAGTAGGTCGTACAGGTCTTTTGGTTCATGAATAATACTGGTTTTCGGCTGGTTTTCCCGTTGACCAAACTTGCCCCAGAAACTATTCAACATCAATTTGGCCAACGATCGTAAACCAGGGTTCTTCAAAATTTTCGCAGATTCCAATTGGACCCCTTCATTTTTGAAGTACTCTTCAATGTAATTATTTCGTTCTTCCACCGTGTTGCAGTTTGATGGCCAACCAGACGCTTCTTGTTTCATTTTTAGAAATTTGTTTATGAAATCGGCAAACAGTCCACCAGTACCTGTTTCTCGATTGTACTGAGTAACATCGTACTGCCAAATTTCATAAACATCAATTAGTTGGTAACCGAGTTCGATGGCTTTTTTCACTTCATCAGTTACCCAGGTACCAGTGAGTGCTCTTTCATCAACTGAATGTGTGCAGTCATCGTCCTGATTGCATTCGTTACCACACGTTCGACACAAAACAAACATAAGTTTGTTGTTCTGTTTCATCGGCAACACAGGATGATACAAATTCTGTGGCGGTAAAATTTTGCATTTAATTAAACCGTTAACATTAGCACCCAAGTTGTTGTCATCTTCAATTAGTTGTTTACAATCATCACCAACATAAATCCTCGGGTGGCGTAGCGGGAATTTTCCGTATTTGCATACCCACGGGTACAGAGAACAGACATCGACGTATTTAATTTTTTCACCATCTTTAACTTTATAATACAATTTTGTACAACCTGTACGGCCACCATAAAATGCATCTCGTGGGTTCAATGGAGTGGAGTTTATTAACGAATGATTTTCCAAATATTTCAAATCGGTTCTGGTCTTTATCATTTTTCGAAACTGGCACTCCCACATTTCGATGACGTCGTAACCCAATTCTTGCATTCGTCTTGTTTTTACCTTTGTTCGTTCGAATCGACTATTTAAGGTATCGTCTGGTGCTTCATGTAATGGTTCGTTGCGTCGAGTCTGCTGACAAACATCGTGCCCATGGAAGTAGCATCCGTGAAATTCAAATACTTGTTTCGTTTCTTCACAATAACCGTCAACTTTTAAACTGGTACCTGGTAAAATCACTTCTCTCTGTCTCCCGGCGTGTTTAATTAATATTTGTCGTTCATTTTCCTCATATATTAACCACTGGAGTGCAATTTTTGATTGAATATCCGCCAGTCGGTAACCGCCTCGAGGTAAAATTCCAATAGTGTTTGGCTGTAAAAACTTGCGCCGAAACACCAAATTACACGATGATGCGATTGTTATTGCCTCTGTAAATGGGCAAACGTTACACTCTTCCAGAAACACTCCTCTGAACTTTAAGCAGGCTCTTTTTAAAATATCCACATCGCTGGTACAGTATTCCACAATTTCTTTTTCCATGTTAAATACGTAACCGCTCTCTTTTGTTTCATTATACCATCTGATGAACTTTTTTCGTTCGTCATCTCCTTCAGCGTCATCTGTACCTTTCATTGTGTCTGGCGAGTAATATGAGATGTCGGGAAGGGGACCGATATAGTCTTTGTTTGATATTGTGTTGAATAGATGCGGAAAGTATCCTTTTTTCGATGATGGTGGGAGATCAAATGCTTTCGGGAGC
The DNA here is from genome assembly GCA_035578155.1 of Brachynemurus nebulosus. NCBI lineage: Eukaryota > Metazoa > Arthropoda > Insecta > Neuroptera > Myrmeleontidae > Brachynemurus > Brachynemurus nebulosus. The sequence goes on from JAPWDM010000006.1 coordinate 38,251,950, forward strand.
GCCGCTAATGCCATGGGAAAGTAGTTCAGAGAATCGATAAAACGTACATTATCGATCTCCAACATTAATATCTTCGATCCCCTCATAATAACATCAGGTTGAAGTTGAGTATTTTCGAAAACATATTTCAATATGAATTGGTTGTCAAACGCTTGCCCGTTATGTGCAATACAAATGACTTTCTTGAATTTTTTACGTATGTCCAATATCTCCTTCATAAATTTTTCAATCACATTTTCTTTTAAAACACCTTGTCGCACTCCACATTTTTCGCAATACATTCTTGTTTCATCCTCAATACATACGTCACAACATTTCATGTAAACACATAGGTTAGCTTCATGGATCATCGTATCGCTGTCTTCATTTAACGGTTTTTCTTGCCTTGTTTCAAGATCAAAGAAAATAAATAACGTGTTGTCTAATTTTGGTTGGTTTGTATCTTTCTTGATATAGCAGAAGTGGTTGGACGGAGCATAACAATCGCACATTTTACAAAAAATTTCGCCGCACACATGTTTTTGTTTTCGTAATTTCATATTGATTATCTTAAAACATTTTTCACATCGTTTAACTACATTACAAACAGAATTTTTGCCCAACGATCCCTGTTTGCAATGATTATCAAAACATGTCTGACTACGAAAGTCGCGTTTACAATTGTCACATCCGATTTCTAGGTTTGTTTTTTCACATGGTGGGGCTTGCTGACAGCATGGACAGGTGGCACCGCATCGGTGTTCGTTTCTTCCATTAAAAGGTGTATGGCATGCCTCACAGTAATAACTACAACAAAACGCCGCAGTCAGGCTAGTTATAACGTTATAGTGGTTTTCGTGTAGTAGTAAATTTATTTTGTAAATTGCGTCATCATTTTCACCCTCAAATATAATATCTCGACCTTTTGATTGATGCTTGTATACGGTAATTTTGTATTTTCGAAGATGGTGTTGTAAAACTTGTAATTCTTCAATACCACCACCTTGTTCCGGCATCACCAACCCTGTTTTACGGAGTAATTTGTTCACTTTCGCCGACTGAATTTGATTAGTATTGTATCGACTACACCGGATTTTTTCATAATTGGGATCTTTTTTCGCTAGAGCCTTTCCAACAACGATTGCTCTTAGTAGACATAAATTATCATTGTTTTTAATAAAGATGATCCCCCGCTTCTGTTTGCATTCTTGCTCATACGTGTTGTATGTCGGTGTTCTTACCCTCCCCACCCCCCTCGGCATCTTGACGTATGTGGCGGTTAATCGGAATTTGTCGGTAGCCAGTCCTTGTGAATTGCTTTGGAAAATGGCGCCAAGTAATTTCCACACGTCCTCGAAGGTAACATCTTTTCCATCACGAAACGCCATCCAGCCGGGTCCTTTTTCAAAATTTTCACTACTGAATGTAAAGCCCACCTTGTCGTCCGGTTCAATATTTGACGATATGCGCTGTATTATATCGTTCACGGCGCTTTTAACCCAGTTCATATTGTCTTCACCGTTGGGTACGTCCTTAATTTTGAAAGTTATTCTTCGCCCATGTAAATTATACCGACGAACTTTGGAATTCGATTCGGCTACAATCTCATATTTTTCCATCGGGTCCACATTATCTTCACCGCCCTCGTCTGGTGTCGTGTTACGTCCTATTTCATTCAGCTCCTCCAACAACTTCTCCCACGACTCTTCATCAGTAGCGAGATGAAGGTTTCGCCGCAAATCTTCCAATTCTCTTTCAAACTCTTCCATAGCTTGCGGGTTTTCAAAGAAATTGTTTGATTGTGTCTCATCACCATTATCTACTGTCGTATTACGCCCTAATTCATCCAGTTCCTCCGGTAACCTCTCCCAAGACTCCTCATCGGTGACAAGATGAAGATTACGTTCCAACCATTCCAACTCTCTTAAAAACTCTTCCATAGTGTTCGAGTCTTCAAAGATGTTGTTTGAATTTGTTGCGTTAAACTCCATTTTTCTACAAAAATGTATTTATTTATTTACTTATTCATAGTATTTTTAAAAATTTTTATAAAAATAAAAACTTACCAAATTAATTAAATTTTTCTTCACAGCGAATAAAAATTTTATTATCAGCAATCGGAAATCTTTTAAAGATATTTTCACTACAACTTGGTATTAACTGATAAATTACTTGATTCTCGACCTGTTTATATAGCACTTTTTGGCGGGAAAATAGCGTCGACGATGTATGTGAATGCAACGTGACCGGAAACGAAAGAAGGTCAGGCAAACTGAATTTCAGTAAGTAACAATATTTTTTAAAACAAAAATTGATTTTTTTTTTTAATTATGTGTTAATCAAAATACACATTTTCCAAACAGAAAATAATTTTATAGATAAGAGAAATATATTAAAAACCACAAATTTCTATCACAAATAATTTTTATATTTTCCAATTTATACATCTAGAACGCGTGCTGTGTGACCGGAAACGTAAGAAGGTCAGCACACATTTTAATTAGAACTGATAAGAAAAATTTTGCGGTTTCCGCCCGACGAATGTGTTTGCGGTTTTTCAACTTCCTGCCCCTACAGCTAGGCAATCGACATTGCACCCTCAAGTGCCCTAATACCTACTCTACTCTACTAAAAATTGATTTTCTTCTATTTTTAAAATATATTTTTAATACCGGAAAGAAGGGGCGCAACAACTACATATCTACAGGGGGTCCAACAAAAATTTAAATAATAAAATTTTTTGATAACGCAGTTCTCCGATAACAATGGAAAATGTTGTAATAAAATGTCGTCTCCGAAAATTTGATTTTCAAATAAAAAATATTAGTAAACCACTAAAAAATTTACTTTTTAATATAAATAAAATAAACTGAAGAGAAATTTTCTGGGTAATTTTAGGCGGTCCGAACCCCTTGGACTTCCCCGGTTGTTGCGCCTCTGTCGAAAAGAGCCCATTTTATGTTATCTAGACTACAGTTTACACAGTGCGGCAATTAAATTCCGGGACTGAAGCTATATCTCAGCAACCAGTAGCGACATCTGTTTAAATGAAGTCTGTACATATGTGAACATCTGTCATATGAAGTTTGGACATATGTGAACATAACCTAAAACTTTTATTTAAATCGGTTGACATTTATCATTGTTTTTGATATTTTGTTTATCAGTTTATTTTGTTACATGTCGGAAAACGATAATAACGTGCTGTTATTAAACACGCTAAACTCGGCACAAGTGCCACAGAAACGTTCAAAATGATGCAAAAAGTGTATGAAAGTGAGTATTTATCACGGTCAAAGACTTTTGAGTGGCACAAGTGATTTTTGGAAGGCAGACAATCACTGGAGGACGACAAACGAGTGGGAAGGCCAATTAACAATTCGAACAGCAGATTCGATTCAAAAAGTGCAAGAATTTGTATCCAACGATCGCAATGCGACACTGAGAATGATGGAAGAGGCATTAAACATTAACAAGGAGACAATACGACAAATTCTTAAAGAAGATTTGGGCAAAACAAAGGCCTGTGCTTAATTTGTTCCGCACACACTAACCCAAGAGCAAAAATTGATGAGACTGGAACATTCCAGAGAGATTGTACAAGCAGCAAATAACAGCTCAACCTTCCTCAAATCAATTGTTACTGGTAATGAGACCTTCTCTTTATTTCCAAAAATGAAAATGAAGTTGAAAGGACGTATTTTTAATGATATTGAAACCATCGAAAGAGAGTCTACGCGCATATTAGAGGCAATACCGAAAATTGAGCTTGAGCAGGCATTTGAATCACTATTGGGTCGCTGTAAAAAGTGTATTGAAGCAGGAGGAGAGTATTTTGAATAATTTAATAAAAAGATTTGAATAAAATTGTTTTGTTTCATTTTTATAGATCCAGTCCCGGAATTTAATTGCCGCACTGTGTATGTAGTTTATACTCACTTTCTTTTTATATTGACGCATTTTTTGTTAATTAATTTATAAAAAAAAAATTTAGCACAATACAGCTTTCATTTTTGGTATATATATTGTCAAAAAACCCCCAAACATTTTGTTGCCAGTCCCTGCTTTATATATATAACTGTTTTTTTTGTACAGCAGTTTCTTTCTAAGATATCAAAACGCGCGTTATTTTTAAAAATTATAAACAATGCGCCTGTAAAATAACAAAATACAAAGATGTCACCTTCACCGCTTTTCTTTGATGACTAACTCATAACTGACAAAATTCAGTAGCATAAATTGATCTATGACCTTGTACGGTCATAACACTGACCAAGAAATATTGAGAGGCAGCTCTGTCTAGATTCGCCCCTACTGTCCAGGTTCGCCCCAACTGATGGTATCAATTTATATTAGTTAAAGTCTTCAAGTAAGTTCAGTTATAAAAACAACCTTTAATATAGTAAGAGTACCTACCAACGCCAACACCAATTTCACTACACTGTGTATTTTTAAATAGTCAATCGGATATTTATCTCTGTGACGCATAAACTACACAAAATGGTTTTCAAGCCCTACAATTTCTATTTTAAGAGATGTAGATAGATGCTTGATATACATTGATAGTTAAATTGGTAGTTTATTTTAATAAACAAAATTTCAAAAATTCATCAAAATATAGTTTTAATCTTCAAAAAGTATGGCCATGCACTGACCGTCTGAACCATCTTAAAATACGTCTATGAAATATCTATGTATACGTAGTTTATATACATACGTATATTATGTACATACTTTAATCGTTTTGTCAACCACTCTATTTGCAAACCAATGCAGCACAAGTTTCACTAATTGCTTTTATCTTTTCACTAATTAAAACTAATTACTTTCATTATATTAAATGAAGGGTTATAACTAACACTTGCAATAAAAAAATAATTATTAATACATGTATTAATTCTATCGCAATATATTACAAGCCACAACTGAACACATTCATTATAATTTCATTTTGGTAAGTAATCATTTTAAAAAGAATTAAATAACGAACATAGGCGTCGCCATCGAGAGGAAGGGGAGCTGCCCCTTCCTAGAAGCTCGACGAAATTACAAGAAATCTGGAATTTCTGAGTACCAATGTTTTTTTTTTTTTTATTTATTAATTTCTTTTAAATATCTCTAATTTTTAAAATTTTAAAATTTGTATAATTTTTTTGGAATTATAAAACTTTTTAAATTGACAATAATGCCAAGTTTTTTGAGTAGCGGAGTAAAATTCTTAGAAAGCTATCTCCCACTCTAGTTTTTGTCCCTTCAACTTGTACATCCCGTCCCTAGTTTTTGCCATTATTTTCATATTTGTGTCATATATATGAAAGAAAAATTCATATCTCTAAATGAAGTAAGTAGGTATATACAGTCGACTCTCGTTAATTAGAAACTCCAGGGACTCTTAAAATATTACGAATTATACAGAAGTTTGAATTATCACAGGTAACAATTTTAATTTTTTAAGCATTTGTGATTAATGAACTTGAACTTGTCTCAAAATTTACTAACAATCTTTCTGTCTCTTTCTCTCTGCAGCTATGAATTGTCGAGTGTTTGAGGCCGATGAGTTCGAATTAATGCCTCGTTTTGTTATGTAGCAATGATTCTTTCCTTCAAATTACCAAGTGTATAAAGATGTATTGTTTTAGTTCAAAATATAAAGAGATTTTGTAGGGAATTCGTAGGGTAAGTGCGGGAGAGATGCCGCTGTAGCCATAGTTCGTCCGTTGATTGATAGATAACGCTATTAATGGATTATATGTTTAAAATAAGTTACTTATTTAAGCTGTAGGTATACGGTAACATTTATGATTAGTCGTCCATCAGTTTAGTAATTATCCAACTTTTTATTATTGAAAAGTAAGTTTTTTAACATAATATTTTATCAAGCATTTAATTCATTAGAATTTAAGAACCTATATTTCATTGTTTTAATGAAAATGAGTTTTGTTATTAATTTAGGTATATTTTAAAAGTACTGTATAAAATTCTAGGTTAGAATTTCGCACTATGCTTACTATAGCAATATACGGCATTTATCCCAACAAAAAGAAGAGATGCCGCATCTAAAGTTGGTATAGATGCCACATCATATTACATATTAAAAACATGTGTTTATGCCTTAATTATACATTTTTTTTTGGACTGTAAATTATGCCACGTAAATACAAAAGATCCATTAATGGATCAGGAAGAGCTCTCATATTAGTGAAGATAACGAAAATAATGATGATTGCCTGCGTATTGAATGTTTTGAAAAGTACTCAGAAACAACAAAAATAGTTGACTGGTTAAGATGTATAAAGTGCCAAAAATGGTTACATATGGCATGCATCATGTATGGAGATGTGTGTAAAATGCAAAAATTTTAAAATGAACTATGCGGCGTCTCACTTTCTTCGATGCGGTATCTCTTCAATAGGTGTGGGAGAGACGCCGCTTTGCAGGCTCTACAAAAATATTAATTATGAATTTTTATGACTCAAAATTCAAAATTATTTATAAATAATTTTAAAGAACAATGTTTACATTTATTATGTACCAAATTTCAAATCAATTAAACGCATACTTTAAAAATTATCAAGTGTTTTCAAAATGTGCGGCATTTCTCCCGCATTCACCCTAATACCTTTGAATTATAGAGAGTTTAGAATTATCGCAGGTTTGAATTAACGGGAGTCTACTGTATGTACAGATATATTTTTAATAAATTGTTAATATTACGTATATGATGTTTCATATGAATATCTACGATGTGTAGCTGGGCTGAGAATTTCGTTCACCCGGTTCAGACTGTTGTAACAGTGAATGCCTAGGTAACAAGTGTACACACTTTATATACGTACCAATGTAGATAATTAAAAAAAGTAATTTCTACTTTTGGTGCTGCATTAATTTTTATTGATTGGGAATGATATTATCCAAATAGAGCGATTCAAAATCTTGTTCGAAACATAACTGTGGAACGGTATTATAGAGAGATTGTACTTTATTTGCACTTAAAATTCATATTTCTCCCGTCTTCTCTTTCCCCTCCCTCCTGTACTTCAGGTAAATTACGTAGTCTTTTACATGTAAAAAACTTTGTAATTTACACATACTTGTTTTGATAAAAAACTGTAAAAAACTAAATTTTTTAAATTTAATAGATATGTAAGCGTTACTGATGGTATTCCATATTTGCTATTGAAGTATTTGTTATATTTGCAAAGTAAAACTTAATAATTAAGTAATTTGAAAATTAATAATATAAATGGGGGCAAATAGGAAAAAGAAAGGTTAGTTTTGATAGAATAGTTTATTTAGGAATTCAATATTAAAAAGATTTTATTTATTCAGTTAAATTTTATTAAAGGTATCAATCATCTTTATCATCATTATCATCAGTGATTTTATTGTTGTTATAATTTAAAGAGAGATAAATAAATATGTAGTAGTTTTTTTAATGTCAGAACTCAGTTTGTTAATTTGGAAATTTAAAGTTTTGTAGTCAGTAGTGGATGGCCTTCCACCAGCAGAAAATCATTTTTGTGTCGACATTTTGTTTACACGTTTTTTCATGTGAACTTATAAACAAGTAATAACCGTCAAAATAAATTGTTTGTCAGTGAAATGACAAATGATTTAAGTATTTTATATTTTTTACAATTTTCTACAATTTTTTATGGTTTTTCTACAATTTTTTATGGTTTTTTTACAGTTTTTTACGTATTTTACAATTTTTTACATAAAAATGTAAAAAACTGGTTTTTTGCATCACATGGCACAACTCTGCTCCTGTAGTTTATTGACTGACAATGCCCATGATAACCAAGATCAATTATTTGCAAATATAGTAGAAAAATCTCATAGAAAACTTTTTGGACCTGACTGTATATAATAATTCCCGAAATCAGTTCTGAACTGTAGTTCTTGGAAAATGTGTTAGCAAAAAGGATAAATTAACAATAAAATTCTAAATATATCCCGTTAAGATTGAAACAAGCAATTTATTTTCCTTCATTAAATCACTAATAGAGAAAGAATTAGAGAATTGAAATATTTTGTTACTAACCGGTAATCGGATCACATCACTCGTTCATTTTCCAAACATCTAATTGCAATTACACACGAGGAAAATTGTTCAAATACATACGAACAAGATGTATGTGTTCATCAAGAAATAAAACATCTATGTGTAGTTTAATTTCAACGGTGGTCGGGTGGTGTGAAAGCTTCCAGCCAAGTCCGATTTAGATTTATCAAACTGACCAACGTCAGTCAATTGACTAGAAGATGACCATGATGAACTTCAATTTTTACTTTTACGATCTACGATCCAGATTTGGTGAATTTGTTAAAATATTATTTTAGATTAGGTTACGGGTTGATGCAGAAATATGTATGATCCAAGACAGGGATATGGTTTTTGTAGCTTGTATGAAGGTTAGGACTGGCTTATTTTGATGATTTTCAATTATCAAAGTATTTTCCAGACTATGTAGACTTGTAGACTATGCAGGTACTGGAAATTGGACTGCCAGAACATGCGTTCAATTTCCGTAGCTAGCTACAGATATTTGTGAAAGTTTTTCTTCAGGTTTTTCTGCAGATGAATATTAAAATCTAGTATTCCTACCACTTTTCTGGTCCTTTATCCATGATCATGGACAGAATTGGCGAGCCTCCGAAATAAACTAGATTTTCAACAGTTTTTTTCCCAAAAAATCAGTGACGTGCAAAAAAAAGACTGCCCCTACGGGACTTTCTGTCGGGTCACAGTAGGGATGACTTGAAATATGAACTTCCCACCTGAGAGGAAATCGGAGGCAAACTTTTAAAAATTTTATAGAATATAATTTTAGAAATTTCAATTTGCAACAACTTTGTTCTCGACAATTTCCTTTAAAAATACCCCAATCTACTTTTAAAAGCCCAAATAAATTTTGAGTTTCTATAACGGTTGAACGGAATGATCCTATTCATGGGGATTTTTTTTGGTCGTTTCGTACGTAGGTAAATTTCTGTTTTCTTACAATATCAGATTGTAAATTTTTCTTGTAATATCAAAAGCAAGTTCTACTGCTTCGTTTTTTTAATTTTTTTTTTTTTAAATTTAATTATTGTATCTTCTACGACCGTGGGTGTTTGCTCTATTATCAACAAAATTGTGCCAGTCTTTGGCTTTAGCTATAAAAGTTAATGTATTGTGGATAATTTTTTATGCAATCAATCATCACCGATTTCCTTAAACCAGCGGTTTCCAAACTGGGGGGCGCAGATTAATTGCAAATATCGTCGTTGTTTTGATAAAATCATGGTTTTAAGAATAAGCGCTCAAACATAATTACCAAATAATGGACATTTTATATTAAGGAGTTACATGGGCTTTTTTTTAGCAAAAAAACACTATTTTTTCGATTTTTTTTTACAATGTACAAAATTATAATTTATTTTAATTTTTCCCATATACCTTGTGAGTTTTTTGAGAGTTGCCATTTTTATTACAACCAAATTTGTATGATAGAAATGGTACTGGAAAAGGTTCCTTTCTTGGAGGTAATGGAAATGTAACCAACCAGAACCCTGTCGGTTGAAGTAGCCTCAAGTACACATACCGTTTTGTACCTCGGTACCTACACATACCTCAAGTTTTACCGCCGAACTGATAAATTAAAGAAAAATTAAAAAATTAAACTTGGGTAAAAAAATTTTTTTGCTCATTTATGTTGTTAATTAATGAATTACATCAGTTTTATCGAAAAATTATATTAATAGTCTCATTTAAAAATCTAAAAGTTTGTATCATAGCTCGAAAACCATAAGCGCTATAAAGCTCCTGATTATAGCAATTGGTTGCCCCCGTCGATATCTACAACTCTCATTTGAACAATTTTTCGATTAAATAAACGGTTTTGTTGTCATAACAATGGCAACTCTCAAAAAACTCACACAGTATATTATTATTTTAAGACACTGTAAAAAATATTAAAAAAAAAATAATTAGGCCATTGCCAGCTAGTTTTTAAAAATGGCTGATTTTTCGCCGTAGGCAGAGTAACTCATGAGATTCTTACGTAAAATAAAAAAACAAAATTTTTTCTATTAGTAGATGCTTATGGCTTGTACCTGAACGAAAAATTACTGTTTCCGTTCATGACATCTCATTTTACAAGTAGAAAATCAATGAAAAACACGAAAATTTTTACCAAAAATTAAAAATTTCTTGTTAAAAAAGTTGTTAAAAGTTGAGATTTCATTTTCTTTTTAAATCCCTTTGTTCAAGTACAAGCCATAAGCATTTACTAATAGAAAAAAATTGCCAAAAATTGGAATAAATTAGGTCTTTTTGCTAAAAAAAAAGCTATGTAACCTCTTAATACAGATTTTTCTGCTCGCTACTCTACGTACTATTTTAACAATAACAATTCTTAAGCGGTCAGAGTTATGTTAGTGCGTAAGTATCGAATACGTGTCTGATCAACGGTTTTCTTTCAAATGTCGTATAGACCTGTCATCCGCCAAGAATATGAATTTTTCAGTAAAAAAATAATTTACAAATTGTTTATAAATTTTTTCAAGAGGGGGGCGGCGGCAGAGGTAAAGTTTTTTATAGGCGGGCGTTAGTGCACAAAGTTTGGAAACCGCTGCCTTACACCTTCCGGGTTATCCTCGAGGCTTAAAAAAATTGTGCGAGTCCAATTTCGGACTTTTGAAATCAAGGCACCATTATTATGACTCTGTTTTATAACACAAAATCGATCAATTTTTCTAATGTTTCACCTTTCAGAATATTTATGAGGATTATGTTGATCTATGTGTATGTGTACTGTTAGCTTGCATATATGAATGTATTTTTTCGCTACTGAATTATTCATAACAAATCAATTTATGCTTGCATCAAAATGCAACAAAACCATGAAACATTCGTTTTACATCCATTTCCGCCCGTTAAGCTACCTACTATCAAAAAAAGTAAAATATTTCAAGAAAATTGCTTCGTGTACAGAAAAATTCATTTTATTATTTGAGATTCTAGCTAGCTAAGTTGTACAGTTGTATCATAAAATATTTAGGTAATAAATTTTAAAAATATTAACAATTTCTAGTTGCTTCTATAAGTTGTACTAGAATGTGACTGGAATTGATAACTTAGCAATAAAACAGACTTATATGTAGTTCCTGTTTCTGTGTCTTATCTTACTGTTTAGATCATTTTATTGATATTAATCTGGAGGCCAGGGATTCCAAAAGTTCTGTATCGACATGCCAAAAACAATTCGTAAATTAGGAAAGGCACAAAGTAAAACGACGTATGTTTACTTATGAACTCCGTGGTTTGGCAATACAAACTATATGTAATATTAGTGTTGTATAATCCGTCGATTGCAGAGCGAATTTTGGTCCGGAGCCACATTTTTGATCCGCATCTTCGGAACCCCTTCTGTGGGCACTTCTATAGACTTTTTACAAGTTTGTTGTAAGAATTTTAATTTTTTGGGAGATTAAATGATCTTTTTGTGGTATCAGCGTGCCAATATAATATGCACCTTAACACTTTCTTTTTGGTGAATTATAAAGTTAAAATTTTATTTTAAAGTAAAAAGTGAACGACTACTAAAACCTATATATAACTAATAGTGAATACAAAGTCTACGTCACTTGTTTAGAGATTTTACAGTTTAAAAACAATTTTATATACCTATAGTGGCGTCATATAAAAAGTTTAGATATCATTTCTTACAAATTTCTTCCAGTTTCTAAATGACAGTAACATTAAAGTAACAGTTATTCTACTGAAGTCTTAAATTATAAATAAGTAATGATATTCTAACTGTTTTATATTGTCTATTATATTTACTGTTTTTGACATATAATAGACACGAAATACAGTAGTTGAGTTCTCTAAGGATTGCAAAATATATCATATAAATATACAGGATAATTGTTTTATAACAAATTTCATCTTCTACATATAACAGTGAATAAGGTTTTTCTAAGGATAGTAAAGAAATGACAAAGTATATTATTATACAGTACATTTTCATTTCTATATAACATAGAATATTAATGTATAGCAAGTCCAGTGTTCCCTCTAATTTCTTGTGACCTGTGTGCGCACTTTTTTAAGTGTGTGCATTTTTTTCCCGGCAAAATTTGCCCGGCACAATGAGTATTTTTCCAGTATTTTTCATGTGCGCTATGTTTTAAATTTATGTGCGCGTGCACACGCGCATAGCTTAGAGGGAACATTGATAGCAACTACACTCAATTTTATTTTTACTAGCTTTTCTTGTACACGATTTGAAGTTAGACATTTCAAAAAACTCTTTCTTTTTTGAAAAGTTTATTTGATTTATAATACGGTTTCAAAGTCATTGTTATGACTTATGACCATGAGTGGTCCAGTTAATGGCGTATTTTAACGTCCAGGTTACCTAACTTTGCTTAATTGTTAGCAAATTATAGGTTTTTGCAGTCGTTTTCTTCATTTTTTGTAAGATTAAGTATGTAAAACAACTAGAAATAAGACTTCTGTCGAATTAACCACATTTCTAAAAGGAACATCGTCATTTTGACAGCAAAAATGAAAAGTTCACACCTAAGTTACTACTTCTCACTCAACCACCCTAATTAACCGATTCAGTGCCATTGGCATGTTAACATGCCAAAGGGAACAAAGAGAGAAATATATGTGACAATAAAAGACAACACTATCTTTTTAAAATCATAAATTTAAGAATTTTGACATTCTTATTAATTTAATCAACATCGAAACTGCTTAGATTGAAAAATATTGTTTCTCATTTAGTTTTATAAAATTTTATTAGAAGTACACTGAAAATCCACGCTAGGATTACTTTCCTAATAAAAATTTGTTCCAGGTAAATGTGAAAATAAATGAAATTGATAATTCTATAATTGTCCCCCTTGCTTTAAAACGAAGTAATAATAATGAAAAAAAATATTGTGAATAATTTAATATCTTTAAATATTTAGAAACACATATAAAATTTGCTTATGATTTATTAAATGTGTTAACATTAATTGGATTTATAGTGTACTAGGATATTGTTTATATTATTGTTACCAAAAATTTTTCCCACGGTTCGACCAACAGAGTTATAAAAATATATCTACCTATCACACGCCACAGGAGGTAATGCAAAGATAATACTTATACAGTTATACATACATAATATGTATGCGCCTTATATTATCAGTGTTATATATTATAATTTTTAAAATTATGAATAGATACGCAAAATGTTATGGACGCACACAATGTGGAAATGTCGAATTATAAAAATAATAGATAATGGTTTCTTATTCGTTTTACGTAAGTATTTGTAGAATAAATTTTTCTTAATGGGTTGATACCCATTAAGAAAAATTTATTCTACAAAATACCAAAAACTTACATTGGAGATAATATTAAAAAAATTATTAAATGTTCGAAATCTTAGTTTAATACGTTTAATACTGCCTTACTATAAAATAATACGAATAATACTATGCGTATTTGCCTATCAATTTATAATTTTATGAAATAAGAAAATAAAAATCTTAAAATTAAATAATAATAAGTACACTTTTAGCGAATTTCGAAAACTCGAAATTCAGCTATTACAGTAGGTCTCATGACGCAATCTGAGTCCGGGACTATGGCAGAAATCTGTTTTGAGGTCCCTAGAATACGAAAATGATATTCACTAAAATTTATATATATATATATATATATATATATATATATATATATATATATATATATATATATATATATATATATATATTTATGTGTTCCCACGATAACTCTCGAACGAAACGTCTAACGCTTATGAAATTTTGTGTGCGGACTGGATTCTGAATTGGCTTGGCTAAGTTCGTTAGCCAGACACGTCGGATGCCCAGAAATAGGTTTTCTGGCCATTTTTTATCATTCGATCCTATCATAAGACAGTTCGATTTTTACATCGTTGAAAAGGAAAAAAAAAATTATAAAGAAAATGTTCTTATAATTTTCTTTCTATGTTAAGTAGTTTTCGAGAAAATCGTAATTTTCACTATTGCCTTATTCTCTTTGTCATTGTAATAAGTAATTTATATTTCTATCTCAGTTCTTTATGAAGTATAAAAATATTTCACTTTTTTATTAAAGAATTTTGTGAGAACAAGTGAAGTATATTCACATACATGTGTTATAACACACATACATGTATAGAGTTTTGTTTCTCATTTATTGCATTATAATTAGCATGGTTCTATCTCATGTTAAAAAATGTAAATTAAACAGATTTTCTAAGCTAATGTAATGAAGAATTTTTTTTTTATTGAATTTTTAAGTAAACAAGAAATTGAAGATTATGTTATGATATAATATTATTAAATATATGAAACAAAACAAAATATGTACAATGTACATATGTATGCACGGAAAAATATTTTGAACCGATTTTGAAAATTTTTTCACTAATAATTAATAATGTTAAAAAATTAAACATTTTCAAATGGATTTAAGGTATTTTATGTGAGGTCAAGGTTTTCGGGACCTAAAAAGGCCAGAAATTAATTAACCAATCGATTTTAAAAATTTTTTCACAGTTAGTAAGTTAAAGTATTTGAATTAATTAATTAAATGATGTCCGCAAGAAGCTTACGGACTGCCATAAGTTATATGAGATCCTTAGAACCCTTTTCTTACTGTTAGAGTACTAGACTTGTATGAGTTTCGCCAGGATTTACTGATCCCATAATTGTAAAAAATAAACTAAACGACCAATTTTAAAAATTTCTTCACTGTTACAGAGCTAAACTATTTTAGATAGATTTAGAATACATTATGCAAGGTCCGCCAGGGTCCACAGGACCCAAAAGTGTCAAAAATAAACTAACTGACCGATTTTGAAAATTTTTTCACTGTTACAGAGCTAAACTATTTTAGATAAATATCGATTACGTTATGTAAGGTCCGCCTGGGTCCATAGGACCCAAAAGTGTCAAAAATAAACTGCCTGATCGATTTTGAAAATTTTTTCACTGTTACAGAGCTAAACTGTTTTAGATAAATATAGATTCCGTTATGTAAGGTCTGCCAGGGTCCATAGGATCCAGAAGTGTCAAAAATAAACTAACTGACCGATTTTGAAAATTTTTTCACTGTTACAGAGCTAAACTATTTTAGATAAATATAAATTACGTTATGTAAGGTCCACCAAGGTCCATAGAACCCAAAAGTGTCAAAAATAAACTAACTGACCGATTTTGAAAATCTTTTCACTGTTACAGAGCTAAACTATTTTAGATAAATATAGATTACGTTATGTAAGGTCTGCCAGGGTCCATGGGATCCAAAAGTGTCAAAAATAAACTAACCGACCGATTTTGAAAATTTTTTCACTGTTACAGAGCTAAACTATTTTAGATAAATATAGATTACGTTATGTAAGGTCTGCCAGGATCAATGGGATCCAAAAGTGTCAAAAATAAACTAACCGACCGATTTTGAAAATTTTTTCACTGTTGGGGAACTAAGCTATTTTAGATAGACATACATTACGTTATTTAGGGTCCGCCAGGGTCCATGGGACCCAAAAGTGGTAAAAATAAACTAACCGACCGATTTTGAAAATTTTTTTACTGTTACAGAGCTAAACTATTTTAGATAAATATAGATTACGTTATGTAAAGTCTGCCAGGGTCCATCGGATCCAAAAGTGTCAAAAATAAACTAACCGACCGATTTTGAAAATTTTTTCGCTGTTGGGGAGCTAAGCTATTTTAGATACATATAGATTACGTTATGTAAGGTCTGACAGTGTCAGTAGGACCTAAAAGTGTCAAAAATAAAATAACTGACCGATTTTGAAACTTTTTTACTATTACCGAGGTAAACTATTTTAGATAGTTACAGGTTGTGTTATCTGAGATCCACAACTGTCCTGCGGATGCAAATCCGGCGTAGAATGCTACACAACGGGTTTTGAATATATATATATATATATTACATAAAGTCCGCCTAGAATATACGGTCGAGCTGATTTTTTAATGAGGTCCACCGGGATCTTGCAGATCCGAAAACGCCAGTAATAAGCTATCGAACCGATGCTAAAAAATTTCTCACTGCTAGAGAACTAAATTATTTTAGATGGATACAACTATGCTGCACAAAATTCGTTCGGGTTCTTGGGTCCCCAAAAATACCAAAACTAATTACCCAGCCAATTTTAAAAATTCTTTTACTCTTAGAAAGCTAAACTATTTTAAATAGGTACAGGTCTTAGATGAGATCCGCCAGTGCCCAAGATTTGGAAATTCGCTATGTTATGCAGATGCTGCGACAGGGGTATTTACTCGTTGTAAGCAACTTGAAATAGAATCATATATCTTACTCTTTTTAGATAATAAAATTCACCTATACGTAAAAAGAGTAAAGCATATGATTCTATTTCAATTTTTGAGTTGCTTATAAGGAGTAAAATGTGTATGCCCTATGTAATATCAATAAACAATTTTCTGTTTCTTTTTATGTTTACACATTCTCTCTTTTACAAGATATTTTTATTCGGCATCGAAAAAATTAAAATCACTTCTACAATGGTTAATATGAAAACAATTTTTTTTTTTAGGTTGATGACGTCATTAAGTTTACTAAAATTTTTTAGTACCTTAAAACTCGTAAACAAAATATTATGATGAAACTGGAAAAAATTTACATATTTCCGAAAATATTCACATTATTTTTACTGAAATTGAAACCACCACAAAAAACTTCTGTCGTATAAATTATATTTCTAAAAGAAATTTCGTTCTTTTAAGAGGGTATTCTATTCTAGAAAATAAAAAAAAACCGAATTTTCGTTTTTTTCATATTTTTAAAATTCAGATCTTTAAGAATTAGCCTCTAAAAGGATTTCTGGAAATTCGTTTTTTTTTTCTGTGTAGGTACTGGGTACTTACCTCTCCATTTCCAAATTTTTAACATAAATTACTCGAAACTACTTTTCTCGATAAGGTTGCCATGATATCTCAAGTTCTAATGCACCGATTTACTTGAAATTTGGTATAAACCTTTATAATACTATCAAAATTGTTCCGACGTAGAGTAGAATCTTTTTTTACAATTTTGAAAAAATTTCCAATGTTGAAAAAAGCAGGCGAAAAAATGATTTTTTTTTTAAATGAACGTCATTTTGTGGAAAAATTTACTTTTTCAAATCGGCTACGTCCAACCAATTCTATATCCTTGTTTACTAAGACTTAACTAAAAGTTTATTGGAGTCATGTAAACTAGGAGACATCTTTCTTTTTGGGTCCCCACTTTGCCGGCCTCTACCGATTTACATTTTGAATTTTTTTTAAATCTTTTTTACATTTTTATACTTTTCAAATATCAATAAAAAACTGTTAAAAAATAGATACTAAAAATGTTTACTTTTTTTTATTACGCCCATAAAATCACCTTAAAATCGAGCCTCTAGACTAGAATACTCCAAAGTTTACACCCAAATTATCCCAATTTAATCAACCACTCTAATTCGAATCACTTCCATAAAGACTAATTAAAAAATAGAAAATTTCTGAAAAACTAAGTAAAATGAGAGAATGATAAATTTGGAAGCAAATCATAGGTTTTCGAAGTCGCTCTTTTTATTTTTACCAAAATTATGATGGTACATAGAACCACTAGAAAAAAGATTTCCGTCGAATAAGTCCTATTTCTGAAAAGAATTTCGTGTAGATCGACAAAATTCAACTCATAAATAACTAAATGACATTTCAGCAAATGCATTTTAAGAATAAGTAGTCTGATTTTTAAACTTCAGACGTTCCATCCTCATTCGATAGATCCCAATAAGTGCCTAAAAATATTAATTGATATTATAAATTATATCTATAATGACGATAGTTACGATTTGTCAGTATTTATCTTCACATTGTATGTAACCAAATTTTGAAGTGTGATTTTCTCAAAACTTGTATTTTCGGACTTACGCCCGTCTTCCACGCAACTCCTCCATTCATCATTAAAACGAATTTATGTAAAGTATTTGCGAAAGTAATGGAGAAAGTTAACCCATAAAGAATGAACCAATTAATTATCTAATATTAAGGTTTACACCACCGAACGTACAAGATGAGACAAAATGATTACCAATCGAATTTGTTATACTCTTACTTGTTGCGGTAATCACAATATTTGGATACATTTTCACATTACTAACGGTTTCTACGCTATTTATTTTTAAGGTTATCAAGAAAGATAAAAATTATTATGTAATATATTGTTACAAAACAATTTAACTCGTCCGGTACTTTTAATACTTATGTGTATATTTATGGCAAAGTAAAGTATCTCATATTGCAAGAGTATCAGCAAGCGGCACAAGGCTCCATGTGCACTTACTTTATTATATTATTTTGTTATGTGTGTACGTTCTACGGTAATGTATGTTAAAACGATATAATAATGTCATATAATGGCTTTTATAAAATATATCGAGTATATACAACGAGATTGTTAGTGCAGTTTTGTAATCAGTTTATAAAATACACCGCCTGTTTAGAAGATATTTCATTTAAAATGGTCTAAATGGTACCGGGTAGCTCTTACAAAAAGTTTATTTGACCCTTGTTGAAAGTCTCTAACGAAATAATATTTTTGGTCCCGAGATTACTGAAGTAGCGAAAAGATTGAATCACTTTTGAAATATAAAAATTTTTTTCACCACAAAATGTCTGTCTGTCCGTATGTGTGTCGCCAAATTGCACCAAGTGCCATAACTTCTAAACTATTCAATTGTTTTTAATGAAATCATCGCAATCGAAGTAACGCTAGCGACGCCGCTACCGTGACATTCCATTAACTCTAGAACGACAAACCGGGAAATATATTCACTCCACAGCATTTTTGGTCGTAAAATCGTTCTGACAGCAGTAATTTCACTTATAAGGACATCAATTTTTTCGGTACTTATAATTGAAATTTATAAGCGACTTATCAGTCGGTGAAAAATCTATTTAAAAGCTAAAAGTGTTCAAAAACGGTCATATTGTCATTTAATAAACAAAAATATGATAACTATTTTTCTAATGAACCGAGTTTCAAATTTTAGACGGGATTTTTAAGAGGACACAAAAGACTTCAAGAAAGAAGATGACATCATGATGTTTTGCCAAAAAAGTCTATTTATTTGAGATTTTGAAAATAAAAAAACAATTGGGAATTTGATATGTGAAGAAATCAAATAAAAATGCATGAAATATTGGTTTTTAAGAATATATTTCAGTTTCTGTCATGCAAAATGTTAAAAAAGAGAATTTAACTTATTCAAAGGCGCTACAGTCGCTGCAGTAGGTATAGTATTCTATAATTCTTGCAGGTCGTTATCATCTGCCAAAAAAAAAAAACAACGCGTATCAATTTTTTTGCCATTCCCAGTGTATGGATATTTAAAATATGAAAATCATCATCGAAAAATAACTTACCTACACCAAACATTGATCCAAACTACAAACCGGCGTAGATATCAACCCCACACTAGCTCCACGTCTTCACTCCGTCACAGTAGACAAGAAATTGAAGGATTTCCCGACCTTACCCTACTGTTAGAGCCGTGAACTAAATTATGATATAGGTGTCTAGTCGATAATGTCACTGACTAATTTAAAAATGTAGTTTAAAATTTACCTGGAGTAGATATCTACCCCGGTTTGTCGTTCTAGTGTTAAGATACTATATCGCATCAAGTGGCATAACTTCTAAATTACTCGAATGTTTTTCACGAAATTTTCATAAATTATGATTTTGGTTTCTTGTTCGCCCGCTACGAATTTCGTCGCAATCGAAATAATGGTAGTCACGGCGCTACCATGAAATCGCATTAAAGGTCGATATCTTTCTTATTACAAGTTCTTTTTCGTTCAAATTTTGGGAGTAATTGGGGGTTAGTATGTAAAATATATTTTGCTATGATTATACATTCACACTTATTCATACTTTTTTGTGAATGCTACAACTCCAGTATGTACCAATGTACATGTGTTGACATCTACAAAAATCAGTAATTATCTTTAAATCTACTAAAATTAATACGAGAATTTTGACCAATATTACCCTTCTTTGACCAAATTTAATACGAGAATTTTGAATATACCGCCCTTAAAATTCATCAAGAATCTACTAAAATTAAATACACGCAATCAATCTTAAAATAGTTATATTTTTTTTTGACTAAAAGGTGCGAAATTTAGTCACGTTTTGCCCGATGATGGTTTTCGAGTTATCACCATGCTTAGCATTCTGAAAAATTTGACGATTTGAATTTATCTTGGATTTCTTCGGATCCCGTTTATAAAAACCAACAAAATTTGGGTGGAAAGTTATATGAAAGATTTTCATTATTTTTCTCTTTGCAGACTAATTTTAAATTTTATTTTTTATTTTTTTAAGGACCCTTATCTTTCTCATGAGTGTTGAAAAGTGTTTCAAATTTTACAGGATTTTAGGACTACAGTAGTATACCTTCAATCGGTATTCACTTTTTCTAAAGAGTGTTATAGGGGGTAGAATTGAGAGAAACTTGAGGTAAAATATACTTTCTAGAAATTTCAGTTTGCAATAACTTAATCCCTGACAGCTTTCCTTCAAATTACCTCCAGTAATCCCTGTACAAATGCAATAAAATTTGAGTCTTATTATTCTTAACCCTAGAACGACAAGTCTGTGTCATACATGACAGCTACGTTTTTTGTTTCAGCGCTGTAACTTTTGATAATGTAGAAGTTGACAATAATCTAATAAGTTTCTTTTTTGGTAAAAATTTGAATACCATCCTGACAGATAGACGTTGACACTGACGTCAATTAAATATCGATTTGACACCCTAGAACCGATGTATTATAGGTGTCATTTATGACACTCACTTGCTAAATTTGTCCCATAACAGAGCTTTGTCGTTCTAGGGTTAAATATCAGCAGGTTAAAATTTATTGATCTCAACCACCGAAACCTAAGCAGGTTTCAAATAAAAACGAAACCGGGAAGTCCTACAACGGTGTTATGAGCTTTTTCAAATTAGCTATATTTTTAGTGTGTCAAAGTCGGATGTTCGGTTCTTGGACTGTCAAATTATTTGAAAATTCACCTTCTTGCATTCCTTTTTCTAACAAAGGTCCTTCCATAAATAAAATTTTTGTATTGAAAACTTACGTTTTGATAAAACTTTGCGAGGCAGGTAGCAACATACCTGAGCAATTCCATGTATAAACCGATCACCCAAAAATGGCATGTTCTCCAAATTTAATTTCCCTGTGTATATAATAAGTTTAAGTGGTGTTGAGCTATGTACTCGAATATTATTGAATTATCTTCTACTTTGTCGGAGTTATAATTATCCAAAGTTGCGTTCAAGGTCACAAAATGGGGATTCCCCAAAATATTTTATTAATTTTTTCAGAGTCTAAGAATAATTAAAAAATGATTACATGTGGCATTGAATGTACTTTACATACACTTTCAATCAGACCGATTTCCATTCCAATACATGCACATATATTGAAGTAATTGCAAGTTTTATTTTTTTCTTTAATCGCTTATACTGAAAATACCTTATCTTCGATTTTTGATTTTCTTTTTTTAAATTAAAGTACTCAGTCCCCTCTATAACGTGGTACTCGATTTTCTTTGTTTTTTTGAGTTTTACGGATTTTACGGGGCTTAGTTTGAAAAATACGTGAATTTTTTAACTAATTATTAAAATAAAGTATTAATTATAATATTACTCCACCTTTAATTTTCGATTTTCTTTCTTCAAGTTAAAGTACTTAGTCCTCTCTTTAACGTGGTATTCGATTTTCTTTGTTTTTTGGGGTTTTACGGATTTTACGTGGCTCAGTTTTAAAAAAATACGTGAATTTTTTAACTAAATATTAAAATAAAGTAATAATTATAATATTACCCCACCTTTGATTTTCGATTTTCTTCTTTCAAATTAAAGTACTCAGTCCTTTCTATAACGTGGTACTCGATTTTCTTTGTTTTTTTGAGTTTTACGGATTTTACGGGGCTTAGTTTGAAAAATACGTGAATTTTTTAACTAATTATTAAAATAAAGTATTAATTATAATATTACTCCACCTTTAATTTTCGATTTTCTTTCTTCAAGTTAAAGTACTCAGTCCTCTCTTTAACGTGGTATTCGATTTTCTTTGTTTTTTGGGGTTTTACGGATTTTACGTGGCTCAGTTTTAAAAAAATACGTGAATTTTTTAACTAAATATTAAAATAAGGTAATAATTATAATATTACCCCACCTTTGATTTTCGATTTTCTTCTTTCAAATTAATGTACTCAGTCCTTTCTATAACGTGGTACTCGATTTTCTTTGTTTTTTTGAGTTTTACGGATTTTACGGGATCCAGTTTAAAAAAATACGTGAATCTTGTAACTAATTTTTAAAATAAAGTATTAATTTTAATATTGTTTCATCTTTGATTTTCTTTATTTATATTTTAAATTGGAGTTTAGAGCCCCCTTTAAAACGTGTTATTCAATTTTCTTAGTTTTTTTTGAGTTTTATGAATTTTACGATACTAAATTTTAAAGAAACACGTTCATTTTTTTACTAAGTGATAAAATAAGGTATTAATTTCAATATTACCTTAACTTTGATAAACTCAGAAAAACCTAGAAAATCGAATAACATGTTATAAAGGGGACTCTAAACTTCAATTTAAAAGATAAATAAGGAAAATCGAAGATAAATAAGGAACAAATTCGAGTATCACGTTAAAGAGGGGACTGAGTACTTTAATTTGAAGAAATAAAATCGAAAATCAAAGGTGGGGTAATGTTATAATTATTACTTTATTTTAACAATTAGTTAAAAAAAACACGTATTTTTTTAAAACTGAGATCCGTAAAATCGGCGAAACTCAAATGAACAAAGAAAATCGATTATCACGTTAAAGAGGGGACTGAGCATTTTAATTTAATGAAAGAAAATCTAAAATCAAAGGTGCGGTAATGTTACAATTAATACTTGATTTTATCAGTTAGTTAAAAAATTCACGTATTTTTCAAACTAAGCCCCGTAAAATCCGTAAAACTCAAAAAAACAAAGAAAATCGAGTACCACGTTATAGAAAGGACTGCGTACTTTAATTTGAAAGAAGAAAATCGAAAATCAAAGGTGGGATAATATTATAATTATTACTTTATTTTAATATTTAGTTAAAAAATTCACGTATTTTTTTAAAACTGAGCCCCGTAAAATCCGTAAAACCCAAAAAAACAAAGAAAATCGAATACCACGTTAAAGAGAAGACTAAGTACTTTAACTTGGAGAAAGAAAATCGAAAATTAAAGGTGGGGTAATATTATAATTATTACTTTATTTTAATAATTAGTTAAAAAATTCACGTATTTTTCAAACTAAGCCCCGTAAAATCCGTAAAACTCAAAAAAACAAAGAAAATCGAGTACCACGTTATAGAGGGGACTGAGTACTTTAATTTAAAAAAAGAAAATCAAAAATCGAAGATAAGGTATTTTCAGTATAAGCGATTAAAGAAAAAAATAAAACTTGCAATTACTTCAATATATGTGCATGTATTGGAATGGAAATCGGTCTGATTGAAAGTGTATGTAAAGTACATTCAATGCCACATGTAATCATTTTTTAATTATTCTTAGACTCTGAAAAAATTAATAAAATATTTTGGGGAATCCCCATTTTGTGACCTTGAACGCAACTTTGGATAATTATAACTCCGACAAAGTAGAAGATAATTCAATAATATTCGAGTACATAGCTCAACACCACTTAAACTTATTATATACACAGGGAAATTAAATTTGGAGAACATGCCATTTTTGGGTGATCGGTTTATACATGGAATTGCTCACCTACATTTTTTTTTTTTTTTTTTTTTGGAATGGAATGAATCGATTGAAAAATGTTCGAGAAAACATACAAGAAATACCGATCACCAATCGATAAATTTAAACATTCAAGTAATTTAAAACAATTTTTTTCCTTAATTTCCCATAAATTTTGAATTATTACCTACGTAGACGGTATCCACTCTATGGAAGAACAATTCACCGATTATACATAATATTCTGTAACTATGTATTAGTAGACGGAACCATATTTAAGATTTAAATTTTCCCAAACAAGGAATATGTTCACTCACAATATTTTTCATGGGACAACTGGGGCGCGGTGGTGTGAGGGGCGGGAGACGTGGGGCTGGGGCTGGTGGCGATTGTAGTAGAAGCTCGTTACAATAAACTTTTCAACAAACCCCATCTGTGTGTGATATACATAAGTACTACATAGTCGGTGGCGAGCATAAGTATAAGTATATAGTGAGCGGGCACATATTAGCTCTAGCGTTTATACTCTTGCTGCTGGCGTAGCGGAGCTATAGTCAGTGTAGAGGAGCTTGTACACATAATATTCTCTTGAGTGTCATTATGGGTACAATTTACAGCCGTTTATATTAACTTGATTTAAAATTTATATCATTTCAATATATATTTTTAAATACATACATAAAATAAGAGAAAATTCCGGAAATAATGTCATTTATTGATTATGTAGGTATAAATTATGAAAAAATTGTTGTTTTACCAAAAATAGTAATTTCCATAATTTTTTTTTGAAATGAAAACTTCTATAGCTACTCTGCGTGACTCTGTACTGAAATCTGTAATGCGAGTGTTGGCTGTTATGTGGTCGTAAGGTACTTTGACAGCTTTACATTCTTTTCATATCTTTCGAGACTCCTTTCGTGATTTCTGTTCCTTGGAATTATTAAGCTTACACAAGGTGGTACTTAGTTAAGTTTATAATAAATTGGTTGCATATTTTTAAATAATTTTAGTTTGAAACTGATCTTCTTGCCCCGGTAATTTTCTGAATGATGAAGAGTGGGGTTACTGTGGGGTTACTGAATGATTATAATATTAAACTGTGGGTTACTTTTAAATTTAAATTTAGGCTTGATGACACTGAAGGTATAATTTTTAAAGGTATTTAGGAGTGATGGTCATCAAGGAAAACAAAAATGTGTTTTTTTCCAAAGACTGCCGGTTTCGACTTTTATCGTCTTCTTCAGGCCTTTGAGGAAACATTTTTTCATATACATGGATAAAATATAAAAATATAAAATATATTGTATAAGGTACTTACATATGTCAAACTGACATTTGAAATTAAAAAATTACAACAACACTGGTTTTAAAAAGTTTAAAAAACAGTTGAAAGCAACATTTTAAGTTTAAAATGATTAGAAATATGAAGAAAATTATTTAAAAATTTTATAATTTAAAAAAATATATAATCAAACTGTGCATTACGAAAAACGAATAAGGTTAGTATGAAAGTTTCTTGAATTAATACTAAAAAGTTTAAAATTATTTAAAATTTTTATAATTTAAAAAAATATATAATCAAACTGTGCATTACGAAAAACGAATAAGGTTAGTATGAAAGTTTTTTGAATTAATACTAAAAAGTTTAAAAGGAATAGTATTACTACGATGAATTCCGAAAACAAAGTGCCTGTAAGTTCTAGTAAAAATAAGGTGAATAATCATAATTATTTAATTTTCAGTGGGCGTGCATGACTTTGGTGCTTTTGACAGCGGCAGGTATAATCTTGTCAAAATTGCGGGAAAATGTATTGTCTACGGAGATGGCATCCTGGTAGAGATTGCAATTTGGCTGGACGGTATTGATCCAGCAGCTTTCGATGAAGAATCTTAGTATCCTTATATCTTAGAATCCTTATAGTTAGATTCACGTTGGAGCACCATGGGGTTGTCGAAGCTGAAGTTGTGCCCATTTTCCCAAGAATGCCGTACCAGTCCCGACACCATGTTGGCTTGCCTAACGGTGTTTTTGTGTTGCTTCATCCGCTCACTAAGATGTCGTTTCATATTTCCAATGTAAACATTATCACACCCGATGCAAGAGACCATGTATACCACATTTTGTTGGTTGGAGGTGGGAATCTGAGGTTTCATATTGGTATAAAGCTTACTAAATGTATGAGAGTAACTGTAAACAGGATTCAATTTGTATTTTTGAAGGGATTGAGAGATGGATGTGAACGGGGTGCCCAGATACGGAATAGAGAAATAAGAAGGCAAGAAATAAGGCAGGTTGGAGACATCCGGAGCTATGGAGGGTTGAGGGTTGTATAATCTATGGGTAAGGTTTTTGATAGAGAAATAAGAAGGTAAGAAATAAGGCAGGTTGGAGACATCCGGAGCTATGGAGGGTTGAGAGTTGTATAATCTATGGGTAAGGTTTTTGATGATTTGGTTGATAAGAGACGGTGGATAATTATTGTAAAGAAGAATTTTTTTTGCATTTTTTAGGGCCAACGGTCGATGTATAGAATGTTACAATTTAAGGGATCTGCGGATGAGGTTGGTTGCAAAATTTTTCTTTATGCTAAGGGGTGCTTGGAATGGTAGTTAAGTGTTCCAGTAGATACATAAAGTTTTCTATACCACATGGTGGTGAGAACGCTATCTTTCTTTGTGACAAGTGTATCCAAAAAGGCTAAGTAGTTATTGTTTTCAGTTTTGATCGTAAATTGTAATTTCGGGTGAAAACTGTTAAAGACGTCAAGGACGTAGTCGATCATGTCGAAGGGGATGGCCGTAAAAATATCATCCACATTGAAAAGGGGACTCTGCTATCGAGGGAGTCCAGGGATGTGTCCGCTAACAAGTCTATGATGATATTGGAGGCAATAACTGATACCCTTAGGGAATCCAGACACTTGGTGGGAAAAGGTATTTGAGTGGGTTATTTTGTACAATAATAATATTTTTTTTGTACCGCTTCCCCACAAAAATTGAAAAATTTTAGTACATTTGATGACATCACTAAATTAAAAAAGTCCCTGTTTTTCGAAGAAAGCCTTATTGGAATGATTTGAATAGGACGGTTGGCTGAATTATGATAATTTGTGTGTGAACATTTCATTTTTACCATAAAAATGGCACAATTCCCTTCATAACTGAAAAATTTGAGTAAACTTAATGACGTCACTTCCTTTTTCTCAAAGCAAACCTTATTGAAGTGATTTGAATTAGAGCAATTTGGGTATGAACTTTTCATTTTTACTATCAAAATAACCCAATTCCTTTTACAAGTGGGACTGATCCGACAGAAGTCTTTAGTAACATTTGACTCCCATTTTAGTAAAAATGACCCTCATAACCACTCACTTGTATTCGCTGTTACTATATAGATACACTTTAAGACTATACGGTTACAAGAAAGGATTCAGTTTTGTATGTGTAAAAATTATTGTTAGAAAAAATATCATTCATTCAAATTCTTTTGTTTCTTAATTAAAAACAAAAAAAGCGTGAAAATTCTAAATAGAAAAAAATTATACATCATCCCATTTCCTTTCTCTTCCCGTTCCTGCTCGCTCATGTATTGCCTCACGCAACAAACAATAACAACAACAAGTTAATAATTAACTTTGACAATCGTTTGACATTGATTAGGTATATGACGACATACCATTTATCAAAACATTGTCTACTACTCTTCAACACAACAGAACGGAACGGAACGATGGCATTATCACTTAATACACTTTATTTCGAATTAAGTTATGAATTGTGTGCGACTAGTTCGGTCGCTGTCGGGTGGCGGGGCCTTGATGTGCCGGCTCATTCGTTTGATTATTTCCACCTTTCAAGATGAACGATGCATAAATACATATTATAACCACATATGTGTATGTATGTGTATGGTGTCTACATCTGTCATATGCATGATGAATTATATTAGACAGCATTGCTAATAGATGGAGACATATGTCATCAACATCATACTTCTATACTATTATAGCATAGTATCACAACAACAACAACGCTGCACATCAAATTCTAGCCGCGTATTTACTAAATGTATATAATATATGTGTATGTGTATGTAAGCGTTATAGCTCCACCATTGGGAGGTAAGCATATCCCATCACCCTACACAGAATGTATACATACAATGGTGGATATGTTTGTGTTTGTATTATTGCGAAATAGAGTATCAAATCTCGATATTTTCTCGATTTTTATGTCAATTGGTGGTGGCGGCGCCGGGAATTTTCAATGTTCGATGCCAATTTCTAGGCTATTTAATTGAAGCAATGAGTGGGGTGTGATATGAGGAATATAGTGTGCTGTCTATCATTCAGTAAACAGGACCACACTTATAGCAAGGCATAATTTGTATATACACTATAGAAATTGTTATTACGGATAACACGATTATTTCACTGATTAAAATATTACAAAGTAGGTAGTGATGAGCAAATGCAAGATCAAGACCAAGACTGCCAAGTCTTGGTTTTGGTCTTGTTCTTGTATTAAGAGTCTTGGTCTTGGTCTTGGTCTTGCAAAATGCAGTCCTGGTCTTGGTCTTGGTCTTGGTATTGCTAAAAAATCTTGCACTTTCTTGCATTTTTTTATTACCGAATTTTTTCCTTCTAAAATCAGAATTTTCTCTCTTTACGGTATTAATTATACTTTCAAACTATTTAAATAGTTTAGCAAGAGTCCTGCTTTTTTCTTGCTTCTGTCTTGGTCTTGCTCACTTGAGTCTTGGTATTGGCCTTGCAGCCATACTTATAGTCTTGGTTTTGGTCTTGCTCTTGGTACACATAGTCTTGGTCTTGGTCTTGGTCTTGCAGTTTTTGCAAGACCAAGACTAATTTTGCTCATCACTAAAAGTAGGAGTTGGTTGTATCTTGAGTGTATCTGGAAGCTTCATTTATTCATTGATACACTCAGTTTATAAATTTTTATATTTATTTCATTATTCGTAAAAAATTATACAATAAAACCTTTTATTTTGGCATTTTTAAGTGATATAAAACCTTAAAAGAAGAAGGTAGAACCGGAAGTTATATAGTCACGGAACTAAAAAATTTCCAAAAAGTCCTATTTTATCTATGATTATATGATTTATAGCCGTTGGCCTTAACTTTTCTGATGCTAGTGTAGGTGATTAAGCAAGATCATTTTTGTTTGACCAATATAGACATACGAATTAAGATTTTACTTTTCGATAAAAACACTTGATTTATATTGTGAGAAAAATCAACAATAATTATTAGGAGATGACATACAAGAAACGCTGCTTATTTACTTTTTCTCTAGCACTTGTCTATTCTAATAACTTTGACTAAATTGACGTCATATTTTGGTCGTTATTACAATTACTGTAAACCTTTTTACAGATAAAAAGACATACGCATGTTTTTAGAGGACAAACACATGTCCACCACCAGTTACTACTAGTAAATTTTGTGATATGTAGGTAGAGAAATCGAACAATATCGATTATGTTTCCAGTCCCGTATCAGCAATGTTAATTTTTGGAACGTAGCATTGTATAATAATATTGTGACGTTAGTGATACTAGCTTGGAATATAGAATGAAATATGAACAGGTAGAGATTATATATCGTACATGTATCACAAATATGTACAGTTCATTAAGAAAATATTCGACAATTACTAGAACAATAATCTCAACAACGTATTTACAAATCATCTTGCTAAATGACCAGAGCAATTTGAGATCGATACATTTATTTTATTATTGAATTCAAATTAAAACGAAACAAACGCAAGTCGTGAAGTGCAAGTTATACTTGCACAAACAGAGTTCCGTACAATCGTTTTATTCTCTACTTGCCTGTTTTCACTTATCAGAATGAAAGAATATTTACTGATTGTATCAACGTATTCGCTACCTATTTTTCTTTCAGTAATTTTAAGTCAACAAATTATGTAGTATTTTGAATATTTTGAATTTATTATTTTCATAGATAAGCTAACAAAATTTTATCAATATTAAATAATATTGGGGTGTAGAAATGGTAATATATTTTTCGTGTATAAATTTATTAATTACCTACTCCTTCTTCTTTAATTTCTAGAACTCATTTAGTACTCAAAATACTCGCTCAACATAAAATACATATCAGAAAGCTGAGTTCTGATGATTTTCGTTCAATCTAGAATCTTATCGTAGTGTTGGGGTTGCTAACGATGATGATAATTAAAATACTATTTGTATATTTTTAATATAATTTTATTTTAAACAAAACAGATAAAACAAGTACACTATTTTTGATGGTTGATGTTCGACTTGTGGATGTTGTATGAATGATCATAGTGCAATGTCCTGAATGCGTATATATAGGATTTGTAGGATTATTAGGGGTTATATGGGTACATGTGTGCGTGTGGTAATGAACATATGGCGTAGTTAAGTGAGTAACAGGATGTTATGTCTATAATATATGTGTGTAGTCTTGTACAAACGGACCACAAACGGACCGACATCATAGGTAAGTACGTTAGTTATGACGCGCGATTTGAATTATTTGTTAAGTAGCAGATGCTACACTTATTCTTAATGTTTCTCCTTCCGGTAATGACGGGCCCGGAACAGCAATTTTCAAAAAGTTTTTTCAAAAAAAAGTAACGAAAAGAAATATGTAGTTATATATATCATTGGAACTGGTGTTTTAATAAGGTTTCCTTTGATACTTTACGCAGTGCTCCTGAGAAAATATTTTTTCTCACTTCTCAAGTTATCCTCTGAAATTAATCACCAGAATGGAAGAGTTAACTTCGCACTTATAATTCGGCCACCATACTAATCTCTGTCCTAAATTTCAAATTTCACATTGAATGGTTTCAGAGAAACCCGCTTGTGACAGACGGACGAACACCGAAGTAATACAATAAGTGATATGTTTTGGCAACTTTGGTATGGAACACTAAAAAAAAATTGAGAGAGTGTCGGTTACATATTGTATGCATAGACTTGAAATATTTTTCTCCTTTTTTGGAGCTGGAGGTAAAAGATAGGTTCTTTAAATGATATTTTTTTGAATATAATGCATTAATAATAACACTCCTCTTGCCTCTTACCGCCGTGCTTTTGAATCATTTGGAAAATGGTTTGTATCTAACGGTTGAAAAGAAAGATATCTACTTCCCCGGTAATTTATGATTTTATGATTTTTCTTATATATATTTTTTTTCTTATAAATAGTAAGCAAACATTGATATTCGTTCGTATTCAAATATTTATATATAATGGAAGAAAAATTCAATAAACATAAATATCTTTTTTTCTTAATGAATAATGAATGGTCTGGGAAATAAAATTTTATTAAAAATTTTGATTATTTCAGTGAATGGGATTGAACGTATTGAATGGTAAGTAGTTTTCGAAAAAAGTGAAAAGAACTTGTATAATGATAAATGTAATAATAAAAAATCTAGTTTGTAGATTCTCGAAAATATTTTACATTTTTAAAAAAAAAGAGTTGCTTACCAGTAGTGTTTAAATATCAAGTAGATATTGTATTTATTTATTTTAGTCCAATTCTTCCTTGAAAAAATTAGACTTCTACAGCCTATACGTTAAGAACGGGCGAGAGGCGAGAGTAGGGGCGTTATCCGTTTTCGGACCCGTAGAATACGATTCTGTAGAAAAAATGTCTGATATATATATATATATATATATATATATATATATATATATATATATATAATATACTTATATAATACACCACAAATCCAATTTTACGTAGTGGTCAGTACAAATTTAAGGGAAGTACGTAAAATCGGAAGATCAGGGACGTCGGTAAACTCTTGTTTCGGGGGTTGGTAAATATTATTTATCTGAATTTATTTAAAACAATATTATCTTAAGAGACAATTTATACCTAAAATTCGGTTGTGCAGATAAAGGAAATCGAATGTTATACTGATGAATATAAGACGCCAAATAGCGGAAGCAGACAAAAATTCTAGAATATTCTACTCGTGAACTAGCAAAGATAATAAAAAACAAACTTCAATATTGAATTGGGCACTAAAAATTAGATTAAGCAGCGCATTTTGACAAAAATTCTAGAATGTTCTATTCGTCAACTAACAAAAATATCGAAAAATCGCTTGGACCATTTAATTGGTCATCAAATAAAAGACGGAATAGCACATTTTGATAAATGTTCTAGAATATTCTATTCGTCAAATTGCAAAAATTGTTTGTCAAAATCGGACATTTGGTTTACATTAGTTTAATTTCCGTTGGACAATTAAGTGGTGCAATAGATTTTCCAATATCTTTGTTAGTTGACAAATAGAATATTCTAGAACATTTCTCAAAATGTGTTATTTGGTCCCTCTTTTTGGTAGGCAATTCAATGGCGACGTCTGTTTTTGAATATCTTTGCTAGTTGACGAATAGAATATTCCAGAACATTTGTCAAAATGTGTAATTTGACTTCTTTTTCAATGGACAATTAAATGGTATAATTGATTTTTCAATATCTTTGCTAGTTGACAAATAGAACATTCTAGAATTTTTGTCAATCTACACTGTTTAATCTCATTTTTAATTACCAATTCAACGGTGAAGTCTGTTTTTTGATATCTCTGCTAGTTGACGATTAGAATATTCTAGAATTTTACGTTACTCATTTTGTATTTGCATTTTGCATATTACGTATACATAATATGTGCATATATATCTGCAGTGAAATTTTAAATTTTTTAAAGGCTACGAGACCCTCAGACAGTATTACTTACGGCCCTGACTCTGGCTTGGTACATAAATTTTCACCAACACAGACAAACAACAACATATCTGTGAGAGGAAAACCCCACTAAATCGCTGACGTCACTACGTAAAATCGGAGTACGTACCATTGGATGGCCACTGTATATTTGTGAAGTTTATATAATATAAATAATATAATAGTTTATATAATATAAATAATTCGACTGAAATAAATAAATACAATATCTACTTGATATTTAAACACTACTGGTAAGCAACTCTTTTTTAAAAATGTAAAATCTTTTCGAGAATCTATAAACTAGATTTTTTATTATTACATTTATCGTTATACAAGTTCTTTTCACTTTTTTCGAAAACTACTTACCATTCAATACGTTCAATCCCATTCACTGAAATAATCAAAATTTTTAATAAAATTTTATTTCCCAGACCATTCATTATTCATTAAGCAAAAAAATATCTTATGTTTATTGAATTTTTCTTCCATTATATATAAATATTTGAATAAGCGAGTAATCCTATGATAGCATTAAGATTTACGGCATAAAAGGCTGTAAGTTGGAAATACTCACCTGGAAAATTTGTTCATTCTGAAGTCCACTTAAATAAGTAGTTGATAATAATTTACAGATGATGTGATTTAGGGGTAAAGTCTACCATAATTTCTCGTTACAAGTTATATAGATATAATAAGTCAGTTACCACATTTAGTGAAAAGTGATGTTCATTGGGCAAAATCGTCGTCATCGTCAGCAACAATAAGCAGCTTAAAATTTATAAAAACACCAAAATTTAAAAAAAAGGCATACTCTTATTAACTTCCCATAGGAAGTTATTGTAATAGGTCCGATTTTACGAATCGCTAATTTTGACATATCTCCACGTTTCAAGGTCACTAGAATCCGAATCCATCGTTTTTAGCGTAATGTCTATGCGTGCGTTCGTTAGTTCGTTCGTTCGTTCGTTCGTGAATTTTCTTTCGTCTCGCATATCTTGAGAACAAATGATGATATCAACTCCGGACTAATTTCATTAGATGCGTAATCACAAAATGAACACCGGATAAAGTTTTCAGCAAATTCGGATTAGCGGTTTGTTTTGGTGATAAAAAAATAGAATTGACTTTATTAAGATAACATAGACTATATGGATTTTTTACCATAACATTATTATATAACGGCCTAAGAACCTTCCTTGATGTTAAAAACGCCAGTATATTATTATAAAATTTAAAAAAAAAGAAGAAATAGGAAACTGTTTTTGAAATATATTTTGTCTCGCATATCTTGGGATCAAATGATGTTATCATTTGTTTTGATATGGGTGGAAGCCCCCACCCTTAGGTATAGAAGGCGAAGCCCCCGGTATGGTGCAAGGGGCAAAGCTTCTATTGGGGACCCAGGGGAGAAGTTGCCCGAAATGGAAAAAGAATTATTTATGTACAGTAGTCTCTAGTCTTTAAGGACACCCAATGGGAAGTTGACAGTGTGGGTAGACCTGTCCCCCAAATTTTTTGGATTTTAAATTATTCATTTTTACTATAAATTATAAGAGTTAGACAGAATCGGTTTTATTTTCATTTTGGAAAAAAGCAACATGTATAAAAAATGAAATTTAATTGTGTTTAGCTCTCTAGCATGACAAAGAAAAAAAATTGGAGTTAAAAAGTATGGATAATTTGAATATTAATACGATTTTCATAATATTATTAGAAATTTTCTTTAAAAAAAAAAATGCTTTAACATCAGTATAATAACAAACTAAAGCGACAAAAAATATGAATGACATATTTTTTTTTTTAAATAAAAATAAAAAAAGATTTTGTATAGCTTTTTCTTTATTCATGTCTTGTTTCTCTGAATTTCTGGATATACACAAACACATTTAGGTATATAAAAGTGAAAAATTACTCGTGGGCAATAAAACTAATATCCGTGTGCAAACATGTAGGTACATATAAGAGTTATTTTTTCTAAAGCTTATAATAAACATTGCTACCTATATGAGAAAGTTTATTGTAGATACTTAAATTTATTTTAAACTAGCTGTACCCGCGACATTGTTCGGACATAAAATCAATGAGAAGTATATAAGTGTAATAATTATAAAGAATTTGCATAGAACAATAGTTTTGTATAATGCATGCACATGCAAAAATGGTTTTTTGTATTTTCCCGAGGGAAGAAAACATTTTCCCGTAATAAAAAGTATCCCAAATGTTAATGCAGGTAATAATTTATTACTGCACCAAATTTTCATAGAAATTCGTTCAATAGATTTTGCGTAATGTGTGCACATGCTCAAAATCGTTTTTATATTTTCCCGTGGGAATAAAACATTTTCCCGGAGTAAAGATGTTGACCCAGGTAATAAGTTATCATCACACCAACTTTCATTAAAATCCGTCCAGTAGTTTTTGCGTGATGCGTGAACAGATAGAAAGTCAGAGAGACAGACAGACAAAAATTTTAAAAATCGCGGTTTTGATATCTACATCGATAACTATTTACAGTACCAGTACAATTTTCAAAAAATATTTCATGTACAGAAACGGTCTCGTACAGTTTTACTATATGTAAAGAAGACGGCTTCTATATATCATTTTGTAATTAAAATATAAATAAAATATTATATTCTTGATATGTAATTAATATTTCTTTTTGGTTTTGAGAAGGCCTTGAAAAGTGGCACAATCAATGATTACGTGCTTTTGTCCAGCGTGGGCTGTTTCAGCGAACACAAAAATCGTGCTCTTACAGCGAACAACGCAAGCCATAACAGCCAAGTCATATACTTTATACGGACCGTGTAAACCTTAATTTAGAAACTTTTTTTTTAAACAAATTTGGCTCTTTAATGACGAACAACAGTAATATGAAATTGTCCTTAACTTTCCAGCAGAACGGTCACTGTTGCCGGTGTGTTTACATAATTATGTATCAATGACACGACAATTATATAAAAGACAATGTAAAATGTATTTTAGAAAGGGTATCTCGGGATAAGAATGGCCGTTTGGCCTCCAGAAGAGATTTTCAACGGCACTTTGGCTACTATAAGGGCAGCTGATAAGAAGTCTTGCGGTGCAAGTTTTAGCCTCATATCTTGTGTAGTTTAGAAGTTATTTGTGATAACAGGTATTAAGGCCATGATTTTTTAAACCTTTATATCTCGTAAACTATTACAGACATTGAAATGAACTAAAAACCAATGAGTAGGTCTAAGTTAGTACAATAATATATATTTCTTTCAAATTGTTCCGGTTTTAAACAATCATAGAAAATTCGAGAAAAAAATTAGAAAGACACTTTTTTAGTGGTTCCTTCAGAGTGACAATCACGAAAAAAGCTTCAAATATTGCACATTAGGTCCTGTTTAAGTGCTGCAAGTTTCGTTAAAAACAAAACGGTGGAACACTGTCAAAGAGAAGAAACCTCGATCGAAGCCACCATCGGAAAGATGGATTTCACCATTTCGTTATGTGTTTATGCCATGCGCACAAGATTAATTAAGAACCTGGTGGTGTTTTAACGGTGTGTATCGATATACCGACCATGACCCACAAATATACAATGTGTTCAAGGTTAGGTGAAGCTAATATATAAATGTTGTAAGAAAATTTGTTGGTAACGATAACGGTTATATTTCTTAGTTGTTCATAGAAGAGCTCTTTTGGTTGAATACTTTCAAAATGACAATAATTTAACAATATAATAATAAATTTATTAATAATGAAAAGTTGCCATTTCGAAACCGTCCCATATTGACGATCACTCCATCTACGAACTTAGCCTAGAACTTGACGTAAGCAGTTACAATACCAAATAGTAGCTATATCGGTCAAGAAATATGACCGTTATCGTACCAACAAATTTTGTTACACATTTATATATTAGTCTCACCTAGCTTTGAACACTTTGTATATTTGGGTGTCATGATCGGTATATCGGTATACCTTTTCCAACAATTTTTGGGATGACTTTTCGAGAGGGTGTAATTAGTGACCATAAACTTTCAAAAAGTTAAATTATTTTATTGCTTACAACAAATACCACCCTATGTTCACTCCAATTGTATTTAAATTTGTTACCTGTTTTAAAAGCGACGGTTTCTTTTTGCATGTATATAGATAAGTAGGTAACATGCTGCAAACAATACTGCTGATTATTGCCGTACTTGAAAAGTCATCTCATTTAAATATTGAAAAACTATACACATCGTTAAAACACCACCAGGTTCTTACTTAATCTTGTACACATAGCATAAACACATAACGGTATGATGAAATCCACCTTTCCGATGATGGCTTCGATCGAGGTTTCTCCCTCTTTGACAGTGTTCCACCCTTTTGTTTTTAACGAAACTTGCAGTACTTAAACAGGAACTAATGTGCAATATTTGAGGCTTTTTTCCTGGTTGTCATTCTGAAGGAACCACTAAAAAGTGTCTTTCTATTTTTTTCTCGAATTTTCTATGATGGTTTAAAAGCGGAAAATTTAAAAGAAATATATATATTATAGTACAAACTTAGACCCACTCATTGGTTTTTAGTTCATTTCAATATCTGTAACAGTTTACGAGATAAAAAGGCTTAAAAAATTATGGTTTTAATACCTATTATCACAAATACAATAACTTATAAACTACGCAAAATATGAGGCTAGAACTTGCCACGCAAGACTTCTTATCAGCTGTCCTTATAGTAGCCAAAAGTGCCGTTGAAAATCTCGTCTGGGGGCAAACCGGCCATTCTTATCCCGGGATACACTTTACGATGTACAGAAAGTTTTCCTAGTGCAAATTTAATAATTAATTCGGTAATAATGAACTAATTTACGAGTTTTTCTACAGTACGCCACCACCACAGTTGTTACACTATTAAATTTTTTAAGCTATGATGGGGGAGTATTTAAACTTCATTTGCAATAAGTATGTATTTCTATTAGGTTTGTCAAGTATAGATAAATCCTTGAAATTTTAAGCTTAACTTTTGTATGCTATAACTTCTCCGATTCACACTTTACTGACATTATGAGTTTATTTAGGCTCGACTGATGGCATGGTAGTGTGATACCCACTGTGTTCAAATTTCCATTATCATTAGTTTAGACAATTAGATAACTTCTTGAATTAAGTGTGTCCTGAGGCAGGTGAATGTTCTCCTCAGATTACACAATAATTGTAATGAATGACTGTGAATTAAATGTTTGAAATATCTACGATTTGTGGAAACATTTAACAATAGTTTCATTGGTAGTTATTTCTGTTTAAGTTTTCTAATTCTTAAATATCGATAAATCTTCTATTGTACCTAAAATATTTTTACCGTCTCTTTTCTAAAATAATATTTGTTGAGATAGAAGTAAATGAAATAATCATACTTTTAAAGGAATAAAATTTCGATTGGTTGCGATAGCGATATAATAGTGAACGGTATAGGTAGATACTTTTAAAATAATTGTTTCTTAGAATTTTTTCTGTACTTACGTACGTGGTGAATCAAGATATCGTGATGTAAGATATCGTTTAACGCCGTTACACTGTGTGTTAAGAGTATAACAAGATGATATTATTTCAGTGGATACTTGAAAAACAATTTCTCTAGCTGTTATTTCAAAAAGTAATGAAAATACTTTATTACTTCGTTGTTATCGTGCAACGAAAGTGTTTAGTTATATATTACAAATTAGAAATAAAGAAGCAATAGTACCTAGTCGTATTTACTTGTAACTACTAATTCGGCTAAACGAGTAATTTCGTAATTATCATAAGAATATGGCAGTTTTTTCTTACTTGTACCGTGAGAAAAAAGGACAGATTTTTACAGCGAAAAAAGTGGTACAAAACATTTCATTGGTCATTTCATTGTAGGTAAATAAACACGATAAAAACGGAATAAACATTCGTATTGGAAAATTTCACTGATTTTAGAACCATAGTAACAATGTATTAAATAATAATATGAATTAGGTATACGAAT
Organism: Brachynemurus nebulosus; assembly: GCA_035578155.1. Taxonomy (NCBI): domain Eukaryota; kingdom Metazoa; phylum Arthropoda; class Insecta; order Neuroptera; family Myrmeleontidae; genus Brachynemurus; species Brachynemurus nebulosus. The sequence continues at coordinate 38,290,524 of JAPWDM010000006.1, forward strand.
TTTTGTTCGTTAAATAGTCCAGTAGCCTTAGACCTCATTCGCACGAGAGCTCTATCAACGTCCGTTAAAAAAGCGTTGAAATGAAACAGACGGGTATTCAAGTATTTATTCATATGCCAGCGCTTTTAAACCGCGACGTTTTCTTATCGAACTGAATTCTATTTTAAGCGCTAGGCGGTGAACGTTATGTCGAATTTACCTTACAGAATTTCTTGCTTCTGTTCAGATGAGAGCTAATAAAGCGCCAACGCTTCATCAGATCTTGTATATTTGTTCATGACTATTTGTATCTCTTTTATCTGTGTTAAGACAGGGTTATTAAGCCTTGTCAGGGTTATGGGCTATAGATCAGAAATAGTTGATTACAGAGGCCGAATTTCGGCCTTTGCTATACAAAATCATTGCCAGAGTATGCCAATAAATCTATGAAAAATGACGCCTCGAAAGAAATAACTAAAAAAATTATCAGAGCTATTCGAAGCCCCACTATTTCCAACATTTTGTCGAATGTATTTATAGACATTCGAAAATAATTAAAAAAATTATCAGGCTACTGTCTTAAGTCTTCGTAAAGTATCACAAATTGTCCTTTTAAATATCGCTTGTCTTTTAGGGGATACACCGACAATATGTCTTTTGTTTCTTTTTTTACAGAAGGCGAAATCCCTATTGCTAGTAATTTATTTGAATTCATTTTACGTTCTATTGCAGTGAGAAATGAGATAAAAATGATTTTAAAGCTCTCATTTGAACGGATATATTGAAAAAGTTTTAAAAGCGCCAATGTCGCGTCGTGGCGAAAAACAAGTGAACGCTAAACACGAATCAACGAAAATCTATCAAAAGAAATACATGCAGTAGAAATTCTCTTCGATTTAAATTCAGTTTTCCAACAGCAGTTGTCTATAATTATCCGAAACAAATCCGAAACTTTTATTTCGGATACGGTTTCGGTTTCGGATATTAAATTATTTCGTATATCAGTAGGGTTGCCAACTCTACCAGTAAATATTTCGGGATTTAATAGGAAAAAAATCGGGACGGGACAAGTAAAATCGGGTTAAAAAAAACAAGCGTTTTTAATCAGCCAGTAGGAAAGATATTCTTTTCATTTTAGCGAATTTCCAGAATGGAATTCAGCTATTACAGCCACTGTCATGACGCGACCTGAACTCGGGACCATGGCAGAAATTTGCTTTGAGGTCCCTAGGAACCGAAAATAATATTCACTAAAATTTATATATATATATATATATATATATATATATATATATATATATATGTATTTATATATATATATATATATATATATATATATGTATATACATATATATGTATTTATATATATATATATATATATACATATATATATATATATATATATATATATATATATATATATATATATATATATATATATATATATATATATATATATATATATATATATATATATATATATGTGTCCGCACGATAACTCTCGAACGAAATGTCCTAGGTTTACGAAATTTGGTGAGAACGTTGGAAGTCGAAAAATCTTGGATGAGTTCTTCAGCCAGACACGTCGGATGCCAGGAACATGGTTTTTGTTCTTGCAAAAAATTAGTTTTTTGCCAAAATTGCCACTTATTCAAAAATTTTTGCGAAATTTTTTTACACCATTTAAAAGAGAAGCAAAAATTACATAAAATACCCCTGTCGCAGCATCCTGCATAACATAGCGAATTTCCATTTACAAAAGTACGTTTTTCTCGGAAACTAGTTGACATAGAGTAATTGTAAATAAATAAAACCTCCTTTATGTGATTTTTCCGCCTCATTCCGCCAAATTTTTTTCACGAAAAATGTCCAAAACCCCGTAAACATTTTCACGAAATTTTTTAAATATAAGATGTTTCGTTCTTGAGTTATCGTGCGGACACATTTATATATATGTTTACTAAGTGTCCGCACGATAACTCAAAACGAAACATTTTATTTTTAAGAAATTTCGTGAAAACGTTTACGGGGTTTTGGACATTTTTCGTGAAAAAAATTTGGCGGAATGAGGCGGAAAAATCACATAAAGAAGGTTTTTTTTATTTACAATTACTCTATATCAACTAGTTTCCGAGAAAAACGTACTTTTGTAAATGGAAATTCGTTATGTTATGCAGGGTGCTGCGACAGGGGTATTTATTATTTGTTACTAGCAGCTACATATTTAAATCATGAACTTACAAACCTTTAAACAAAACAATTTCTTGAGATAATATTACAATAATATTTCTCTATTTTATTTTTATTTTATTAAATTAGAAATCAAGTTTTTTAATTCCTTTTTTTTTTAGCTTATCAGTTGTATTATTTTAGGAGAAAAACATTTTTCATAAAGTTGACCGTCTTTGGCATTGACGTATTTCATGTACGTCAAATAATTTCTCCCATTTTTTGGAGGGATTTTAGTGTTGGAGGGATTTTAATGAGTTAATCTGGCAACACTGTAATATGTACAAGTTATAAATCAGTAGACATAGTACACTTTATCAGTAGGTATAGGAAATATATTTATGTAGTGCTATATAGCAAATATTCTACTTCCTTAGCCGTCACGACATGCAAGTGTGATAATTGGAAACAACAATAGCGAGACTGGCGGGACTAAAAATGTAAAAAAAATTCTAGATGTTAAAAATTGGGACAATTAGCGTCCCGCCACTACTCATGTCGGGACGCGGGATACATAGGCCCAAAATCGGGACAGTTGGCAACACTATATACAGGTAGCTTCGGTTAGGGTTGACGGATATCCATAATATCCTTAGTTTAAATCATATGTGCAGGAGTACGTACATAAAAAGTATCGTATTGAGGACGCTGAGATCGAGTATAAATTACAGTTGAAATAACTTTGAAAATATACATAGTTATACTTGTTAGTAATTGTATAAAATTTCAGTAATCATCGGGTAGATATTTAAATCCCTGTAGTAACGATCCCGTACTTGAAAATATACCTCTGGAGGCTCTGAATATTGGTTCTGAAGTGAGGTATATTTTAAAGAGTCATTTTTTAGTTTCTGTTTTTTAAAGTATACTCGATTCTAGATCGGTCAGTAACGTCACCAGCTCTGACTTCGGGTATATTTTCAAAATAAGCCTCAGAGCCTGTAGGCTAAGCAACTATTTAGTTTGTCAAATTAGAAATCCAACCCGGAAGAAAGAATAGGTACGTGATTTCTAACTAACGCTACGTTTAGACGTATTTTTTAATCGAACGTTAACCGAACTGAGTGTTAATCGAATCGAACGAAAATCGTATGACAATTGGATGTGTAAACCGATGATCGAATTGTGATCGCATTGCCTCCGATTTTGAAACGATTTTTATAAAATGGATTATAATCTTAATTTAGTTCGATTTTTTGAAAATCAAAATGGCGCTAACTAAAAATATTGAGGAAGATCATGTGCATATTATTATTATTTTAAAGATTAGTGTGCTGCAATTTATTTTTCCATTGACATTTAATTTTTCAATTTTAATAAGGTTAAAAAATAAAGAAAATTGCAACTGTACGTTGACATTTTATAATATTTCATTATATTATGTATATTTTATAATATTGTCATTAGGTAGCAACTATTTAGTTTGTCAAATTAGAAATCCAACCCGGAAGAAAGAAGAGGTACGTGATTTCTAACTAACGCTACGTTTAGACGTATTTTTTAATCGAACGTTAATCGAACCGAATGTTAATAGAATCGAACGAAAATCGTATGACAATTGGATGTGTAAACCGGTGATCGAATTGTCATCGTATTGCTTCCGATTTTGAAACGATTTTTATAAAAATAGATTGTAATCTTAATTTAGTTCGATTTTTTGAAAATCAAAATGGCGCTAACTGAAAATATTGAGTAAGATCATGTGCATATTATTATTTTAAAGATTAGTGTGCCTGCAATTTATTTTTTCATTGACACTTCAGTTTTTCAATTTTTAATAAGATTAAAAAATAAAGAAAATTGCAACTGTACGTGACATTTTATAATATTTCATTATATTATCCCGACTAGAAATTTTTCCTTATTTGCAGAAAGTATTATCAGGTTTAGATAAGGTAATCCCTAATAGGGAAAACCTGATAACGTTCTTATGGGAATGAGGTCAGGATAACCTTCTTTGAAAAAAAAATATTTTTCATCGGGTTAACCTGATGAGGAAATTAACAGGTTCAGGTCAGGATAACCTCACTCAGGATAAACACATATTTTTCAACAGGTTATCCTGATCAGAACCTCATCAAGATCATATAAGAATAACCTTACGTAAAAAACATAAATTTCTTATCGTGTTATCCTAATCAGAACATTATCAGGTACATGTCAGGATAACTTTACTTGTAAGAAAAATATTTTTAACGGGTTATCATGATCAGCACCTTATCAGGATCATATCAGGATAAACTTATGTAAAAAACATAAATTTTCGATCGGGTTATCCTACTCAGAACATTATCAGGTCCATGTCAGGATAAACTTACTTGTAAGAAAAATATTTTTTAACAGGTTATCATGATCAGAACCTTATGAGGATCATAACAGGATAACCTTACGTAAAAAACATAAATTTCCTATCGGGTTATCATACTCAGAACATTATCAGGTCCATGTCAGGATAACCTTACTTGTACTTACTATATTATATAATACAATCTCATGTAAGCTTACATGATTTTTTTGTAACTGAATCTGTAACAAAATAACTTTAAAATGTAAGAAAATTGTTTCATTTTTAAAACGTTTAATAAAACTATATTCGTCAATAACTGAAAAAAACTTATAATTTTTCGGTTTTGTTTAATAATAAGAGCTACTCTCATCTTTTTTATTATATACATTTGGGTACATATATATTCCAACGTAAGTAAGGTACTTGTAGTTATAGTGTTCTTTTGCTGTACACAAATCTTGTGTTACTTCCTTGCTGTTCAAAACAGGTTAACATTTTGTTTCTGTTAAATCGAAATTTGTGTTAATATTTTCATTTAACACAAACACGAAATGTTACATTTAACATTGAACCAGTGTTGCCGAAATCTAACTGATCGTAGAATTTATAAAAAAATACCGTAGATTTTCCAGAAGTTATGTTGTAATTTATATTTAAAATACGGTAAAATTACCTTGTTTTTTTTCAGTAGGAAAATAAAGGTCAAAATTGAAAAAAAAAACTTATTAATTTGATTCAGATAGTATAATGCTGAGATCATCATTTTTGTACAAGATTTTTCTGTGATGAATTTCGTTAAGAGCTTATTACGCTTTTGCAAACAAACTAAATTAAAACGTTCTAACAATAAGTATTCATCTAAAATCAAATACGGTAGTTTCCTATCGAATTCGTTCGCATAATATCTCCAGACTCATTGCACATTGTTAGGAGAATTCCCGAAATTATCATTTTGAAAAATGTAAGCAAAAAAAAAAAACAGTGCTTTCATTAGAATAAAACCAAAATACCCTAACAAAAGTAACTAAAATTCTTGAAATTTAAAGTTAATCATAAAGATATAGCAAGTATCATTATTATTTACAAGTTTTAATATTATAATATTAAGATGGTCAATATTACCGTGTTTTTTGCTACCGTAATTGTAACCCTACCGTAGGTGGTAGATTTATGCTGATTACCGTGTTTTTAAGGTAATTACGGTGTAGTTGGCAACACTGCATTGAACTCATTCTACATTGAAGTATTAATACTGTATGTATAATTTAACATTGAGCTAACCCGATGAGGACAGCCTGATTAGGATTTAATAAGGTTTTCCTAATTAGGATCTGATAAGGTTATTCTGATCAGGATCTGACATGGTAGTCCTGATGGGGACCTGATAAGGTAGTCATGGTAAGGACCCGATGACTGTTTTGCGTGACAAAGCTGATAAGGACCTCATACGGTAATCCTGATCTGGACCTCATCAGAATGTAAGGCAGGCCTGATAAGGTCCTTATCTGGACCTTATTAAAATTTCTAGTCGGGATGTAGGTAGTGTATTTTATAATTGTCATTTAGGTATAATGATTTATACATATAAAATTAGAGAGTTTTTGTGAATACTTATAAGCTGATATTTTATGTAAGCGCCATTTTCTTTTATTTAAAATCGAGAGAAAAAATCGTAGGTGTATGAGCCCGCAAGTATTATTAAACGATTTTTATTTCGATTTTCATCCAATCAAAATCGGATGTATAAATGCCCCCTAAATCATGATCAAATTTTATTGTTGATTTGGGATTTCTGTCTGTAATATTCGAACATTACTAAATCGTTTTTTGTTTTGTTTAATATTGAGTTTTGAATTTATTTTGATGTTTTGAATAATCGACATTAAATTTTAAATTGCATCCATAGCTACTTTACAGACGAGTCACTAGTTGGTAGAAATAGTAGAACCACTATTGTATATATTTTATGGTCGTATACAGGGCCGGCTCGAATAAAAAGGGGTTTGATTCAAAATTGATTTGCACTCTTTAAATAAATTTCGTACAAGAAAACAATAATTTATTGAATTTTGGGCTATTTCATAGTATAGAAGATAATCGTAATATGAACATAAAAATTCTCGCCGGTTAATTTTTTATAAAACAATATATTATTTTCCAAAGGACCCCTCCGGATAAGATAGGTGAATCTGCCTAAGGGGTCGAACCTGGGTCGGGGGTGCCATGGTAGGGTTCGCCCTTACACATGTATTCCATAGTTGCAATATTAGGTCAAGATTACTTTGCGTTTTCGAGTTGTACCAAAATGTTCAATTTTGGACTTTTTCCGATTTTCCACCTTCCTTCCCCCCAAGTGCATAAGTATTATATATATGCATGTAGGGTTCCAAGAGCTCCATAAGGCAGTGCATGCAGCTCTCCAAAACACAGAAGAAGATATTTGTAAAAAATTCGAAATGACCTATAAAAACACACAAAACGCGATCTTGAACTAAAATGAGGCATAGATTTTTGAAATCTATGCCTTTGAATTAGTAAATATATGTCTAAAAATATTTCGCAAAATTGGGCCAAGTAGGGCTAATTTAAGGATATAAATATAAGGGGCTTTAGTGGCACTCGGTGTTGGAGCCACCTTAGTGGACTTGTTTAGCCATAAAATATGGCGACGCCTTCCTCTCACCCTTATCAAAAGCAAGCGTGTGCGATTAAGGCTCATTACCAGTGTTTTCATCAGTATGAAAAGGTCTCACAAAATATCATAAATCAAAAAACATGACTTTCGTCACAAAAAGGTAAACTAAAAAGTTAAATACAAGTTATCCTCGAATTCTTATCGCAGTTATTGAACAGTTTTGTTAAGGGCACATGCTTCTTAAGGATCCTTACCTCCAACTTATCTTTACACTGATATGATGAGAACCCTATCAAAAACCCCTAAACGAGTGTATTAATGTGTTTTACATTAATACAAAAGGTAAAGAGCCTTAATCGCACACGCTTGCGTTTTTTAAGGGTGAGAGGACGGCGTCGCCATATTTTATGGCCAAACAAGTCCACTGCGGCTGCAACACCGAGTGTCACTAGAGCCCCTTATATTTAATCCTTAAATTAGCCTTACTTGGCCCAACTTTGCAAAATATTTTCAGACATATATTTACTAATTCAAAGGCATAGATTTCAAAAATGTATGTTTCATTTTGGTCCAAGATCGCGTTTTGTGTGTTTTTATAGGTCATTTCAAAATTTTTGGAGATATCTTCTTCTAAACACCGTGTTTTGGAGCTCTTACAACCTAACATGCATATATATATATATATATATATATATATATATATATATATATATATATATATATATATATATATATATATATATATATAATACTTATGCACTTGGGGGGAAGGAAAGTGGAAAATCGGGAAAAGTCCAAAATTGAACATTTTGGTACAACTCAAAAACGCAAAGCAACCTTGACCTAATATTGCTGCTATGGAATACATGTGCAAGAGCGAACCCTACCATGGCACCCCTGACCCAGGTTGGACCTTAGGCAAATTCGCCTATCTTATCCGGAGGGGTTATTTAATTTTATTTTATCGAATTGTTAACAATGGTATACGTGTGTACGGCACGTAAATTATGCTAAAATAAATTTTTTTCATAAAAGTCTAACTAAAAAATCTAAATTAAAAAAATTAAAAAAAAGAATTTTAAATTTATGAACAGTTATTTCCTAGAATAATGGATATAAAAAAGGTCAGTGTTTTATATTAATTAATTTTCATAAAAATGCTACCGAGAATTTTTATGTTCGTTTGAGATTACAGCAGAATTTTTTTTATGCGGTCGCACAAAAAAATATTAAAAAATTTCATAAATAGCTATAAAAAAAGAATAGTCCGCTCCAAATTATAAAAAAATTCAGTCCCAATTCGCAGAACGTTCAAAATCTCGCGATTTCCTTAAAAGTTGCTTTTAAAGGCCGGTCCTGATAGTAAGTCTAGTTCTATCCAGTTAGTGAATGAATTAGTAGTACAATGTCTATCTATCTATTGGGTAACTGGTTGCAGCAGTCAGCAGTTGAGTTCAGTCGTAATATTTGAAGTGGATACTTTGAATGTTTATTGACAATGCTATTGTTGTATATGTAATGTTGCTTGCCTATTTCTAAAACATTCAAGTAAAGTAATAAACTACTTGATGTAAAATTTGCATTGTTTTCAAAGGAATTTAATTATAAGTCTAGAACATTTTATTGTATGTAATCACATGGAGTATTACCATATATGGGTCATAAGAAATTAGCGAGCTGAAGTTAAGAAAGATTGAATAGTAAAGTATATTTATAATCGGTTTAATTGCTGGTTAAGTGGTTAGCAAGTTGAGCTAGCATTATTTAGATTCCAATGTTCTTTATTCTTATGGAAATAAAGTTAACGGAGCTGATGTTCTTTTGATAAAATTGATAGTTGTTCTGTAATGGTTCATCAAGATCTAGAAATTTGAAACTTTTAATTGTTCCTTTCATTTAGTATGAATTTGTAGCTGCGATAACTTTAAAATTGGGTTTAAACTTGCAAAAAGATGAGAGTAGTGGTAGTTTTACAATTAAAAATCCTTTTAAAGTGTAACATTTCATTAAAAAAATTTGTTTCAGTCCTTCACTTATAATTTTTAAAATATTTGATAAAAAATGTATTTTTAAAGAGCTACTGTCCTACCCACTATGATAGTTCCTTTGCGATGTGGGCTGCACACGAAGTGGATTGTTGGCCTGGATTTGCAGGTAGTTCTGATGCATTTATTACCCCTTTATCATCAATATCGCTACCGATAGTAGTGGTAAACGCGTGCCCATGTGACAAACGCGACTTTCCTATTAGTTAAATATATCAGAGAAACAAGCACGAGAAATAGGGCAGGTTTTATGGTTTAAATCTAGCAAGCGTGACGTCATTTTCTATCGCTTCAGTCAGTACGGCTTTTATACCACGGTTGCTAACACGAGTTCTAGCAGACAATCTTGCAGACTTTTGAAGAGGGGATAAATTTTTAATAATAAAAGTGAAATAATTTGAGATAGCATACCATTTATTAATGTATCTTTTTCAAAAATTTCAAATGATGGTAGGCGTAGGTGGGGCAAGACGGGATTTCCTCATCATCATGCTAGCTGAATGCACCAATCGCAAGCAAGTATTCATGTTTGGTCTACAATGTTCACGTTAAAGTCAGTTGTAGGTGAACAATAAAAATTAGTAGTTGCATTTTTATGTTAGGGCGAAAAAAGTGGCTTAACGTTGCGTTGTTGTACTATTATTTTCATACATTTTCTACATTTAAAAAAGGTACAGAATGATTAGAAATTATATAGGTGGGACAAGACGATCAGAAATGTAATTTTTTATATTTATATATTTTCTGAAAATGTTAAACCTTTATTGTCAGAGACAGTAGAAATTATATTAAAAAAATTTTTGATCTGAGTTTTCTTATCTCAAAAAAAATCTCTGAGTTTTATTTATAATCAGCTTAACTACCCCATCTAGCCCCACGTCTCTCTCCTAGTAATTTTTGGGTGCAAAGGGCATAGCCGGGTAAGATAGGGAAAACAGCCCTTGACGCAAAATTTATTGTTTTTATAGGAAATAATACTTCTTAGCCCCAGATACATTCCTGCCAAATTTCAACCCTCCGAGGCTAATAGTTTATGAATACACAAGCAGACAAAAATTTTCAAAAAAAATTTTTTTTGAGGAAATTACTGAACCGATTTATTTGAGTTTAATATATATTGTGTACCCACCTTAGACGAAGTAATAAAAAAAAAATTAACGTTATATCCCTTTATTATACTTTTTTTTTAATTTTTAAATTTAAGAAAAATTTTTTTTGGCACTTACGCGTTAGCGACACCCACCATTTTTTGTTCAGTAATTTGTCTCTTAGTACTCTATAACATATATTTTTATGGAAAAATTTTAGTTGGTAGAACATAGTAACATTTCAATACAAATGCATGCCATGTTCGGTGCTACATATGTTACTTATGTATAAAAAGGACCATAAAGTAAAGCATCTGCCTTATTTCTAAAACACAGTAGAACTCTAAGGAGTGCAATAAAATGTTCTTTTCCCCCCTGAGTTGCCATGCCCTTTTTAAGACAGTTATCTTGTTATCGATTTCTTATGTATCTAAACCAATGACATTTCTTTGTATCTATATGAACATATATATCGCACCTCGACGATAACAGAGCCACATCTTATATGGAATTGTAGTGTCCTTCTTGTTGGCGAGGTGCGATATACACAAATTGAATTTTCCTGACTGGCTAGTGTTCAAGGAAAGAGATGAATAAATTGGTAAATAGATAATAAGATCAGGTTTATTATCTGTGTAGTTTATTAGTTATGCACGTATACAAAATAATATATCCATCCATCTACAGACGAATTCACGAGTGAGTCACACAGAGTGGAATGTTAAATATGAATTTGATGTACAACGTAAGTACTTAATAATTTAATCATCTTATTACACGTAATAACTATTTGAATGACGTTCTAAACTATGTACCTACTATTAATTATCGAGATTTCAACTGGCTAATATGAATGAATAGTTTGAAAGATCTTTAAGAAATTAAATCATGAGTATCTTTATTAAGGGGAGATTCGCTAAAAAAGAAATCTATTTTTTTTATTCGTAATTATGTTCCTTAAGCTGTTAGAAATATTCTCCTAGGATTTTATTTTAAAAAAATGAAAAATCAAAAACTTATGGTCATTTTAGTGCACGCACTTTACTATAATTCAACTTAAATAAAAAACTTTAAATGCTTTTTTCTCGGAAGTACAGTTTCCGAGATGGTTCCTCATGTATCTCAAAAAGTATTTGAGTTATCGACATAAATCAAAGTGCATATCGTTCGTGGATATCGTCAGGAGCGAGCAGGAATGAGGATCTTTTGGTTCCGTAATATATTTTCAAAATAGCGGCTCTTTATAGTCGACTTAAAACGGTGATTTTTGAAAATTTATTTTCAAAATGCGATTTCTCGCTGGTTTTTTTTTTCCTTAGATCCTAGTTAATGCCATAACTGTATATGTATATTTTCAGAAAATTCTTGATTTTTTGAATTTGGTTTACTGGGGATTTCAGAACGCGAGGAACCATCAAGGTGCAAAAAATCTCGCAGTGTCAATTTCAAAGATATTTATACTCAGTTCATTTTTAATTTTTTTTTTTTTTTAAATTCTTTTTATAATCTCAAGACATGTAGAAACAATGCTGTATATTTAGTTTTTTAATAAAATATTTATTTGTATAAAAAAAAAAAATATTAAAAATGGTCGATTTTTGATGTTTTTGTGGTGAATCTACCCTTAAATTAAATATTGAAAACTGTGTTTTTGAGGAAGTAAAATTTTTGTGGCATCAGTCATTCTAGCAAATTTAAATTTTTTACTTTATTTTGTCAATATTCTCCAACTAAATGTTAATTTAATGTATCTAATGATCGTGGGAACGTAACCCTAACAAATTTCAACCATAAAATTTTAGTACTTTCCACATTTGTAGTTTATATTCGGGTAGATATAGGATGATTTAGCAACTAAAAACAGTTTTCCGGGTTTTTCCTGATCCTTCCAAAACGTAGAATAATGTTTTTATGTAATGACGCTTGTAGTAACTATTTCTCAGACAATTCAGTTAGAATCATATTAGAGCAGAGGTTCCCAAACTTTTTAGACTCGCGGCGCCCTTTCGACACGAAGACCGGATCTCTTAAAAATTTCTTCTCAAAATATAAATGACAAGTAAAAAGAACAAAACACATTTCTACGTGGACTCTTTTCTCATATTTCTTTATTCTTTTCTTTAAAGAAACGTGAATCACGAGGAGAAAAAAATGTTCAAAAACTTGAAGGCGCTCTAGGACACCGTGACACACAGTTTGGGTACCCCTGTACTAGAGTAGTGATGCGACTCGAGTAGGATTTTGTGACTCGAGTCACTCGAGTAATTTTGTTACGTCACTCGAATTGTACTCGAGTTTTCGAGCCACTCGAGTCAACCGAGTTAACTATTTCACTCCCTCCAACTCGAGTAAGACTTTTTTAAGCATTTTTAAATACCTTTATTGAATTAGTGATATGAGGTAATATGAAATAAAATACATACGATTAGTGTACATATTATTTATTTATGTAATCAACAAATAAAAGTAAAATGACTTCTTAAGAATAATAAAATTTCCATGTAAGGATGACCAATTAATGACCATAAATAACATTTATGCAATTTTGATAGCAAATAAAAATTAAACTTAGTTATTTTATAATTAGTTTCAATTATCAATCATTGATTATTTGATTAAATATTTTGGTTGTATTTTTCTTATTTAAATATTTCAATGTTATTGACTAAAAAGTGGATAAAGTCAGGTTATTATATTTAAGTCAATTATCGGTATAATCGATTATACCTCGATTAATATACCGATTATAAATCGATTACGATTATTAGTATATAATCGATTAATCGATTGGTAAAATAATCGAATCGGAACATCATTATTATACACCTATACTTTAGTCTTTACTAGTAATATTAACGAAAGCTAAATTCAAAATCACACGTATGTCCCACTTTCATAAAATAATTATTCAATAGTTCAATCAAATCAACCTAATACCTATTAATTTATTGTTATCGTATCAAGTGCAAGTTTCAACCCGTCTCTTTGTAACTAGTGAAGTAACATCTGGCCCTAACCGAGTCTACTCGGTGTGCCGAGTTGACTCGGAAACTCGAGTGCAATTGGACTCGAGTAAAAAATTTTTTTTCACTCGAATACGAGTTTGACAAATTCACTCGAGTCACTCGAGTAAACATCACTCGAGTCGCATCACTATACTAGAGTGATGGTTAGCAAGAGAATTAATATGGTCTGAATTAATGTGATTAGAAAAGAATGTTGTTTGGTGAGACTGCTACAGTAGCGGCGGGAGTATTGTGATCACTTTTGAAACATGACAATTTTTTCTCTCCCTTCGGTCAATTTGTCCGCCCGTCTTGTGTCACTAAATCCCACCAAGTGGGATAATATTGGAACTATTCGTAATAAATTCGAAAAATTTAATAGATTTGAAAAACACTGCAAAACACACAACTTTTATACTTTATAAGTCTTTATATTTTATAAGTATGTGATATGTTCCGATCAATATGACCACTCTAAAATAAAAAGCCAGGTGTCTGTCTCAAGATTTACAAAGTAAACTGTTTCTACTTATCATTAGTAAATATCAAATATCATAAAATAACATTCAAATCTATTAAATTTATAAATGTTGTCTGTTGAAATCTAAAAAACTATGAGATTATTTTTTGTCAATAATAATTGTAGATTATCTACACATACTACTACAAAAAATTAAGGGAACAAAAAAAAATTGTTAATTTTTTAGTGATTTTTGAAGGCCTCTATTTAAGTGAAAAATGGTCGTATTGCGATAATAAAAAGCTCCAAGTTTTGAAGCTCCAAGTTTCTAGTTTTGAAATCTTTCATGCAAAAATTTTTAGAAATAACAGTTATCGAGAAATTTTAAGGAATAACACAAAAATGTTTTTGCAAATTTTTTGCTCTTTTTTTTTTTGATCTAGGGGTTTGATATATTTTTTTACAGTATAGCCATGGAATTGACTTTATAGCCTGTTTATTCAGCTTCAATTTCCTTTTTAAGTTTTTCTCTACGTTGAATTATTCCGGAGATATCCAACTTTCAATGCAAAATGATCCTTTTTGCTTTAACCATCGATATCTCAGTAACCAGTGATCGGACAGAAAACTGAAGGACAGTTTTGGAATCTGGAATAAATTTCCTACAAGCCTCTGCCACGTACTTTTGAGAAGAAAAATTTATTTCATCCGTAATTTTAACCTGAAAAATGTGCAAAAAATGGACTTTTTTCCTTGTTGCAAAAAATTGTCTGTATCCTTGCGAAAATTGTTGAGGAATCTAATATTTGTACGAATTTTTATACCTCATTGTACCCTCAATAACCTTGCAAATCGGTAGATCAATCTATCGAATGGTTTTCCTAAACCGTTTGTTCAAAATTTTAGAAAAAAATTAAAGGATCAAAATTGAATGAACAAAATTGAATGAAAAAATCAATTTTTTTTTAACTTTTTTCACAGAAATTAGGCATCTTTTATCCATTAAATTTGAAAATTAAGAAAAAAAAATTGAAAAGAGTTATTTTAAAACTTTTTTCAAATTTTTTTTTCAAAATTTAATTTTAATTTTTTAATTTTTTCGAAATTTTGAAAAAAAATTTTGAAATTTTTTTTTTTTAATTTTCAAATTTAATGGATAAAAGATGCCTAACTTCTGTGAAAAAAGTTAAAAAAAAATTGATTTTTTCATTAAATTTTGTTCACTCAATTTTGCTACTTTAATTTTTTTCTGAAATTTTGAACAAACGGTTTAGGAGAACCACTCAATAGATCGATTTGCAAGGTTATTTGGGGTACAGTGAGGTATAAAAATTAGTACAAACATTAGATTCGCCAACAATTTTCGCAAGGATGCAGACAATATTTTGCAACAAGGAAAAAAGTCCCTTTTTTGCACATTTTTCAGGTTAAAATTACGGATGAAACAAATTTTTCTTCCCAAAAGTACGCGGCACAGTCTTGTAGGAAATTTATTCCAAATTCTAAAACTGTCCTTCAATTTTCTGTTCGATCACTGATTACTGAGATATCGATGGTTAAAGCAAAAAGGATCATTTTGCATTCAAAGTTGGATATCTCCGGAACAATTCAACGTATAGAAAAATTTAAAAAAGGAAATTGAGGCTGAATAAACAGGCTATCAAGTCAATATCATAGCTTTACTGTAAAAAAATTTTTCATGCCCGTAGATAAAAAAAAAGAGCAAAAAATTTGCAAAAACATTTTTTGTGTTATTCCTTAGAATTTCTTGATAACTGTTAATTCTAAAAATTTTTGGATGAAAGATTTCAAAACTAAAATCTTGGAGCTTCAAAATGCTTTTTTATCATCTCAATACGACCATTTTTCACGGTAAATACAGCCCTTCAAAAATCACAAAAAAATTAACAATTTTCTTTTGTTCCCTTAATTTTTTGTAGTAGTATACATATAAATCTCATGTCACAATGTTTGGCTACGATAAATTCCGAAACTACTGAACCGATTTTGATAAAATTTGGTAACTATCTATAATTTAGTCCAACTCAAAATACAGAATAGTCTTTATCGCAAAATTTTTAGCCTAACCGTAGAAATTTACGAAAAACCGCAAAATATCAATTTTTTATTACTGTATACAGATATCTGTGGAAAAATTTATAAAAAAGCCATGCAAATTAATTTGTTGCTAAGCATTTGGAGAAAAATAATTTTGGAATTTTTGTGAATATTAGTAAGTATTTCCATAGATACCACCAATAATAGTTTTACCTACGACTACTATGAAATTACTTATCCTATAAAGAAGTAGACCGGATGATAACAGAAAACCTTCCGCGATTTTCGCACTTATGCCCCGGGGAGCAGGGTCCACTCCAGGGAGGGCAGCCCGGGCATTTACCCAGGGCGGCAAATTTTAAGGGCGAGAATTTTTTTAATTATTGTAAAGAGAGGGTGGCAATTTTAGAAGTGACGAGTAAAAAAAAATTTGCCCGGGGCGGGAAACTTAAAGAGTGGTAATTTTGTAAAAAAAAGGGTGGCATTTTACAGTCGAGGACAAAAAAAGGGTCGTCGGTGTAAAAAGAGAAAAGAGGGCGCGATTTTCATACCTAGAAAGAAAAGGTTACCTATTTTTCACAGGGGCGGAATTATTCCCTTTTGCCCGGGGCGGCGTAAACGCTAGAGCGGGCGCTGTGGGGAGTAATAAAAGATATGAAAATTTTAAGATATTTATGGATAAATTTGAGTTCGTCTCGCGTGGCTTTTATATCGAAAATTAAGTTCATCATTCTACGTCATATTTGTTTATGTTCACGATGTCAATGATTTTTATAATTATACGGTGTATTGTGTTATAATTGTGCAGTGTATCATTTGCAATGATAAGAAAAAATTAATTCAATCAGTTATAACTACTGAACCATAGCAACGCGTGGCCGGGTCAGCTAGTATGTAATAAGTTTTGGGAAACTACGATTTATTAACTCTCGACGATATTTGTCAACGATTTTACAGTTGACGTCAAATTGTTCTAAACTTTTTATAAATGATAAATAATGCTCACATATTTTCCAAAAAAAAAAAAATTAATTTATTCAATTTTTTCTCGGAAAATTTAATATTAACAAATTTTATTACCATCATTTACGGTGAAAAATCTCACTTTAAATGCGTGGGTTTTTGTCGCACTGATTTTCTTCCTTTTTTTTTGGTGCTTTATTTGAAATTTTCCATATTATTTTCAATACGATTGTGGTTACATACGAACCGTACTGTATCCGCTATATGTGTTATGTGATATTTTAAAATGAACACAATTTAATAGCCGAAAATAAAATAGTCATAAAAATTCATTCGAAATTTAATTGTAGCTAATAAATAAAATTGTTGAATATAAATATCTCATTTCGGATTTTATTTTATGTACTAAATATACATAGATATATAACATTGCTTATATATTTGTACATATAGTGTGTTTCAAGCTACTAAAGACATATAAGTTTGAACAGGGAAAGAAATTTATTGATCAAATTATGTATTTCAGATAACACTTCAAGTCAAATGAATTATTAGTTTATCATTATTATTTACATAAATTATTTGAGGCAGCATAATCTAAGTTATTAATACATTAAAAAAAAATGTCCTTTAGTCCCTTAAAATGCATAATAATTGTAAATTTTATTTTCTTACTTCCTTAATGTAAATACAACATCATTTTCATTTGTATAATTTTCTAATATTCGCTTTTTTACTAACACAAAAAATTGGTTTTCCTTACGGAAAATGAAGTAGAACTATGTTTAAGATGTTAAGTTTTCGATAATTTTGTCTACTTTTTTTTTAATTGAAAATTTTTCGGTCAGCGACTAGCTATTTATCATAATAAATAAGTGGTATAAATTTGTTGTTGATCGGATTAATAGATTTTTAGTAATCGTGTCCACCGTAAAGATACTTTCAAAAAAATACGATTCTGAGATAATTGTGTTTAAAGTACAAGCTTCTTTCTTTCATATTCGATGTTGAACGTTCGAAAGTCTAAGGCCATACATTTCGAACAATACAACAGAGTAGCGAAAGTCGACGCACCGCTTATATTATAGGGGAGATAGGGGCATGCACTAACCGATTTTACTTTTTTATTAATTTAACGGAAAGAAAACTAGTTAGAGATTTTTTTTGTAAACCTCATGAAGCATCAACCATCTGTCTACGATTTTTGATAAAAAGAACTCACATATCTACTTTATTTTCTGCGGAAAACGCATTTAAAAAAATGTGCTTGCTACAACCTTGGGGTAAGTATTAACATTAGAGCTTTAATGTAAGTATGGTAAAATTTTATAGTTATTTGTAGAAAATAAAACAAATTATCAAATTTAACGCTTTTATTATCAGAGAGGAATCAATTTGACATAGAAAATTCTTATTTTTGCATTATCCTTATCTTTGCTTAATTTAAATTAATCATTATTTTCATTGTTTTTCTGAAGCAATAGTTAGTAAATCTTTATTAATTAGCAATAATGACATTAAAATAATCAACTAAACAAAATAATGTCTTTTTGAATTTAATAATTAAACAAAAATTGGTAAATTTTCAGTCTTCAATTGACAATTACAAAATCTTCTGTATTAAAAAATACTTATTAAAAATGAATTAGCCTTTAACCATTTACTTAACATCATTATCATTCTTGAAATATATGATAACTCAGCCTTAGTAATCATCATCGAAGTTACAATTTAAACACATAAAACATAGCTTGCTTCCCTGTATACAAAATCTGCATTTATACCCACAGAATAATTCAGAAACCAACTTGCTATCTCTGTACTAGTGATACTAGTGTAGACAAAAAATCCTTTCCACTTCTCTCCACTATGTTGTGTAGGTACACATTGTTTGAAGGGGCAAATGTAATAATCATAACTATTTTTTAACAGTGTGTATAGACTGGGTTATGGAACAATAGCAATAAAAGAGAAAAGAAAATAATTTTTAGTTTTTATTTCAATGAGATCGGACAATTGTATCACAAGTTATGAACTTTTCAAAAAAAAAAAAAAAAAAAAATGTTTTCATTTCTTAATTAGGTAGGAAAATATTTTGAATCAAAATTATGAAATAATCATATTAGGGAACTTAAAATCAAATGATCTTATTCCACGTCTAGTTATTTCAGGGTTAGGCAATACCTGAACGATGTAGTCAGACGTAACTAGATTAGTATCATCCATTATTGGCCATGCAAAAACACTACCCTTGCGTCGCGTCGTACAAATTTTACCTCCCAACGACCGTTCACTTTTTTCTGTACAACGCCTACGTAGTGCTTAATTCTTTTTTGAGTAAATGTAATAATGCCAATATTGCAATTACCCCAAGGTAGCAAATTTATGGGGCAAATGCAGTAGCGGCTGTACCTTGTAAGCTGTAGTAGATATAATAAAAATATATAATTAATTTGTCTTTCTAACACAAGGCAACACCATTAAACAAAAAAAAAATAAAAAATAAAAATAAAAAAATAAAAAAAATAAAAAAAATAAAAAACCTACATTAGAAATGTAGATGACACTCGATGAAAAGTTAGATTATACATTTTGGAACCACGTTTCTTGAACACCTGCCGCGAAATGTAATGGTTACTCATTCGTCCGTCGGTAAAACAGTGTGGACAGGTGGTTAGCTTTGAGTTAAGGTAATACTTTCTTCATATCAGAAATGGCAAACCCGTTTACAAAACAATATGGTTAGAGTACCCCGTTATTGTAAACGCCCCATTTGCCCCATCTGAGCGGCAGCTGCATGATTTAGCGACGGCGCTACTATAATTAGTGCGCTATAGATAGCTATAATTTACGGATCGAATGCTCCGATTATTACGAAATGTGGTGACAGAGTTCCAACCATCAGAACTGTATATTATTATAATGCAATAAAATATCACTGCGATTGCAAAAGTAGGAAAATTCTAGTTATAACAGTAACTGTTATAACAGTCAACTACTGTTTCACACAAAAAATTACGTAACAGTATAGTCACGCCCACTAAATATCGCAGTCTACTGTTGGGTGAAATTGTTGCATGAATTTACTTTATATAGCCCTTATAACTCGTAGTACTCTGTACGTTGTATATTTAGCTATTTAAATTTTTTTCTATATTTCAATATATTACTATTTATTCTGTGTAGTGGTAATAGATATATTATATAGAATAAGTAGATACTATATGTAGGTATGTGTATGTGCTCATATTTGGTTTATAGAACAGTTGCGAGTTTTAGTTCGATAAGTGTATTTACTTACTCGAAACAAACTGAAAAATAGCCTCTTATTATTGAAACAATTCTACGATTACAGTTATCCGTGCCAAAATTTGATATAATAGCCTCGATTATTGTACTCGAAAACAATAAATATATACATAAAATACAACAAATAATATGACTACTAGGTATACATACACTTTTTTTCCTTTCAAAATAGAAATCCATTTTGAATTCAGAAATACATATGTAAGTATGTGTGTAATGAAACTTCAAGTTGTGAGTGATATAGTAGTTTTGCTTGTCCTAGTTTGGCTACCATTTGAGTTAGTCCGACCGTGTCATTCTATTTGAGCGTTTGCATCGATTGCATGGATTATGAACAAGTGGTTCGGATTTGGTTATGCATAGCGTTTTATATTACAGCTCTCTTCTATATCCCAACTCAAAACCATATCCATGTTGATCTTATCTGATTTTTAGTGAATAGAAATATTAAGTCGCAGGAATTCTGCCAGTACGTAAAACGTGTGTTTAAGGGGAGGTTTATTTGAGATTCCTTAAAATTTATGTATTTTTCTGGAATTTTTTGTACATATATTTATTAAGTATTAAACTATGCAAAAAAAATTTTTCAAAGAAAAATATAAAAAATTGTCCATTTTATAGATAGTGCAGTGTAACGATCCGAAAATCCGATGCCTTGTTGATTGACATCATAGCGTCGGTAATAAACCACTGAAATCCAAAAACAAAAAAGATTTATAAAATATATGAAGAGTACCGGCATCTATACCTATAGTATCAATAAATTGCTGAAAGAAAAAAAACATGGCGGATGTGTGCTCTTTAAAGTAAAATAAAAAAAATAAAAAATATTCGCTCTTTAAACTAAAATAAAAAAAATAAAAAATATTGAAAGTGTATCGGATTTAGGTATAGGTGCCGGAGAATTGAATTATCTTTAAAATAAAAAATTTAAAAAAAAGATCCATGGAATAGTTTTTGAGTTATCCTGTCAACCAGTTCCAAAAATGTGGTTCCGAGATATCATAAAATATATATAAAGAAACGTATTTTCAAAATTTTATATTTAATACTCATTATTGTGTGAACTACGTTTTTTGAGTTTTTTTTTCTTATAGAAAGCTGGATTCAGTTAATGTGAAAAAACCTTTTCTTAAATTATTTTCAGCAAAATCACTTTAGGAACCTATTCTACACATAATTAGCTACCAATTTCTGCAAAAAAATCGATTTTTTTTTAACGACGTTCAAGTAAACCTTCCCTTAAGTTTATTATTATTGAAGAAAAAATTTATAAAAAACAAGGGTGTAGACATATTAGTACGGCCCACTGTCACACTGCATATGCGTATGTACGGTTGCCAGGTCTAAGGGAAATAATGTTTCGGTCAATTATCTGCAACATATCCAAAATTCAGCTTCCTTGGATGATTTGGAAGGAGTAGAGGGGGAAAAAACGATTTTGGGCTGGATCTACCACGCCTTCAGCCCGCCAGAATTAACGTAGAGGGTCGAAATTTGGTGTGTTGATAGAGTTCATACCTAGGTTGTGCTTACTGGGGGTTTTAATATTTACCCCCCCCCCCAATTTTTAAGCTACAATTTCATGCTTTTTCGACGTTTTCGAAGTTTGTACCACTCGCACAGGTCACCCAAATAAACCTAGAGGGCTGAAATTTTGTACCCGGATTGAGTTAGTATCAAGGGGGTGCCTTTTGGGGGTCTCAGATTTAACCCTTACCCCCACCATTTTTGTACCAAAAAGAACATGATTTTTCTTGTTTCTTAACAGTTTCGTTCGGGTCAAACTCTCCCCAAATAAACCTAGAGGGCTAGAATTTTGTGTACAGTTTAAGCTAATAGCCAGCCACTGCTTTTTGGAGGTTTCAACTTTTAACCCTTACCCTCACGACTTTTACGCCAATAATTCCTTAATTTTTTTGCTTTTTTTCTAGCACGTCTAGAGACTCATTTTTACATCGGAATTCAATGGTATTGTTAAATGTGTTTTAAATGCATTATTTTTATTCTAAATACAAGTAGTACAAGTAGGCAAATACTAATTTTTTTTAAAATTTAAAAAAAATGAACTTACTTTTATAACAAATGCAATACACAAATATTAAGTAATTTAAAAATGTTATTAAAGTCATTGTTTATTTATAAATTAGGAATTTTGGATTCTTATTATTTATAAAATAGAAATTTTGGATTTTTTTGGAAAGAAAAAATGTTTTCATGAAGGCCTCCCAGTTTACTATTTAAGTTCCTTTTTTAATATTTAAAAATAAAACACAAAGGCAATTGGCGGATAAGCATGGGTAGGAATGCCCTCGCACGCATTGTGTTGGCTTTTGTTCTGCTAACTGCTATCGGCACAAAATTGAAATTTACTGAGGTTCAGCCCTTAAAAACTTAAAACCTTTTTTTAAAGCCCCGATCAACCGGACACTCATCATCAGTTTTGAAACCACCAAAATGAGAAATCGCTTGTAGAATTTCAATTACATTTCGCTTGTAGACATTCAATACCGAAGATGAAAGGAAAAATTCGACTTCCGTGTTCCGCCTCACGGCGTTTTTATCTATACAGTTTTACGATTTGATCGGACTGGTGTGAATGTCCAATCTGACCGCATTGTACTGCGCGTCACAGTCTGGTCAAACTGCGGTCGTGTTATGGTAGACCGAACTGGTCTGTTTGGTCCTTTAGAGTTATACTGAAATAACTATACTCTATACGGACCGTAACATTTTTATAGATGATTTTTTTCCAGGTGACCATATCCCAAAAACCGCCATGCTAGTATTTATTACGTACTAAAGTAATAAAAACTAAAGTTTGAAGAATACATCTTTCAAATACTTTTTATTTCCGCCTTCAATAATTTTTGTTATTTTTTCCAAGAAAGAAGTTGACAATCCTAGTATCAGATGGTTCTACTTGAAATTTTCCCACCTTGAAACAAACTTTTCAGCAGAAACCAATATTAATATTTTACAATTAAAAAGGCAACAAAAAGTTAATTTCTTATTTCCCTTTAAAAACCCTCAAAAAATTAAAATTTAAACATTTTATTCTCACTTTATTTAACGAAATACATTAATATGGTTTAAACTATAAAATCTGTCCTGTACCACCTACATTTGTATAGACTTGTACGCTCACATTATTGTGCATAGAAGTTTGGAGCATGGAGCAATGCCAAACGGAAGTGAATTTATTCATACAAACTACACATTTTGTACTAACTATTTGGGTTAGCAGGAGTTTCTTTTGTGTCGTCAGAAAATCATTTTCATTTGTCTCAAACAAACCAACAATATTATGTATGTAAAATATTTGCTAGTTTCGGTTCAATAAATGCACAATTGGATTTGATATTACAATTTACGGTTCACGACTCATTTTATTTTAAATTTCAATGTTCGTATCGTGAAGTGATGGTTTTTCATTTTAAATTTTTAGTATGGCATTTTAGGAAATTATGGACAAATAGACAAGTTGACAAAAATATTATCAAAATCAGTGTTCCTTAAACTCTTTTCAAGACGGAACACTCTTTATATAGTTAAATTTATACGGAACACTACAATAAATAGCGTTGAGAAGGAAAAAAATGTTAGTAACTTAACCTCATTTCGAGATGTCGTAATCTTGAACAAAGGAAAAAAAAATACGGAATAAGAAAAAACTTAAGGGGAGGTTTACTTGAGAGTCGTTAAAAAAAATCTATTTTTTTTTTGCAGAAATTGGTAGCTAATTGTGTGTAGAACAGGTTATTTTGCTGAAAATAATTTAAGGGAAGGTTTACTTGAGATTTGATAAAAAAAATCGATTTTTTTTGCCGAAATTGATAGCAAGTTATGTGCAGAATATGTTCCCAAAGTGATTTTACTGAAAATAATTTAAAAACAAGATTTTGCACATTAACCGAATCCAGCTATTTATAAAAAAAAATTCAAAAAACGTAGTTCACGCAATAATAAGTATTAAATATAAAATTTTGAAAATACGTTTCTTTATATATATTTTATAATACCTCGGAACCACATTTTTGGAACTGGCGGAGACGATAACTCAAAAACTATTCGATGGATCCTTTTTTTCAATTTTTTATTTTAAAGATAATTCAATTCTTCGGCACCTCTACCTAAGTTCGATACACTTTCAATATTTTTTTTTTATTTTTAAGTTTACTTTAAAGAGCGAAAAATAAGATAAAAATCGTAATCAAAAGTTCAAACATCCGCCATTTTTTTTTCTTTCAGCAATTTATTGATATTATTAGGTAGAGGTGCCAGTACTCTTCATATATTTTATAAATCTTTTTTGTTTTTGGATTTCGGTGGTTTATTACCGGCGCTAGGATGTCCGCCAACAAGGCATTGGATTTTCGGATCGTCACACTGTAGTATCTATAAAATGGACAATTTTTTATATTTTTCCTTCAAATTAATACTTAATACTTTTTTGTATAGCTTAATACTTAATAAATATGTGTACAAAATTTGAAATTGATATTTACTTCCGTTCTTGAGAAAAAAATTCTAGCAAAATACATAATTTTTAAGGACTCTCGAGTAAACCTCCCCTTAAGACACCAACTTTTCTGCAGACACCATATTCAAAAATTTTTTTTCGGTATCCTTGATGATCACACCTTCGGAACCACTGATCTGGAATATTTTCTATACTTGGTGCATTATTGAATTCATGAGGCCATGCCCTATTGTTGTTCTGGACGTTATAAGCAAAGTTTTTTTATTTGAAATATACGTCATTATTTTAGCGATTCTCTGAATGACGTTCTGCGAAAGTTTTGCGATCGAAAAGATGTTATGTAGAATTTTTTAATTCAAAAATGAAGAAACTTCTTACATGTACTTTAGTATAATAGTTTAATAAAATATTATGTGGAGTTGGTGTTAAATTAATTATTTACAAAGACTGCTTCGGTCAAATGTAAGTCTAATTCTCGTGGTTGATATTTACACTTAATTGATTTTGGAGTTTAATTTTCCAACGTTGCCACCATAATAAACAGATAAAAAAAGTTTCTGTTAATATTTTTTATTTAATTTTAATAACTGTCAGAAATTACTAATACAATGAGATATATACAATGACAAAAAATAAAAATATCTGTATTGTACTGTAATTTCTGTCTTTTTAAAATTTCTATCTTAAAAATTAGGCGACGAGCAAAAAAAAAATAAAACAGCCACTTGCGAGGCCCGTTTAAATGCGAGGCCGAGTTGTTTATTTATGACATAAAGTGAACGGCAACTAAGCCTCCCAGGCTAGTACGTCCCAGGCGTCTTGTGTGCAGTCGGCCTAAGTGAAAATGGGCATAATTATTATGACCTACAATTTAAACAGAACAACTTAACTTTATAATGTGGCTATGCATATATGTTTTTGTAATTTGTCCGCTATTGAAAATTACAACCGACAGCACAAACCTGTAGCGTTAATTTTGTCCTCACTTCGCACAAGAGAAGACAAGTATTATTATATTGTTATTAAAATTATATATGTACGGACGGACTGCTATGTTGGATGGGTCTGGAGCAGTGTGTAGGTACCTAGCTACCTACGTTTATGGATGTAAATGTTGTGTACGCGATGTTGGTGTTGGGGATCTTTTGTTCTATAGAATAATTTACAACCGTCCAGTTTTTGAGACACGAAAACTATTGTTTTCACATTCGCATGTTGTTCATGAAATTCAAATAAGATTCAACGATAATTTTTCAACCACACTTAATTAAATTGAATTATGTTTTACTAATTAATGACAATAATAATATTCTATCGAGGTGGTATGTTGTGTTTGTGGTTTCGACCTTACCCAAGCTACGGGTTGTTATATCGTTCGTTCTTGTGATACACCCAAGGTGTGGTTTTAGTATGATTATTTCTTTTCACTGCATCTGACAATGAGAATGTACGTGGTGTATGAATTTTGGAAATAGTTCACGACATTTAAATAAATAATTTAAATATTGTACGGTTATATTTGAATATGTAAATTTTTAGTCGGTCGATTTTAGTTAAATAGTATCAGAGATGATTGATTTGGACTAAATAAAGGTACAATCTTTTTTTTATTTTTGAATTTAAAAACACCAGGTCAGCAAAAAATTAATATAAAAAAAGAAAACATATAAAAGAAATTTGTGGGTGCGTGCGCGGTTGAAGTGAAACTTCTATGCGATAATAATATAAAAAATTTGTTATAAGAGTAATTTTTATTCTACAGGGTGTAAAACAAATAACTTTCGTCCTTTTGTGGGGTGACTCATAGGATCCTGTAGACACTAAAACCGCAAGAATTTTTTCGGAATTAACAGTTGCGCCAACCCTCAAAAGGATAAGACTTATTTCCCTTACACCCTATATATATATATATATATATATATATACATACATATACATATATATGTATGTATGTGATATACATATATATATATATATATATATATACATATATATATATATATATATATATATATATATATATATATATATATATATATATATATATATATATATATACAGAGTGTAAGAGAAATAAGTCTTATCCTTTCGAGGGGTGACGCGACTGTTAATTCAGAAAAAATTCCTGCGGTTTTAGTGTCTACAGGATGCTATGAGTCACCCCACAAAAGAACGAAAGTTATTTGTTTTACAGCCTGTATATAATTTTTTCGTTACAGCAATTATACTTTTATTACAGTTCTAACTATTACAAGTTATACTATCAAACAGAGTGTTACCACTTGGGGAAAGTGCACACTTGACGCATACACGACCAGCTCGGTAGAGCTGGGGGGGTGTAGGTATATCCTCGAAGAGAAAAATTTACTTACTACTACTTGTCACTAATGAACTATACAACAAAACTATCCTAAGTAGGGCGCCACAATATTTTTATCCAATGAAAAATATTGAAAAAGATGCTTGCTGCTTCCCCCTGTCAGTAATCCTTGTAGATAAAACTTCCGCTGAAAAGCAAGTTAAAAAACAAGAACAACAATTGATTATTGAAAGGCGTGAATTATTATTAGAAGAAAGTGTTACGTACAATGTTTGCAAAATTTATTGAGAGTACAATTTATTAGAGGTGATCCCAGAGTTACATAAGAGGTAAGTTGAGCATTTAGAGCAGGGGTGGCCATAACGTGGCTCGCGAGCCGCTTGCGGCTCGCGAGTCGATCTTGTGCGGCTCTTTAATGCTTCTCGAAAATTTGTTTTGATAGGTCTATTTGAAATAAGAAAAAAATCCAAAATTTCTCGCAAAAAATCAAATAACGATCTTTTTTAACGAGCCTAGCCTTAGACGAGTCTACTGATAGTAAAGATAAACTACAGTTAGCAATATTTGTGAGATATGTATCAATATTTGTTAGCAATATTTGTGAGATATGTATGCTCTTAGACCTAGTTGCATTGAAGGATACTACTTGTGGTTATGACATTAAAGAAGCCCTGGTTGATGTTTTAAAAAAAAAAAATTAGTGCCTATCGAGAATATACACCGTCAATGACAAGGAACAAACAAGGATTTATTGGGCTTTTAAATGCTGACAAATCATACCCTCCTTTTGTACGTGTATCATTTACAGAGAACACCTAGCAGCAAAATATTTCCAATACCCGCAAGTTATGCAAGTAGTTTTTAAAATTGTAAACTACATTCGTTCAAGTGCTAAAACACACAGACAATTCAAATCCTTCATAGAAGAGCTGGATAATGACGACCTTCCTGATGATGTATCTTAGTATTCTTGGTAGATTTTTCAGTTGCTTGAACCCATTAAAGAATTTATGCAAGAAAAGGAAAAATATTTCCCTGAACTTGGTGACCTACAGTGGTTGTTAGATTTAAGTTTTTTTTAGAGATGATATTCAGTATTTGCAGCAGCTGAACATATCACTACAAGGTAGGGAAAAGCTTATTTATGATTTAGCACAGAGTGTATTTAGTTTTCATAACAAATTGAGGCTTTTTTAGAGAGACCTTGAAACCAAAACGTTCGCTCATTTTAAATGTTTAAAGAAAACTTCTGAAAACGTTATTGACGATGACGTCCAGATTGAAACAAAAGGTTATTTATTGATCGGTCTTACTGAAGAAATCAATGACAGATTCACTGATTTGAGAAAACTGAAACCTTCTTTTTCCTTCCTAGACAACCCTTTTGCTGTTGCTGTTGTAAGTGACGGCTGTCCCCTTTCATATCCAATAACAAAGTATATAGCAGCAATAGAGTTAGAAATACTTGAACTGTAAGAAGACGAAGCGTTAAAAGGACTGAAAAAAATTGGCAGTTCCATTGTTGATTTTAGAAAAACGTTCTAGCACAGAAATATCCACTAGCAAAAGAATTTTCTAAGAGACTTATTTCAATTTTTGGAACTACTTATGCCTATGAGTCTTTGTATTCAACAATGAAGCTTATTAAATCCAAGCATCGATCTGAACTAATTGATTAACACTTAACTGAACTCGTGCGATCGGCGCTCACCAGCTATAAGCCAGATTTCAAACAGCTCGCGGCCAAAATGAACACAAGAAAAAGTACATCTCAAAATTAAGTTTTGGTTGCCTAGGTGCATGTACTAACTAAAACAAAGTATGTTTACATATTACAAAAATTTTTCATTCTCATGTCATAAATATTCTTAGTTTCATAAAAATGTAAAAAATGTGTTAATTGTGTGAACCATCAATCTCAGAAAGGCTTGGCTCGGTCCGAATCGGCTTCATGGGTTTGCGGCTCCCAAAGGCAAAGTTAGTGGCCAGCCCTGATTTAGAGCATAATTTAATATTTGTAATTAGTTACTGTTGATTGTAGAACATTCAATTACGTGATCCGGCATCAACGAAGGAGTCGAAAATGAATGCTCTCTAACTGACGACGCCGTCAATGCCCAAACACGAATAATTTGAACGCTGTCAACAAAAATATCAAAACGACAGATGCACTTACCAAGTAACTGAATGTGATTATTAATATTTACTATTTATTATCTTAATAATTTTTATTAAACTTTCAGGTACTATCAGAGGTCGGCTGTGCAAATATTTCA
Source organism: Brachynemurus nebulosus (assembly GCA_035578155.1). Lineage (NCBI taxonomy): Eukaryota > Metazoa > Arthropoda > Insecta > Neuroptera > Myrmeleontidae > Brachynemurus > Brachynemurus nebulosus. The sequence continues at coordinate 38,319,661 of JAPWDM010000006.1, forward strand.
ATAAAATAATAATATTAACAACATCTAACCTAATTCAAACTAGAAAAACTGAAGGAGGTGTGTTCCGTACAGGTAAGTGAATATAATTGTCATTAAAGGAAAACTTGTTTTCATTAAATTTTCTTTTCAGAAACGCTCGTCCAGTTTTACTGACTTAAAAACTATAAAATTCATAACAACCATAACGTAAGTTTAATCAACAAGTGCTGAATTAAATTAAATAATTTACTTACTAATGTTTCATAAGTTTTTAGACGTACTCACAACAAGAATTGTACCTCGCCCTCACTAAGCGTCTGTTGTCCAATTCACACACGATGTTCCAATGCGACGGAAACCACAAGAATGATGCGACATCAGTCACCAGACAAATTCAACATCATAAACGGTAGCAGCCAAAATTTGATAGCTTCCACACGACTTTCCAGGCACCAGCCACAATATCATTAACACGTGGAAACCAATCTTTACATAATTTCCGTCAGCTTGCAGCACCACTCCGCGGGCTGTGGAGGCTTCCGTACAATATATCCCACACTTGGAGCAATTTACTTCCGTAAGTGCCATACTATTTTTTAAAAAAAACTTGTACCATCTTAATTCGCCACATGGCGTGTCCTTCTCCACATGCTTGTTGAGAGAGTGATCCCACTAAGGGCCACGTCTCGCTCGCTTGAGCTCCAAGAGCCAAAAGAGAATGAATCACTTGTCTTCCAATCTCCCTTCCGAAGATCCTTCTATTTCATTCGACGCTTCCGCACATGCGCACGTCGTGGCGACCGTATTTCCGTCAACACTACCAACACTCAACTCTAATGTAACTTAGACTGTTTACATTGAAATGTCAAAGTTGTAACCTAATTGACACCTGTCAAAATTCCTTCAACCCAGTTCATGTAAATTGTACTATGCTGGTATTATATTTAAATTTTCTTTTTTTTTTATTTAATTTTACAATAGTTTAATACAATTTCTTTTTTTTTAGCATCAACGATGTACGAAACAATTTCATAGAACCAGTCAATGTTCATGTTACACGATACAAAGCTGAATTGTAACAATGATTGAAAAATAAACTATTTTTTTCTAAAATTGATGTTCTTGTCAATCAACCTGTAAAATATTGGGAAAAGTATTAGGAACAGAAAAAAAACGTAACAAGAGTTACTTTCGTTATCGGAGTCCGTCATGAGGGCGTGACGTAATTCAATGTAGTGTTCATAACAGTGCAGTTTTAAGTTCTATCATATTATGGTAAAAGATATACATACATGATGTAATAATTATCTAAATTAAATAAAAATTTATTAAAATAAAATAAATGTGATTTAGGTTGAACCAAATGCAGCCCAAAGAAATTTTAAAGGACAAAAAATAGTGGCTGTAAAACACATCTAGGTTATTAATATTTAAGAAACATTATGTTAATATTTATACAATTGTTAAACTTGGTAGTTAATATAATATCAACACTTACTTAAGCATTAGCGAAATGTTTAAAAACCGTTCTTTAATTTTAAATACTATTATTGTATTCTGGAATAATTTCCGCCATCAGCTGGAATAACATTTGGTCGTGTAATATGAAATGTCGGATTTCGACCACTTCATCTACCGTGTAATTTAGATAAATATTGACACTTTTTTAAGCATTAACCAATTGTTTAAAAGCAATTTTTTTAAATTTTAGACCGAATTTTTGTAACCTGGAATCATTTCCTCCATTAGTTAGTATAACATTTGGTCGTGTATTATGAAATGTCGTCTTCTGACCATTTGGCTGACTATATGACCCCACCAAGTTAACCTCGCTATTTTCTTTCTTTGAGACAAAAAAAGTTTTGTCATATTGTGGTCCGGCTTCAGGACCTTTACTTTTCAGGACAGAACTCAGTGTTTTTTGAGATTTTTTGGAATATTTCAAACTATCATATGAATAAATATAAGCTCCAAGATTGTTATGTTGTCTCGCATGCCTCGCAGTGAAAAAGTTCGCCGCCATACACGTGCATGGAAAAACGCCTTAAATAATAATTTTCAGCATAACTTTCGCACTATTGTATCATAAAATAATTCAAAACCTAATTTTATTTTGAAGCAAATATTTAAATTTCTTTTAAATATTTTATCAATAAATTATTCATGATTCTCTTTGGTAGACAGTAAATACTATTTTCTTACAATTTACTAGAATAACATATATTACCGAGAATTATCTAAAACAAATTGTAACAAATAATGGTTTGTTGAGTTTCATTAATCCAGCAGTTGTTAATTAAAACTAAAATAATAATTTTATGTATTTTCCATTATATTTATTTATTGTTATCAATATTGATGTTTTATGAATTTCTTGGAATATTTTACGGTAGACGTTGAATAGATTAACATTTTGAATCGATCTTTTGTTATATTTATGTTTATAAAATTGAAAATTACAATATAAAATAAAGTAATATAGTAATAGTCAGGGGCGCAACAACTACAAATCTGCAGAGGAGGGAGTCTAACAAAAATTTAGATTTTTTGACCTAATTTTCTGATAACCCAATTCCCCGATATCATTAGAAAAATTTTCAAATTATGACTGTTACTGATATGATACTTGCAAAGCACACGTTTCTAAACATAAGTAACAGCAACATGTGATTGCACCTTGCTGTGGCGTAAAGTAGCAAAGCAACGCTATTTAAATAGGTAACAAGACTATACTAGAGACTAAACCAGATAAGGCCAACTGTTTTTGTTCCCGGGCCGGATTGCAAAAAATTTGTTTTCACAGACCGGACGAAATATTAAAATTAAAAAATGTTAAGCTTAAACCCTTATTTCTTTAAGTAAAAATACTAATAAAAATAATAATACTAATATTGAAAAATTATTCACGGGCTATACAAATTCATTATTCGGGCTGGATCCGGCCCGCGAGCCGTATGTTAGCCATGCATAGACTAGTCACTAGACTATACCTACATAAAATGACAAATAACGCTATTAAATCATAAATTAGTAAATACATAGTTTGTAAATATAATTATAAATTTATATTGGAGAATTTTAATTTTATGTGGGGTCCACGTAATTTAAGGGGGGTTCGCACCCCTTGCCCTCTCTGCTGTTGTGCCCCTGACAATAGTCATAGTAAATCTATGATTAGTCAGAGTAAATTATACCAACTCTTATTTCTGATACACACTGACTAAATCGTTAATGAAAACACCAACACACAAGAGAGAGAATTTGTGAGGTGGATACAACAAGAAGGTAAACCACTTGATTAACATTTTGAGAAAATGCAAGAAAATATGTGAAAGTCGAGGTAATTTTAATCATTGTAATATATACTATTGTATACTTTGACTTTATATCACTACTAGTAGTGAGGATCGATTTTGCAATTCTTACATCCATGCGTTCAACAAAATTTTTTGCCTCACCGCTCTTCTTTACTCTTAATACAAATCTCTCAAGATTTTTTTTATATTAGAATAATTAAATGCTAATAAATATGAAATATCTTAAGCGTTCCCGATCAGGTAATACGTCGAATATATCTTGGTGGTTTAATGAAAACTTGATGGATTCTTATGACTCAAGGAGCAGTCCACGTTTCCAAATTCAAATCTCATTTCTGTGACATCAACTTCAAAATTTTGAACGAATTTTTAATTCTGTTTTAAATCAACGCTCTTCCATTTTTTTTTTGCCTAATTTGCAGGGTCTTAAACATAAAACACTATTTTTATAAAGACATGTAAAATCGTCAAGAAGTTTAGGACCATACCAAATAGTAGTACATACATTTTTTGGTCCTAAACTTTACATGTCTTTATAAAAATAGTATTTTATGTTTAAGTCCCTTGCAAAGTCGGCAAAGAAATGAGAGAAGGTTGATTTAAAAACAGAATTAAAGTTTAGAATTCCTACTTTCAGAATTTTTCTTTAAAATTTTTTTATGTTTTACTGTTTTTGATTATTGGTAAAAAAAAAAAAAACGATATAAGAATTTAAAATGGAATTTTTACGTTCAAAATTCACTGTTAGTTCGAAGAATTATTTTTAAATTAATTTTAATATTATATTCAAAAAGATTACATTTTTTTCTTTAATTTCGTTTTTTTTTTTATCACTGTACGACAATTTTTAACCGAGCTATAGTAATTCAAAGAGTAGAGCACACACTAAACTTTGACTGTTCATATCTTCGTAACTAATGAGTGTACGGAAATTTTTCGGTGGTCGCTAGAAAGTTAAAAATGTGTTACTTAATTTGATAGAAACGTTAATTAAGAGGAAACAATTTTTATCTATTAAAAAATAGAGAATATTCACTTTCACTCTTTGATGTGACGTGATCGACAAAGAAATGCCTAAATAATCTAAACAAGTGCATGGATTTAAAGCTAAATGTGTACCGTAAAACCGCCTAGACCCGGACACTTTTTTACATTTTTTGTTATAATTTTATGTTTATACATGTTTCCTTCATAGATATCACCAATAAAAGTATTACCGTTAGAAAGAGCGTATATTATTTGTTATATCCCTGACCCATTTGTTTCATTATAAGTAAAAATAACAAAAAAAAAAAAAAAAAAAAATAATAATAATTAGTAAGTGTCCAGGCCTACACCCCAAATCCGTCTTGACCCGGACACTTACTTAAATAATGTAATAACATGCAAACTAACCTTTCCCGTCGGGGTTAGGACAGTGTTTTATATCGTCTGATGTCTTTGAACCTGTCGAAGGCTTCAAAACGTTTTGTGGGAAGAGAGAGGGGTCAATACAAAGTATGTCTCTCTATGAAGTAAACATGCGATATGACACCAGAAGGAGGCATAGGGATATAACGTATGAATAGTGGAAGTTATGGCCAGTGCGAATCGCGGCCATAGTGTAATAAACTGATGTGTCCGGGTCTAAACGGATATATGTATATAGCATGTATTTTTTTATATATATGTACATCGAATATAACTTCAAACATCATTAAATGATGCGCGATAAAATTCTGAACACATACATATCAAAATTAAAACAATATGACAATTATGACGAAAATTACATGTCTAAGTTAGACACACATTTTATTTCTTTGAAAAACTGGAGAATAGTAATCCTGTAAAATGAGATAGTAAAAGTTGAAATTCGTAGTTTTTATTGATACAGCTGTTTAGAGGATGTTTTTCTCTCTCTAATGATGTCAAGAACAAATGTTTATTGTAGCAGGTTAATGTATTATAGGAACTAATTACTTTGAAGATTGGTGCAAAGTGTCCGGGTCTAGACCCCGTGTCCGGGTCTAGACGGTTTTACGGTAATCAAATCCTATACACGTTGTTTAAATTGAAGTTTTTATTGCATAGATAAAACCATTTAAAGAAAATGGAAATGGTCTTAAACTTTCTGTCAGGGGTGTATTTAGCGTTCCATAATTTTATCGACTTAGCTAATAAATTTTATCTTGCACACCCTGTATTTGTGTAGTCCAAAATCATACAATATTTCCTAATAATTTCGTTAGTTCTTAATATCCACCTTATTTCAAAGTTAATAATTTCCACAAAAGTAATAACATAATATTTCCATCACAATTGCTCACATTGTATTGATGCTATTATGAAAACTCACAGAATTAGCATGTATATACTATATACTAGTGCAGCGTTTCTCAAACTTTTTCCTCCGTGTATCCTTATTTAATAATAAAACCAATATAACCAATTTAAAAAAAAATTGTTTCCAATTCTTTTTAGTTTAGAAATTTTATTATAACGGCTTAATAAAATAGTCCGATCGATGAATAATTTTTTTTAGAAGCGAACAAACTATCTTTTCTATGTTTCTGCTTTTTTTTATAAATTTTGTTATTGCATTTACATAAATATTTATATATTCATAAAAAAAAAAATTGTTAGCTTGAACCCATCCTGGTCAAAGTGTAAAAAAACCCTTTTATGGAAGTGATTTTAGAGTGGTTTTGAGTATCGAACAGTTATATTTTTTATTTTTTAATTGAGCTGTTTAGATAACAAAATCAGTTAGGTATTAGTTCAAGCAGAAATTGGTTGAAATTCAGGCCAGACTGTGGGCCTAATTAATGCAAACTAATTAATTAGGTCATTGATTTGATTCCTAATAGAATTTCGTCAAAATTGTATAGAACCTTTTGTGTTTGCTGTACTGTCGAATATTTTCAAGGACAATTTTTCACACAAAAATGCAACACCACGGGCCCAAATGTTTGAAAAATGTATTAATATGCTAGGTGTTTATTTTAGAGATCTCTTTCCAAGTAATATCCAGTAAATTAACAAAAACTGATAAATTTGAATCTTCTACCAGAAATACTATGTACAAGAAGAAAAATATCACTTTTAGAAATACATCGCATATGGAAACAAGTCCACCATGCTAAATCCATTACTATTCATATACTATCGTAAATGCCATCCTACATTTGCTCCTACTAAATAGATATATATATGCCGTGTGCGACGTATCGCTTAAGTTTAAGGGTTTTGACTGGGACAACTAGGGCCCCATAACCCGGGCAGTAGGATATCGGCTGCTTCGAATGACTGAACGCTCTGTCGGAAGGGGTGTAGGTTCAGTTCTCCATGGAGTCTTGTTATAAGACTTAGATGTAAGATTAGTGCATACTAATTTGTGTAATGATTCTTGTAACTTAGTAGTAAGCTTTAAAATAATGAGTTGGATTAAAAAAAGTTTAAAAACTGTATTTAAAAATGGTTTAATTAAGCTAGTTCTTCACTTGTGTCTTGCGTATAAATTTCACTGAGCACATAAGGTCACAAGTTTAAAAAAAATTAAATATTTTCTTTTTTTTAGCTATTTATTTACATTTAAAATCGAAGATTTTTACATACACAGTGAAAAAATTTATGTTCTGCGTAAAAAAAACTAGTGGTTAAAATTTTAGGTTAAATAAGTAACCCAACCCTGTGTTAATGTAACATTTAGTGTTTGTGTTAAATGAAATTATTAACAAAAATTTTGATTTAACAAAAATAAAATGTTAATCTGTTTTGAACAACACACAAATAACACAATATTTGTGTAAAATGCGAAAGAATGTCATGAATACACTTATTTGTGTATTTCCAACATCAGAAAACTGGTTTCGCGTGCATCTATTGATTTAGTTATAAAAGCGGGGGTAGTGGTAAATTGTAGCATCGTTGTAGCATCATTGCCAATCATTGGAGTATTGTGCGACGTGCGCTCAACAGAAATATATCTAGGTATAGAAGCAGACGGAATATTTCAAAAAGGTTAAATTGGTTTTAATTATTTAGATATTAAATATTGGTAAGTTAATTAAAAATATTATAGATTGAATTTTTTTCTTTGCAGAATTTACTTCAATTAATTAAAAAATTATCGAATATTCGGCGTTCCAGAACACATTCAAAGGGCAAAGAAGATCAGGTAAAGAAGAAAGAGTAGTCGTTCCATTTTGCTTTCCACGTTCAGTTTGACAACGATCTTCACAATTTTTGGATATTGCTTCAACATTATTTTCATCAGAGCACAACTTTGTAGAAATATTAAATGAAAAAGTTTAAGTACTGAAAAATTAGTTTTTACTATTTCCTTTCATTTATATAATAAATAAATAGAAAAAATACTAACTTAAAAAAATAATATACCAACACATTTGCTGAGTAAACTTTTACATTCTAAATCAGTTAATTTTACACACCCTTGTGCTAAGGTAATAACTAAGTAATTGTGTAAAATTAACACAAAATAAATTTAACACAAATTTTTTCACTGTGTACGGTTAAAATCTAAAACATGCTGTAATAATCATATTGCGACGATAACATTACAATTGTTTATTTTTTGCCATTACAGAAATCTAGCCTCGTACCCCTTACTCCTGGCGAACCTTCAGGAGTATGCGACACACATATGTATCATACTACATATATTAGAGCATCTACGTATTATGTACATATATATTTTATGTTATTTATTGAAGTTGATGTGTATTTAACTGACTTCATAAACTATTATGCTAACGAGACTAACGACGCGCTGCGCTATTGTTGAAACCAATTTACGTACTTCGATCACTGAAAGAACAAACGAACGTACAGCCGACTATACAGACTAATAAGAACATAATGACAGGAAAAAAAATGAAATTTACTTGGAAGAAATTTACTTGAATGTATGCACAACATTAGATACCTACCTACTGCTTTGTATATGTAAGATAATGCATTTGAAGGTTTATTATTTATTTTTAAATAAGTATTGTGTATTGATTATGCAATCGAAAAGAAAATTAAAAGAAAAAAGTAAGGAAAACTAAGAAAAAATGGGAATTGACTATATTGTTTGCATATTTTATTTTTTAGGTATATGATATTTTCAATAGGATATTACTTATCGAGCACGGTAATTATTTTTGTATAGCCTTGGATGGAATCTGAGAACACAAAGCTGTAAGCCGAAGATTCTTAGGCATCCATCACTGCAAAAGTATGGCTTGGGTACGGGTCAGTTATTTTTTCAAACAAACATGACATGCATGATGAAATAAACAGAAAAAAATTAATAAATTAAAAATGTAATTTTAGTAAAAACGAATAAATAATCATTTTCATAGAAACATATTTCTTTAAAAATTGATGGTAACCCATCACTTACTTGCCTAGGAAGATAAGTAAACTTATGAATCATACCTTATGACGGATTTTTTGTCACCTTCTTATCTACAAATTTTCCTTATTCCAAACTGTTATAAACCTCAAGTATGTGTTTTTTTGACGGTCTAATGATGATCAGAAAGAAATATTCTATATATTTAATATTTATACATATTTTTTTCTTTTGATAAACGCAGGGCAGGAGAGAGACATAACGGGTCCCCGGGCACAACAAAAAGTTTTAAAACTTCAAAAATACAGTTAACGAGCTAACTTAGCACAGTTAACTTTCTCATTTTATTAGCGCTCCTAATCGAGGCTCCGGGTTGCCAGGCAATTGTTCCACCTGACCCTCTCCCCTTCTCGCTGGCCCTGGATAAATGATAATGATTAGATTTCAACAGTTTAAATACCAAAATATATTTTGATTTTATAACGCTTAGTGCAAAATCTTTTGTTAAATAATATTTGTTAAATTTTACTATACCTAAATTTCCTTTTTAGACAAGAAGAAAACTGAACTGAAGTGAAACATATTCGAACCCTCGATCTACCTAGTGTTGGTACCTAAGCATATTCCGCCACGCTGCTGGTTTTTATTAAAAATTATTAGATACAAATACTTTCGGTCTTTTCAGATTTTTGAAGTTTTAGGTAATATACATTGGTAGCAGTGGTTAATATTTTATGATTTTAAGTTACATATTGTGACAATTTTATTTTCTAAGTTGGTATCTATCTAAATAATGGCATTATGCATGAAGTGCATGTATGATAAACAGGTAATTTTTATGAAACACTACTAATTTTATCAGTAATGATAGAAATGCATCTATCATTCTCAAAAATTTCGAATTCTTATTGAAAATTAGTGATGGAGTTTTTGTATATAAACAATGTATGCATAAAGTAATAAAAACATTTAATAACTACATATAATTGTACGGAAAAATATTATTTTTATTTAATTAAATAAAATTTAAAATCTATTGTGTAAATTTTGATAAAGGTTCTGATGGCTGGACATAGTTGGTTTATAGGTACTACTGTTGATTTTAACAAGTTGTGCCACTGATTTTAATTTATATGCATATTTTACATTTGTATGTATTTATTATTCTTTTTATTAATAAACCCTAAAAAATATAAAACCAAATATCAGAATTGTTAATTTGATAAAAATATATTTCCATATATCAATAGAGAATATTTATTAATTAAATAAAATAAACGGAATGACTTCATTACAAAATGTTTTTGAAAACAAACATCACACTATTTGAATTATCATTCATTAAATTAGTAAAAAAATTTGAATTTATAGGCAGAGCCGTAACTAGGTCTTCAGGGCCCCCGGGGCAGAAAGTACATTGGGGGCCCCTACGCTGCTCCCTGGCAAAAAAACCGGCGACCTTATTGAATATTAATTTGCCAATAAATTTAGAAATTTGGGGGCTCCCTTTGGCTGTGGCAGCCGGAGCAATGCCCCGGCTGCCACAGCCTAGTTACGGCCCTATTTATAGGTATACCTACATTATTAACCCTAGAATTATACGTACTCCTCAAAATCACCCCTTTCACTTTCGGAGATCTTTTCTAGATCGTTCGATCCTTCTGCACACGCGCACATCCAGTTGATTGTCATTTTCTTCAATACTGACAACCTTCACTTAAATGTCACTTGGTTTATTTACATAGAAACGTCAAAATTGTAACCTAAATTACATCTGTCAAATTTCTTTTCACACAGTATATGTAAATTACACTATGCTGATATTTATATTTAATTTTCTCTTTTTTTGATAAGGTTTACAATAATTTAATACAATTTTTTTTTTAGGATCAACGGTGCATGAAATAGTTCCTATGTAAACAGTCGATGTACATTTATACTATACAAGGTTGAATTGTACCTACTACTGGAAAGAAAATAAACTATTTTTCTAAAATTGCTGTTCTTGTCAATCAACCTGTATCCTTAGCACGATTGGATGGGGAAACGTATTGGAACCCCAAAAAACGTAACACGGTCACAATTCAACATCGATTCATTCCAAAAAATACCACAGTTTAAATAATAGTTTGTTTCACAAACAGTTACGAAACGAGATGATGTAAGAGTGTCATTTGGAATTCAAAAATTTCAAAGGGTTATCCATGTTATGTACCTAAATAATGCATAACATTATGCATACTAATACAGTGAAAATATCATCACTAAAGTAAATTTAATTTAGAAAAATAAATTTGCAGGTCAATAATTATGTAATAATTTGCAGGTTGATAATTATGTAAATTATTTAATTTTTTCTAAGTTTCACTGACTTTTTTAAAATTTTTAACAACGATGGCAGTGGAATTTTAACTGTCATTAAATTTTTTTTATTTAAAGCTTGCCATCAGTTATATTTTTGATATTTCCTTGCAATTTTAGTGTGTTTTGTGATCTGTAAGATATTTCTGATATGTATTTAATTATTATGGTGGCTTAAAATGTCTGGTGGATAATTCTTGTGCTGCTAAATTGTGTTTAAATCATTCAAAACAAAATTTCAATTTATGTTTTTTCTGAGTGCCATTTGATGCAAATTTGTAAGTATTATTATAATTTGAATGGTTATGTAAAAATACGTTAAATAATAAATAATTATTAATATTTTATAATAATTCAATTAATATTTTCGACTTCGACAGTGATTGGTGCTAATAGGTCGTGACGATCTAAATTCTCGTGTTGAATACTGTCATCAATTTCGCGTTTGCTCAATTCATTTTGAAGAAAGTTGTTTTTAGTTGTTCATATAATTTAACATGACCATTATCAACCCTCAATCTCACATGTAAAAACACATACAATCACATAAATAAAAAAGGACATACATAATTGTTTGTACTTATATTAAAAAAGGATAGAAAGTGCGTTTCGTTACTGTCTATGGTAATAATCTTTTATTTATACTGTGAAAATACTTTCAGTATTTTGTATACTTTTTATAGGTAATATATTACTTAGCGAGGACCTTAAGTGCTATTTTTGTGGCCTTGCATGCAGTTTGAAAATCTGAGGCTGAAAGCCGAGGATTCTTAAGTTCCATGACCACAAAAATAAACTTAGGAGCCAAGTATGAGTAAGTTATTTTTCCAACCGAAAAAAAATGATGAATAAATAGAAAAAAAATGAATAAAAAATAACCAAATCCATAGAAAAATTTATTTACAATTAATGGTAAGCGATTACTTACGTTCCTAGGAAGGAAAGTAAAATTCTCATGTTTCTACGAAGGTAAGTATTGCTTATTTGACAAGTTACTTGCTTTTTAATTACAAAACAATTTTTCCTTAATAATTGTTTAACTAATTAACATTCTACCGTTATATATTTTTGACAGCACACTGAGTGTATCCACCACAACTGACTGACGTATTGAGAAATGAATTCCGTTGTAAAAAAATTTTTGAATATTCTGTTATTCTTAATTATTTTTATGAACTTATGACTTATATAGATAAAAGAATAGCGAAACAAAAATAATTTGAGTGGTATATTTTTACCTTCATGATAATGGTGCCTGTAGTTTACTGTAAAATATAAAACTACAGTCCCATTCTAGTCAAAACTAGAAAAGTAAACTTTTTTAAAGTATTCGAAAACAATATTGTTTTCAAACAAATGAAATGGATATCTCCCGATAATGTATGAGATTTAAAATAAACTTTCTCGTTAAATAGAATGAATGTACCTATCAGGAATAGAAGGAAAAAATAGGTAGGTGAAAAAATCAGTACAATTTTCGTAAATTGATAAATTAAGATAGATGACGAATTGCGTTTTACCCTCAGGTGTATAATTTCATCGTCAAAGTTTATTAATTCGCGATAATAAATGGATATTGTCACGTCAAAATGAACACGTCTTCATGTATGATTGAACTCATTATTTAACTTACATGCTATAAACATACACATGTAAAATATACAGACTGATTCACTTATATTAAGTGGATGGGAATTAGTAGAAGTTTTTGAAATTAAATAAGTTTTGTTGATAGAAAATTTCTTGAAAAACACTTAAGGTGCTGATAATTCATCGACAGTCGGCCAAAATAAATTTAAGAAGAGGAAAATTAAAACTTTTCAATCAATAAAATCAGTATGTTTCGACTATTAAGATGGTCATTATCAGGCAATCAAAACGATCAAAAGGAAAAGATCAAAGGAACCAAATGTCAAATATTATGTAATAAGAATCAAATTAGGATTAAAATTTATTTTAAAAATTAAAAATCAAGAAAATTTAAGCTATTATTATTTTCGCATTCTATTGTAAATTTTACTCTAGGGTAGGGCTTAATTTTTAAACTTGTAAGTGGCTGAATCTTCAATTAAAAAAATCCCAAAAAAATAAGGTGACGAACAAAAACTAAAAGAAAGGTCGTTTTGACTTGAAAGACGCTGACGAGCCAAAGAAACTGTCTTTTAAGTCTTGGTCTTCATTTCCCGTGAGCTGTAATTACCTACCCTAAAGACAATAGTCAAAAAAAAAAAATTCTAAGATATGCCAGGTTGTTTTAGCAAAAAATAAAACTCCCTGGGAGGTGCTGGAATGCCCCACGAACTTCCAGCTGAAATTAAGTCCTGCTCTAGGGTGAAAAGTATTTAGACACCCATTTACTTGAGCTTGTATACCTGTCTAAATCTAGTGTTCTTCATGACATTGAAGCAACACTCGAATATTAGCTCGTAATCAAACAATTTTGTTTTGCTGCAAAGTGATATAAAGTGAAGAAAATAAAACATTCTCATATTCTCAGTTTTAGAGAAATTAAAACGCGATAAAATTTTTTCCGCAAAATCCAATGTGTCAGGGTAAGAATGGATAAAAATTTCTTAAGTTTCTTAAGTAAGTCAAGATTTTGATCTGATATCAAGACCTGTATTCAAGAAAAAAAATTGGGAGCTTTCTTTGGCTACTAAATCATTATGTAGTAACCGTGTATACTTATTATCATACTACATGTACTAAAAAGAAGGTATTTTACACATAATTAATTATTAGAAAGAACAATACTTTTTTTTTATTTTTTCCGTAATTCATTAATCATTCTATGTTTATATAATCACTTTTTGTTCGAACACTTTTTAAAAAATCAACGAGAAAAACTCAAGTAATTTCTTCAAACTATTAAATAAATTGAAGTTTTTTGAATGATAAAACATATGTGACGTATTGTTTGACATTATTGATTGTGTTACTGTCATCAATGACACCTAGAACGTTCGGTATACACGTAATTTTCGAATGACATCGATAAACATCGATAAATTTTACAGTAGTAGTGTTTATCTCGTAGAGCCTGTACCGTAGTAGAAGCAAGGAAACAGCCAACGAACGTATAAACAATAAAATAACAAAACAAAACAAAAACAAAAATGTTTATTTTAAAATTTATTTGCCTTTAACGATCATTAATAAACTTGAAATTGACTCCTCTATGCTAGCTGTGCTCTGGTTCTTCTCTCTGGCTCACCACTTCATTCGGTAATAGATCATGAAAAATATAAAACATAAGTTACCTACCCACCGTCATCCTGATAGCAACACTAACTATTAGTTATTGATATACAGTTGTGGATAAAGTAAGAGGAAAGTATGAGCCATTTTAAGGTAGTCCCATTAGGATATGTAAGTACATACAAGGTTGTTAAGCAATATTACTAACATTAGTATAGTCGTATTAGAGTGACTGTTGGATCTGTCCCTAATGTAATTTACAATGTTTTCAGAATAAAAAATAGTATATAAAGGAAAACGAAAAACTAGGAGGGAAACTATATCCATTGATGTATACCTGAATGCTGTTGAAATAGTAACAAGGGAAGAAAAAATTAGATCTGTTGCCAGAGACTGTCGTATTTGTCATATTACTCATCCAATACATAAGCAACTATCGTGAAGACTGAATTAATTACAATAATTAACATGTAAATGCAATAAAAAATTGAACCTAAGCACTGTAACAACTGATCCTCTGTTTGGAGTGATTGTAACATTACATTTTAGTCCACATAAGTGCAGTCACTTAATTTAATAAAAAAGATGAGAGTAGTTATTATTAAACAAAACCGAAAAATTATAAGTTTTTTCAGTTATTGGCGAATATAGTTTTATTAAACGTTTAAAAACGAAACAATTTTCTTACATTTTGAGGTTATTTTGTTACAGATTCAGTTAAAAAAATCATGTATCTAAGCTTACGAGATTGTATGTTATATAATACAATCTCAAGTAAGCTTACATGACTTTTTGTAAATGAATCTGTAATAAAATAACCTTAAAATGTAAGAAAATTGTTTCATTTTTAAACGTTTAATAAAACTTTATTCGTCAATAACTGAAAAAACTTATAGTCTATCGGTTTTGTTTAATAATAAGAACTACTCTCATCTTTTTTATTATATATATTTTGGTAGATATATATTCTAATGTAAGTTAGGTACTTATAGTATTCTTTTGCTTTACACAAATATTGTGTTACTTGCTGTTCAAAACAGGTTAACATTTTTATTCTGTTAAATCGAAATTTGTGTTAATATTTCATTTAACACAAACACGAAATGTTACATTAACGCAGGTTTGTGTTACTTATTTAACACAAAAACTTTAACCACTAGTTTTTTTTTTACGCAGAACACAAATTTTTTTACTGTGCATGTCTTGGAGTATCACCAGTATCACCCGAACATTCAAAGTGTAAAGAAATTTTTACCAACACTATATAGAAAGTGTATAGTTATAAATGTATTTTATACATAGAATGGAACTACTGACATTAAATAGTTCAACTGGGAATTGGTCTGTATCGTTCACAGTGTTGCCAACTGCACGTCGATAAGCGTACTATACCTACCTACATTGAAGCATATACCTATCTCTACTTATGGTAAAACTGAAACTAAGTACTTTCTATATCGAAAGTGGTATAAGTACTTATGAGCCAACTCCATAGCTGAGCAACTGCTGCGATGCTCACCTTTGCACTGCACTGGTTTCAAATAATTTTATAATATAATGCACATAGTACAAGAACGTGTTTAAATAGTTAATCCCAATTTGATACACCAAGTGTTACACTTTAATATAATCTCATCTCTTCACCCCTTTTTCACGCCGCGCCGTCAAGTTACATCACGTTGGTAAATTTTATAATAAATGTTTGCAGTTAAGGAGGTTTCCTTATTACAATTGCATGTGGGATTGTTATTTTTTCAAAATCAAGTTTAGGATCTTAGGAGGCTGAAAAATATATTTATTATCTATTTAATTTTTGACTTCGATAAAATACTGTTTTTGCAATTCCGGAACAAAAAGACATGATTTAGTTCCTCATAATAGGGAGTAAAGTGCCACTTTTAGTTCCAAGGGACTAAAAAATTATTTTTCTTGCGCTTTTAAACCAATCAGCAAGCACAATTTACATAAATATAACTTAAATAGCGTTGCTAGGTAATTGAAAATAATAAACAAATTCAAACTTGTAGATAGAGACAAACATTTATATTGTTTTGCACAATGGGGTATTTGACAGTAGCTGAAAAAATATCTATTTTGATTTTTAAATAATTACTCGAGTCATAATGATACTGAATATTGCTTTTTTACAGGTTAATTCATTCAAAAATATAAAAAATTTAATTAAATAAAATTACAAAATTTACGTTAAAAATGACGTAATCAAAAACATCAAGCAAAAGCAGCTTACGTCACAAGCTCGTTCGAATATGTAGGTATTATATTGTAGTTAGGAAAAAAATTGTTTACTTTTTTGGTAACTATGAAAGAAATTTTTCATTAGGTATTAATTTTCATTACTAGATCTACTACTATTACTTAATGTTTTAGAGCCGTCACACGATTTGAAAGAGACAGAACGTATCGTTTTGGCGATCTTTTTAAAAACTGAAATTTTATCGGTAATTTTTATTAAAAATATAGTACAAAATAATTTAAAAATATGTATTATGAGTTTAGTAAGAAGTAATAAACACACTAAGATGGTTTTGAAAAAAATTGTCAAATATCCCATTCGATTGATTTATCCAAAGTATATACTTGATGGAATATTATTACATATAATTTGAATGACATTTAGGTCATTTTTCTTAATTTTTATAATTTTAAATTATTCGCAATTGCAAAAAATAGTATACACACCACAGGACTAAAGTGTTCTTTTTCATCCCTCGTGTGATTTGTTGTCAGAGGGCCTTCACACTCGGGATTAAAACTCACACTTTAGTCCTTTGGTGTATAACATACACAAAGTGTCTCAAATTCCATAAGTCACTAGCTTGCTTATCCTGGGTTTTTATTTCCTAAAGTTCGCCCCATGCATATAAAAAAAATAAAACCTCTGTTGCAACATCCTGCATAAGTTCGGTTTCAAAAATTATTTTTAATTAATGCTTCGAAAACGTGTTTCAAATGATTTTTTTCAGTGAAATTCAGCAATTTTTAATCAAAGTTTTGGAAAATTTTAGAAAAGACTCATTTTTTAAGAATTCGGGTACCGAACGTTTCTGGCTGAAGAATTCATTGAAAGTTTCTCGTAAAAATTTTAAGGTCAGAGTAAATAATATTTTAAACCTGAAAAATATAGACCAATTTTTTCCCTTGTTGAAAAAATTCCTAAAATTCCTTTAATTTTCACTTGCCCGTATTTCTACCTTTAAAGCTAACTAACTAATTTTATATTAATTAAAATTTCTTGTATCCAATATTAGTAAATATGAAATACTATAAAGTAACACTCAAATCTATTAAATTTGCAATTTCTTGTATCTATTTTATAGTAGTTCGAGTAACATTTTGCAAAAACTATAAAATTTTTACAGCTTAATAAAACATTAAAACTATATTTATTGGCTTTGCTCATTTTTAGAAAGACCGAATCAGTAAAGTCCTATGCATATAGTGTATTTATACTAGCGCCTGAAATTCAAAACTGATTTCTCGACATCATGGTGGGAGCGTTGTGTACTCTTGTTTTCAATAAATTTATTTGTTTTTGCCGCCATTATATGTACGTTTAACTCTTCATAAAGATTCCCAAGAAAAACTGAATCTTTGAAAATTGTTATTAAAGATACGAAAACATTTTATATGTAAATCCATTTTTATAAATAATGTTTAAATAAATCCTTTATAGGTAGACACTATGCATATTTCAGTACCAAAATGTAGCGGCACTATATTTTCATAAATCTTTTGTATATAATATATATGATAAAGATATAAAAATCAGTTAGAGAATATTTGTTTATTTATTTATTTATTTATATTTTATTATTTCCCTTTTCCTTTGACTCTACATATCTTACAATCTTACATACATATATGGAAGTAAACTTTGCAGTATATTATGTAATATTGACTTTACATTTAAATAATATTGAAATAAACTAAAAATATTCTGTATACGTGACAACAGGTAAAACCACTATAATATTTTCAATATAGGTATTCAGATATCATTCGTTTGTATCGAGTATTATATTTTATAATTTTGAAAATAGTTTTGCATACGATATGTGTTAGGATACACATTTATATGGGATGTTAGCAACTATCTATCTTTTAACGATGAAATAAACTTTTAAGCTACCAGATATCTTTACATGTTTACGTATCTTTATTGTTGTATTCTATAATGACTTCAAGCTTTTGTTATAAAAATATATCGTCAGTGGTGCTCAACTCGTCACTGTTTAGGGTTGGGAGCCAAAAGAAGACACATTCGAAACCCCGGTTTTTTAATCCTTTACACATTATGAAATATTTCTGTAAGGAGTTAGGAGTAGTCAGCAATGTGAAACAATTGAGTATCTCTTAAGTAATTTTTTTAGTCGAATTTTTCTTGAAAAAATTATACTTATACAGCCTATACGATAAGAACGCCGAGAGGCGAGAGTAAGGGCGCTATCCGTTTTCGGACCCGTAGAACACGATTCTGTAGAAAAAATATCTTTATATATATATATATATATATATATATATATATATATATGTATATATATATATATATATATATATATATATATATATATATATATATATATATATATATATATATATATATATTCCCGCTACCTTTTAGTATGTGCAGGGCCCCTCTATGGAAGTTAAGAGCTGAAATTGAGTAAGTGGGGTTCATTTCCGATGCACTTCATACTATCAAAGTGGGGTAAAATTTTGGACAAATTTTGGATCCGAGCCAGCGTTTAAGGGGGTGGTGGGGGGGGGGCAACAAAACAGTAAAACTTTTCCAAACCGGTTGGAAATAATGCTTGGGTCAATTATCTACAACATATCCAAAATTCAGCTTCCTAGGATGATTTGAAGGGAGTAGAGGGGGAAAAAGTATTTCGGCTGGATCTAACACGCCCACAGTCCCCCTCTCCCAGATTAACGTAGAGGGTTGAAATTTGGTGTGTAGATAAAGTTCGTACCTAAGTTATACTTTTTGGAGATTTTTATATTTTACCCCCACCCCCACCATTTTCAAGCTACAATTTCATGCTTTTTCGACGTTTTCTAACTTTATACCACTCGCACAGGTCACCCAAATAAACCTAGAGAGCTGAAATTTTGTATTCGAATTGAGTTAGTATCAAGGGCGTGTTTTTTGGGGGTCTCAACTTTTAACCCTTATCCGCACCATTTTTATACCAAAAAGAACATAAATTTTCTTGTTTTTTAACAGTTTCGTTCTGTTCTCCCCAATATACCTAGAGGGCTGAAATCTCCCCAAATATACCTAGAGGGCTGAAATTTTGTGTACAGGTTAAGTTAATAGCTAGCCACTGCTATTTGGAGGTTCTAACTTTTAACCCTTATTCCCACGATTTTTACGCAAATATATCCTTGATTTTTTCGCTTTTTTGCTAACACGTCTAGAGACTCTCTAAGGAAACTTTGAGGGCTGAAATTTTGTACGTGTATTGAGTTTGTATCCAGCTAGTGCCTTTTAGGGATTCCACATAACTTTTCACCCACTTCTCCCATTTTACATTGGAATTCAATGGTGTTGCTAAATGTGTTTTAAATGCTTTACTTTTATTCTAATACAAGTAGGCGTATAGTAATCTTAAAAATTAAAAAAAAATGAAGTTACTTTTATATCAAATGCAATACGCAAATTTTAAGTAATTTAAAAATGTTATTAAAGTCACTGTTTATTTATAAAGTAGGAATTTTGGATTTTTTGGAAAGAAAGAATATCTTCAAGTCCTTTTTTTAATACTTAATAAAAAAAAACAAAACACAAAGGGTATTGGCAGGCAAGCATGGGTAGGAATGCTCTTGTACGTATGTGTTTCTATTGAATTTGAATTGTGTTAATTTTTTTTCTGCTAGCTGCTATCGACATAAGATTGAAATTTACTGAATTTCAATCATTAAAGACTTACCCCTTGTGGGTAAGAATTTATTTTTTGAAAGTCGAAAAATCTTGAATGGCTTGACGGATATTGTTGAAGTTTTTATATGTTTCAGATACCTCTATGGTGTATGTCTCAGAAAAAATTTTCAGCTTCAAAAAAATGTAACCTCCTACCCCCCTCCAAAATTATTGTTTAACTTTTTAATATTTTTTTTATCAACTTGTAGCTATGGTATAATTATCAAAATTTTTTTGCAACCTTCTTACTATGATCCATGCAACACATAATTTTTTCAGAATTAATTTCCGGGTGCGTCATACTTAAAAAAACAATTAAATGCCTGAAAAGCTTTTTTAGAGGTAGATATACGCTTTCGGGTACTCAGTCGATCGGAAATCATTTGCGAATTTTGAATATGTTCATAAAAACGTTTGTGACTGCGCAGTTTTTGAAAAAGAGAAAATAGTAGATTTAAGTCTTATTAAATTCCTGGATCAGCCGAACACTCATCATTAGTTTTGAAACCACCAAAATGACGACTCGCTTGTAGCCTTTCAATCACATTTAGATATCTTGAAGATACCGAAGATGATGGGAAAAATTCGACTTCCGTAATGGGGCCCCGCTGCTCACGGCGTTTTTTTTACAGTAAATTATTCTATAAAACAAATAATGTATACTTAGGCTTATTATATTATGTTTTAATTTTATTTTACAAATATTAAAAAAAAATTATTGTAAACCAGGTTATCGCCATTTTGTTGGACCCCGTCGTGCTTTGCTGTAACCATTACAACATTTTATTGGTTTATTGGAAATCAAACAAACAAAAAATCATTAGTTTGATAGTTAACCTAATGCCTGATCGAAGGATTTTTTTAAAATCAAAATTGTATTTTTTACAAACAATAAACTAAAGAATTTTTTCTTGAAAATTAAAAAATAAATTATCAGAGACCGCAATTTTGAATATTTTTACAAGAAAATATAAAGCTTCGATCAGGCACTAGATTAAATATTAAACTAACGATTTTTTCTGTTTGACTGATTTTAGATGAACCAATAAAATATTATAATGGTCACCGCAAAGCACGACTTGTGGGACGGGCTCCAACCAACATATGGCGATAACTTGGTCTACAATATTTTTTTTTTTAATTTTTGTCAAATAAAGTAATTTTGTATTATTTATTTTATAAAATAAATTAAACTACTGTCAAAAAAAAAAAGATTTATAATACTCAATATTTTACACCGCTGACTACCCCTAACCCCTTAAGTATAAAACAATTTTTTTTTCTTTTGCTTGGGACAGAGCACAGACCTCCAGCAAGTGTTCTGTGATCAGCAAGTTAAACGATGTTTTTACGAAAACTATTTTTCTGGGTAAAATCGCCAATCTGTATTAAAATAGTGCGGATATGAATGTCAAAAATTGATGCAGATGTTCCGCATTTGCGAATGCGGATACGGATGTCCGCAACAACTCTAATACATTGATTAAAATCCACCGATAGCATTAAAATCATTTAAATGTGAAATGAACTGTTTTGTTTTTGATTTATTAATTTCACGCTTAAATAATTGATAATCATGTTTCTATTTTTTAATAAACTTCGCAATGAAGCATTATTTTTTTAAAATTCACTTTATTTATGCCAGTTTAAATCGTATCGATTACAGTTTAAACATGTATGTATCACCTACGTATGCTGTAGTAGAAAATATATATCATCATACCAGCCCCGGATCTACGATTGTTTAGAACCGGGGCAGAAACTTGAAAATGGCGCCCCCTCTCCAACGTTTTACATAAATTGTTAAAAACCTCATAAGTATATAAGTTCTTTATAAAATTTTTTCCGTTGCGGCAATGATAATAATTGAGGGTTTTGTAAAGGAACAATATAGGTACTAACTGATTTTTTATTTTAATAAATCTACTCCGAAAGCACTACAAGTTGTGCAAATTTCAAATTTTTATCACCAGCCCCATCAGACGTACAGGGGCGCAAAATTCCGAAATTTGGAAAAAAGTCAATTTTCGGAAGTTTGTAAAAATTAAAGGATACAAGTTTCACAATTGAAATAGTGTGTATTTGTTTCATAATGGGTAGTTGTACCCGTATACATCTGTCATCATAAAAAATACCAACCGAGGCTTAAAACATTCCTTCTATAAGAAAAAAATGTTCAAAAAGTGAATTTTGCTAAATTTTGATATCCACCTTTAAGTTTTCTTATGGAAGGAACGAAAACAGGGTAAATATGGACATCACTTAAAATAAAGAGACATTTATTATACCTTTAAAATGGTTTTTATTTCAACCTTTTAGGGTGAATGGTTTATGAAATATGTGCATTGGCATAAATGGCTGCAAACACAAAAATCAGCGCAAATTGGAAAACAAAAATGGCTACTACGCTTAAACGGTTCAAGATAATTTTTTTTAAGAATTGTTCTCAAGACTTCAAATATACGAATAGAAACAACTGGAAGAATATTAATTTTTTCCAAAATAATCGAGCAACCAACTTTCTTTTAGATCGTTTGATATAGACCGACCAAGTATGATTTTGGCGCCCCCTGAAAATGGCGCCCGGGGCAGGCTTAAGTTTTCAGTGGAATTAAAATATTGAATAAAAAAGTTTAACAACTAACTCTGATAAATCTGAAAAATTAACACAAAATGTATGTCCTCTTGTGTGTTAAATTATTGACACAAATACTGTGTATAGATTTGACACATATGCTTTGTGTTAAAATAACAAAAAAAAATTGGGTGGACCGTTCTGGACATGTGAAATCTGTTAACTTTAACACAAATTTTTTCACTGCGTACTTGGTCTGTTTTCGCTTACCAGAAAGATATTTACTCAACTGATGGTTTTTTTTCAAAATTTTAAGTCAACAAATTATTTAAATATCGTTATAAATTTTTTTGAATAGGTACGTACGCAAACCTAATTTTACAAATATTAAATAATATTCATGTGCAAAACTGTAGTATATTTTTCGCGTGTAGATTTATCAATTATTATTCTTTCTTCTTTAATTTCTAGAACCCATTTTGCTTCAGAGAATAGTTGTCGAATGGTTTCAGAGAAGATCACCTGTGAAAGACAGACAGATACCAGAGTCGTTGGATTCCATTTTACCAATTAAAAATGAGGTGCTTCGATGGTGGCTATTACATTCTTTCTTTAGTTATTGTACATCTACATAATATTTGAGGTGAAAATCATACTCTTAATGTTAAAATGACCTAACTTATCAACAACATAAGTAAAGAGAATTACAGATTGATCTCAAAACTTTTATTCAACTGCAATAAAGTATTGATTAATTAATAGACATGCAAGAAATTTAACCAGACGAAAATGTTTTTATAAACTACATATACTGTGTGAGTTTTCTGAGAGTTGCCATTTTAATTACAGCCAAACCGTTGACTTAATCGAAAAATTGTTCAAATAAGAGTTGTAGATATCGACGGGGGTAACCGATTGCTATAGTCAGGAGCTTTATAGCTCTTATGGTTTTCGAGCTATAATACAAACTTATAGATTTTTAAATGAGACTATATATTAATTTTTCGATAAAACTGATCTAATGCATTAATTAACAAGATAAATGAGCAAAAAAATATCCTCTCATGATGCTACTTGAGCCCGAGATTATGGCAGAAATTTGTTTTGAGGTCTCTAGAAACAGAAAATAATATTCACTAAAATTTATATATTACTAGCCGTATATCCACCCGATGGATGGTTTACCATCGGCAACATCTCAGGATGTCAGTCAGTGTCAAATATCTATTAAATATTATTTATTTTAATAGCCATAGTAACATATTTTTAAATATTTTAAATTTAAAAATGACGAATTTACATACAAATTGTCATTCCCTATTAAACCCACTTAGGGAACGAATTTTCTAAAATCCTTTCTTAGTGCACACCTACATTACATAGGGAACTCCTGTGCAAAATTTCATTCTTCTAAGCCCAACGGTTTAGGCTGTGCGTTGTCTGTCAGTCAGTCAGTCAGTCAGTGTTAGTTTATTAAGTAGATATTTGTATTTAGTCCC
This sequence comes from Brachynemurus nebulosus, assembly GCA_035578155.1. Classification (NCBI taxonomy): domain Eukaryota; kingdom Metazoa; phylum Arthropoda; class Insecta; order Neuroptera; family Myrmeleontidae; genus Brachynemurus; species Brachynemurus nebulosus. Next base: position 38,343,875 of record JAPWDM010000006.1, read on the forward strand.
ATACCGTTGGACATGTTCGTTAGCCAGCAATGTCGGATGCCTGGAACATGGTTTTTTTTGGTAATTTTTAGTGAAAAAAATTAATTTTTTGCCAAAATTGTCTCAAGTTAAAAAATTTTTGCGACATTTATTTACACCATTAGAAAGAAGAGGAAAAATCACTAGAAGGGTGAAAAATCACAGAAAAACGGATTTTTATAAATGGAAATTCGCTATGTTATGCAGATGCTGCGACAGGGGTATCTTCTTTTTATAGCACATCATTTACAAAAGATCCCTTAACAAAAGAGGTTTTTGATTCAGTTGCTTCCTGTTTTTGCTGAAAGGTAATATTATTCGGATTTATATTTATTGAAAAACGTCATTTTCTGACATGATGCAACGCATTCTGAATAATGTCAATGAGGGCCCGTACAAACTTGACACGGGCAAATTATTATATTACAAAATTCTTCAAAATTTCCAGTACTTTAATTTCGCAGAACATTTTTAACCTATTTACGCAAAGCTTGTTTGCAGAGATATGGCACTTACCACAATGTAAAACTACTTTACTGATACTTTCGAACAAACGTTTTCCTTTTTTTGTGGTTGTTTCCCTACAACACACATTCATCTTACAAAAAAAAGAAATTTTAATTAGAGAAAAGAAATAGGAATTTTTCGTACTAATTGAAATATCTTGCTTGAGAAAACTATTTTAAATAAAAGTAGGTAGTGAGTACCTATGTATGTATTTAATTCTATTAAAAGATAAAAAATTTATTTGTTTCATCATTTTCACAACTTACCACATCATAGACGATAACGGGAGCTAGGCAGAATGGCGGGGAGGTAACTTGAAGTATATGCATGTATAATTGGAACATACTTTGTCAGTTAAATGAAGTGATAAAAACTTGCAAACTAGACAGAAAGTTAGATTTTTTATTTTTACATACATACACACACACACATACACGCGCTTGTGGAATTGTTGTTTGAGTGTATGTAAGAGTGGTGGGGGCGGTAGTAGTATATGTGTTATCGCGAACACTGACCTACTACTACAACCAGCTGTCAGAGCTTTGTGTTATGGTTACATCGCATCGATATTATGTTTTTCATGTTGCAAAAAAAGTATTTTAAATATTTCAAGATTGCACTTGTGCATTTTTGTTTGTGAAATTTTATCAAAATGCTTTTTGTAATTTTCTTGTAAAATTTATAATTTAAATAATAATACATTCTTTTTTATTTTCTGCTATTGTGAAAATTTTAAAGATTTTTTTTAATAAGTAGGTAGGGTCAGGTGGGGCAAATGCGAGCGTCTTTACTAAAGTCCGATATTCAACTTCGGCTCACTAATTAATGTTGTACATTTCGGAATTTCTATTTACTGGGTTTGGTTAAACATATATTTGACTATTCTTGAAAGTTAACAATTGCTTTTAAAGTACAACGCGGACAAGATAGGAAACCAGTTTTGAATAAGGTGACTTATTATTACATTTACCCGGCCTACAGGGGCAAATGTGATAATCACTTGTCACTTTTTTGCTGTTAGGTATATTAGGAATAAAAATAACTGTGATAAAATACGCTATTAAGAGTTTTGTCTTTGGTTTTTATTTTTATGAGATCCAACATCAACCTGTAACATTATAAACATTTTCGTAAAAATCAAATTCAAGACATCAGTATTGTATTGTCATTGTATTAGCCCATACTTCATCGAGAGCTTTTTGTAATTTTTCTTTCGTGTATTTGGGCTCTGCAACTTTTTTTAACATAATTTCTGAATTACCATCACAAATTTCACCATCTGAAACAAACAAAGAAAAATAGGGCAAATCTACTTAATAAATTTCTAACACTGACTGACTGACAGACAACGCACAGTCTAAACTGTTGGGTTCAGAAGAATGAAATTTTGCATAGGAGTTCCTTATGTAACGTAGATGAGCACTAAGAAAGGATTTTTGAAAATTCGTCCCCTAAGTGGGTTAAGTACGGGACGAAAATTTGTATGTAAATTCGTTATTTTTGAAGTTAGTGGTATACGTATAAAAATATGTTACTATGGCTATTAAAATAAAAATAATCTACTTAATAAATTTCTAACACTGACTGACTGACTGACAGACAATGCACAGCCTAAGCCATTGGGTTTAGAAGAATGAAATTTTGCACAGGAGTTCCCTATGTAACGTAGGTGAGCACTAAGGAAGGATTTTTGAAAATTCGCCCCCTAAGTGGGTTAAATAGGGAATGAAAATGTTTATGGAAATTCCTCATTTTTGAAGTTAGATATATAAAAATATGTTACTATGACTATTCAAATAAATAATATTTTATACACTGACTGACAGACAACCCATAGCCTAAACTGTTGGGTTTAGGACAAAATTAAGCACAGGAATTATGAAAATTGGCGTCTAGGCTTCTATTTATAAATAAAAGTCAGTTGCTTCTGGAAATATATTCCCTAAGGGGTTAAAACAGAAAATGAAAGCTCGTATGGGAAGTTCATCATTTTTGAAGTTAAAAACGTGGATATTGATTTAGGCTTTTGAAAAACATTAAAAGTGAGCAGAAAGTGAGTATCCAATAAAAAGATGTTGCCGATGGGAAATCCCATCGGGCATACGGCTAGTACTATAATAAATTATTATATTTGCCCCAAGCTTTGTTTGTATATTTACCCCGAATAATAAAATTTCAGGGGCAAATGCAATAGCGGCTGTACCTTGTAAGCTATAGTAGATATGATAAAAATATATAATAAATTTATCTTTCTAACACAAAGCAACTCCATTAGACAAAAAACGAATAAAAAACTTATATTAGAAATGTAGACGGAACTCGATGAAAAGTTAGGTTATAAATTTTGAAGGCCTGCTGCGAAACATAATGGTCACTCATTCATGCGTCGGTAAAACAGTGTTTAAAGGTGGTCAGCTTTGAGTTAAGGTAATACTTGCATCATATCAGAAATGGCAGCACCTTTTACAAAACAATATGGCTAGACATAGTGTTATCACATTTACCCCGTTATTGCAAATGACCGACTTGACCCTAGCGTAATTCTAAATTTTGTGCAACTTTTTTAACATTTCGAACTGTTAAATGTTATAAAAATTACTTCTTTAATCATTTTTTTAAATTAATTTTAAGAGCTTTAAATAAATATGTAAGTATTCGAATTTAGCTCACTTCCTATTAACCAGTCGAGATGAAATGGGTTTTAAAAATGGTAAAAATAAAGGACAAGCTTTTGAAAGTAAAATTAATCTTTTCCATATTAGGTATATACCTATTATGTAAGAGAGTACATTTAACTAAATCCGGTTAACGATGCACAGTTTTCTGTAGTTTTATGTTTTACCTTATTGGCACTTATAATATATAAAAAAAACGTGTGCTTGAATAAATTTTTAAGAGTTGCCCTAGGGCTCTGTCAAAAATGTCTTCCCATTATCTAAAGGCAAGGCCGTGGATAAGAATGGCGAGCCCCTGGGAAAAAACACATTTTACTTAAAGCTTTTCCCTAAAAGATAAATGATGAACAAAATAATTGTTTTTATTTTATTCGGGCATTTTACCGACAGCTCCGGACTCTGTCTATGTTCTCACGTTCCAAATTTTACTGCCCCTGGAAGTTAGCCGCCCTGAGCACTAATGTAAATTTAGCGCTGGTTACAATATCTAATCTGAATGCCTTAATAACAGATTTTCACTGTATTACAATTTTTTAGGGTCACGGGACCCTTTAGTCTTTGTGTACCCTTATGCAATTACGTACTTCGCCTATTTATAAAATCTCATCCTGACTTTATCCAAATCTATTGGAAAATAATATTAACATGATAAAAAAAAATCTCAAGATTTTTTTTTTTATTATAATTGAATTTGAAAAATTTAGGATCATTTTTGAATACTATGGTTAGTTTTGAAGAGTCTACTCACGAAAGGAAAATAATGAGACCCCAGTAGCAACTATACTTGTTAGTATATACTAGTAAGAAAATACATAGTATTATCACTATTGCATCTAAATCATTGGGTCTAGGTGATATTCCCCAAAAAGAATTTTCGACATTTTTGTAGCAAAAATTCACTGTATTATACACACAAGAAGTCCGATCAGAAATCTGTTATTAGTCTCTACCGATTATTATATTTAAGTGAAAATATGTAGTCTCTCAGTGAATTTCAATAAAAAATGAACTGTAGGAGTATGTCAATAACCTGAAATATTATTGCTGTGAAATATACAAGCTCAAAAAGGAACAACTATGTGCTGGGATGTTGGGATAGAAACATACATGTGCTTACATACATTTATGTGGAAATACACAAACATGTACTTCTACGGTGTGTAAAAATACCCCTGTCGCAGCATTTTGCATAACATAGCGAATTTCTCTTTTCTTCCTCTTTCTAATGGCGTAAAAAAATATCGAGCAAACTTTTGAATAAGTGGAAATTTTGGCAAAAAGTTAATTTTTCTCAAGAACAAAGAGCACGTTCTGGGCATCGGATGTGTCTGGGTAACGAACTTGTCCAACGGTTCAACATTCTCACCAAATTTCGTAAACCTACGACATTTCGTTCGAGAGTTATCGTGCGGACACACACACAATATATATATATATATATATATATATATATATATATATATATATATATATATATATATATATATATATAAATTTTAGTGAATATTATTTTCGGTTTCTAGGGACCTCAAAACAAATTTTTTCCATACTATTTTTTATTACGAATTTTGCATACTTTTTTCTATTATTTTTACTATTTTTGACATTTTTATTACTTTTTAAAATAATATTTTTAAGTGTTCATCTTTTTTCTGAATTAAATATTGTTTACATTACTTTGTTGGTGGTTTCTATAGAAATAATTATGAAATATTTATTAAATGAAAAATAAAGAGGCGGCTTTGCGTGTTTTGATTAAATTTTGCGTGTTTTATTGTCAATTTGCGTGTGAAAAGTTACTTTCCGCACGCAAAAAAGTATGTGGGAAGAGTACAGTGGGCAAACAGCTATTTTGTGTACAGAAATGTGTGCGCCAAGTTAGTACTTCTCCCGCATGAGTAATAAAAAAGAAATTTCGAAACTTTGTTGACAAAGGAAAACTTGATCAATATTGTTGAGGTTTGGCATTATTTACTATAACTTTAAAGTATTATAACATTTTGGTTTTCAATATACTCGTATATAAAAGTAAGAGCGTCTACAGAAGAAGTCTTTCATTGGAGGGTGTCACTCCACAAATTCCCAAACTTTTACTGTCGTAATTATTATCTGAAAACCTTAAACCAAAAATTACATACATATCTACCGACAATTTCGAATAGTATACTTAAACAGGTTTAGAAGAGAAGACCTGTGAACGATGTGAAGGAAAGTCAAAGCTGACAAAAAGGGAAAAAAGGCAATCACCATATTTACAATTTTATTTTGCGGAACTCAAATGACGCCGTGATTATTGTTGAGACCTGTTTTACTCCCTTTCGAAGTGAAACATCTTATTTACGGTGGGTATTGCATATGTAAGAAGAATGAACAGCATTGTCGACTTTAAAGTGTATCCTAAGTTATATTTTCGACAGATTAGATCGACTGGTAGATCAAGGATTCGTATCTCGTAACTGACTGTGCTCGTGCAAGCGTTTGTGCAGTTTCACTTAGCAATTTTAGATAAATATGGACATAGTTTTCTTTCGAAAACCTGTACCGTCCAAATCTTACTCTCCATCACTTTTTTATCTCCATTCATATCATAATAATGTAATGTAATATGGATTGTCTAGATAAAGTATAAAATTAACGATGATGATAGTGTCTGTTATAGCCAGTAAATCTGAAGAACGATAATTAAATCACATTATTATAATATTTCCTGCACTGAAAGCTTGTTAAGAATAAAGAAGTTACTGCAAGTACTAATAAACCACTAATAAATGCTATTATTTTCCTTTTTTTAGCATGGTAGAACTTTAAATTGAAACAAGATTACAAAAGAATTCCAGTACACTGAAATTAAAAAAGTAGAGGACCCTACATTGCTCATTATAAAACCACAACAATATTACGACATTTTAAGGCTTCTAAATCCACTTTGATTTCTGCTTCTTGGCAGAAATCTCACTTCTTTACATCCCGGACCAGGACCGGACCCAGCCAAATTGGCGCCCGGTGTACGAGGGCGCCCCTATAGAAAAAACTATTTCCTTCAAACTTTTTTCCTCCCAAAAACCAAGTGACAAGCAAAAAAAAGAAGAAAACGTAAAATTTTGGTGCCCTCTTAAATCACTTTTTGGGGCCCGCCAAAACCTGGCAAACGGGGCGCGTGCTCCGGCTGCCCCTCTAGATTCGACTCTGTCCCACACTACTAAAGTAGCGGAGCATTGTAATCACTTTTGGAAATGAAAATTTTTTTCCTGCAAAACAAAAATTTTCACTCGGATATCTTACGTTTTAGAACTTCCTGAACAATTTCGGTTTCGTGCCTGTCGGTCAAGCCATCCGTCTGACCGTTACCAGGTGACATAACTTCGATACTATTTGATTAATTTTGATAAAATTTTCAGAAATCATACAGTTTGGTTCCTAGACGGTCTCTTACGAATTTCGTCGCAGTCGGCGAAATGGTAGCCACGACACTACCGGAAAATCCAATTAATTAAATGTCGATATTTTCCTAACAGTTCGTCCCATTTGACTCAAATTTACAAAAAAAAAAAAAATTCTTCTTTACCTTATCCAGCACCGTCATTACCATATTTTCAAAATTCTTTTCGTCTAAAGGAGACTGACTTAGTTTTTGGGAGCTATAGTTTTTAGTGACACCTTGTATGTGTTAGTGCTCTGATTACATACATATAAAGGTACATACGACTAGTGTGTGTAATTTAGGATTGTTATGGATGTGAAATTTCGGTTACGGATACGGATACGGATATTCAAAAACATTTTTTGCGGTTTCGGTTTTGGTTACGGATATGTTAGAATATCAGATATTGTTTCGGATACGGTTACGGTTACGGATAATTGCTTTCAGTAAATTTTTTTTAAAGAAAGGGGAAAATTTGAACGCAAAAAGGTGAACGCCAAACACAAATCAATGGAAATCTATCAGGAGAAATACATGCAGCAAATGAACTAAAACTTACTTTGATTTAACTTCAGTTTTCTAACGGTAGTTGTCTGTTATCATCCGAAACAAATCCAAAACTTTTATTTTCGGATACGGTTTCGGTTTCAGATATGTAATTTTTTCGGATATGCGGTAATTTCGGTACGGTTACGGATATCCATAACATCCCTAGTGTGTAGTGTATGTCACCCATCATTTAAAGTTGTGCTTACATGACACACAATCTATATAAAATTGTGTTTGCTGTTTTGGTTATATATGTACATATTTATCTGTACTGCCATTACATTCATATAGATATACACATAAATGTGTACATTCTTCCAGAGAGTAATGTACAAACGTCTGCATATTGGTTATATTGTGTATACTACCGTTTTAAATTCAATAATATAACAATTGTAAATTAAACCATTCGCATCAGCTATAAAAGAACGGAGAACATTCTTGTATTATTGTTTATTGACATATGCAAAAAACGCAAAACAGTTTATTGAAATATCACTTTCTATTTCAATATTGTAATTCAATTTTTATTGAACTGGGTGAGATTATAGTGAGAAGATTCCATGCGAATATTATTACATAAAAATATAAATGTATTCGAGCTGAATCTTTAAAATTTATTTATTAATATGACAGGTTCTAAACTAGTGATACTATAGTGTGACGGAATAGATCGATCGATTAGAAGGGCTTTTTAGTTTTTTGGTGTAGAAACTGTACCTAGAAATTTATCATCATTGATATGGCATATTTTATAGCAGGGTTGAAAATTTACTATAGATAAAGTTGGGCTAAGCCTAACAATGACTTTTAGCGATTGTATTTGGGGGGACGGCAGTGCCCCCGCCAAGATGAGGCAAAACAAAACTGACAGGGCACTGCTGTATTTTTTTTCGAAGAAATTCAGCCTATTTTTGGACCCTGATAACTTTGGCCTAGATAATACTTCAAAAATAACGAATTTCCATACAAATTTTCGCCCGCTATTTAACCCACTTAAGAGATGAATGTGTGCTCACTTACGTTACATAGGGAATTTCTGTGGAAAGTTTCATTCTTCTAACCCCACCGGTTTAGACTGTGCGTTGTCTGTCAGTCAGTCAGTGTTAGAAATATATTAAGTAGATATTTACATGCATACATTATATCAACATTTTAAATTATGTTTATCTTAAACTTTACAATTAAGTGACTTTTTACTTTACATTAATTTGTAAATAAGTTTTTACCCTAAAATTGTAATACATTCTTAAACTTAACTGATTAGCGAAGTAGATAGGTGAACACAAATAATCCTTTCTTGCATATACAGGGTATTCTGAAAGTAACCCCATGCGCACACCGGCGATTTTTATTATTGTGACATTTTTGTCACTCCTATCTTATCTATGTGTGTTTAGAGAGCTAAAAGAGAGCTAATTCTCTCTCTAACACACAGATTAGATAGACGTAACCAAGATGTCATCAAACCAAGATATAGAATATTTTTTTTTTTTTTTTAATTTAGCTTCCGGTATTATATTTTCTTTTTAATTGAATAATTTAATTTTCTTTGAAAACAATTAGTTTCTAATTAGCTTCTAGAAAATGTGTGGGTTTCCTATTTTCGACATTGTTTTAATAATTTTATTCATGTATTTGTTATCGTTGGGTCTTCGCAAAAATTAACTTCTACACCTATTACTGAATGTTTTTTCTTGTTAAATTAATTATGTTTATGCAATTATGAATATGAAAAATGTAGAAAATGTAAAAGTTTACTTATCATTTACTTTCTGCTGTGTTAAAAAATAAAGTGGCACCTAATTTACGGTAAATGTAATTTTTGTGGCTGATCACGAATTGCATCCCGCGGTTGAAAAAGGTCGACCCAACCCTAAAATTGCATGTCAAGGCAAAAACGGAAACACACGAATTGTATCCTGCGGTAAAAAATCAAACACACAAATTGCATCCCGTGGTCAATATTTCATTGCTTTTGAAGGTGTACCTAGTTGATTACAAACTCTTACATACATACAATTTATTCATTATATTCATAGAGGTGTATAGAGGGACAACTGAAAAAGCTGTTTAAAAAGTTGAATTGTCATTACAGAAAAAGACAGCAGCAGTCATTTGAATTCTTATACTTTGTATTCTCTCCATCTAACAAATGACAAGATATATTTCTTTGAGGCAGGGGTAAAAAAGGATAGTGTGACCATCGACAGCAAGGGCTCAAACTAGATTGTCTATGTCTCTGTTCCACTTGTAATGAGTTTATGACGTAAATCTCCCCACTCTATTTGTGTAGATACACACTGTTTGCAGTGTATTAGTTGGGTGTTTTTTAGTAGTGTGCGTATTTACACACACTACCGCAATACACGTATTACCAGAGAGAGCTGTTCAACGTGTTCAACCAACAATGGTAACAATGTACATATAATGCACTGTGGGTTCGACGACGGACACGGACTGACTAATGCCTTAAGCTGTGACACATCTCCAAATGACTCCAAGCCAATTACACTTTTTTTATATTAGTTGGCTTCTAGTGTTCTATGATCGACAGTCTTGTTGTCCTACTCTTATGACTTATTTATGTTGGACTGTTGTGAGTTGTCATAGTTTTTAATGGTTTACTGTTGTTTAATCGTTTAGCGTTTAAAATTTACACCCTTAATACTTCGTCAGTTCCATTTCAGTTTTACAGGAATTTTAAAATTTTTTTTTAATATTAACATTGAATATATTTTTAAATTTAATCGCTTAAACCCCAAATTTTTGATATTTTAATGTCACCAAATTATTTAATTAACCTACATCTCTATGAATTAACCTTAGAACAACAAGGCTGTATCATATACAACACCTGTGTTTTTTTACAAGAAAATACCTATACAAGAAAATATTTTATATTATATAGCCGGATTTGTCACAAAAAATTATTAAAAAAATTAACTTGTCAGTATTGTATTAATTTAATTTCTTTGCGCGATCAGTTAATTTATTCTTCAAGATTTGCTTTTCTAATAATAAAACAATCAGAAATGGCATTTAGACTGTACAAAAATTGTTTGTATAAAAGTAATTTCAAATTATTTATTGTTATCTATGTCACACAGTATTTTTATGGGAATTTAAATTTAATTAAATATGTTCATGCTGTAGTTAATGAATTGATAACTGAAGATTTACACGAAATGCAAATTATTCAAGAAATTGCATCCATTTATATTGAATGTAGAATGAAAACTTTTCCAAAAAAAATTCACTTTTATTAGTTTACAAAAAATAAAATTAATTTACCACAAAAATTAAATAAAACAATATTATTTAGTCATTTATTTTTTTCCAGTTACTCTTTTACAGGAGAGGTTTATCTTTTTTTTGAAAAGTTTTCCACTATTTTATTCACTGTAAAAATTTGTCCTAATTTCAAATTTAAATTAGAAATTTTCATTGCCTTTAGAAAATATTATTTAAACAAAAACTACCCAAGGAGTAAGTTAAGGGTAAAAAAATAGAAAAAAAACATATTTTTTATTTCACTTTTATTTTGTGTTAAGTCAGTTGCCTATATTTTTGAACTTGCTTCAAAAAAAGAATAGTAGTTGTCTATCCATGTACATCACTGATTATTTTATATAAAATGATTTTCAAAAATAACTTTTTCCAAAAACATTCAAATTTTTGTTTTATTTAAGTTTTATTTCACCCAGTTATTGTATTTTATTGAAAAAAATCTCCAAGTACGTATTGGAACTGTATTAAGTTAGGGTTCCGTAGCCAGTAGTTACATAAAATAATGAATAAATTGCATTTATGTATGTATTTGTAATCAACTACACCTTCAAAAGCAATAAAATATTTACCAATGGGCCATGCAATTCGTGTGTTTGACTTTTGACCGCGGGATGCAATTCGTGTGTTTTTTTATGGCACCTTGGGGAGATGAAATATTTTACTGACCGCTGGATGCAATTCGTGTTTAGCGATTTTTGTAAGAATACACAAAGAGCGAAGCGATTTTTGTGATTTGTTAATGGTTGAATGAATCTTGTTACTTTCAGATTGTGAGATTCAGCACTCAATACTCGTTTACTTTTTAGATAAACCTCGGTCTCCTGACATAAAATGAAATCCCAGCTTTCAGCTAAAGTTTCTGTTGATTATATATATATATATATATATATATATATATATATATATATATATATATATATATATATATATATATATATATGAGTTCAATAAAGTGAGACACTCGGTAATTTGAACCAACATTGTATGGATGAACACGTATAAATGTTTCTCCGACATCGAAAATTCATTCTTTCGACATTAATCTTATAAATTTTGATAATTATGTAACACAGACAAATATCTAGATATAAAATTTTGTTTATTAATAAATAATAAATTTATGCATGGATTACTTTTATAAAAGTATACATCTAAAGTCTTTAAATGGTATTAAGAGAAAACTTTCATAAATTTCTTCCCTTGTTACATAAAGAAATAAACAACATACCTAGAAATGAATACCTATATAGAGTAGATTTAGATGAAGAGGCCGATATACAATACAACCTCTTTTTATGCGGTGAATAAATAGCTACAAAATGTTACAGTTCGCAATAGATTGTAAAAAAAAAATTTATGTGGGGGATCGGGATGAAATCTCACGATTTTCGGGGAAATTACTTTCCAAAATAATTTAAAAAATTAATTTGCACATTGGAATATACATAATAATAAATTTTTTTCCTTGGGGACCCACAAATAAATAGAGAATATAAAATATTCGTGATATAACGTTTTAATACGAGTGACAGCTAACCGAAGTCTTACTGTATTATAAAAAATCATTTTAAATAAATATTTAAGATAATAGAAGAAATTTCAAAATTTTGTGCATTCGAAAGTTTATTGAAAATTGTTTGAGTTTCACCTTTGAACTTTGCGTCACAAATTCAAACCTATAGATAAGCATTAAGCGATATCGGAAACAGAGTAGTAAGTTTGGAACATAGTATAAAATATAAATAACAATAAACCAGGTCAGTGAATCAACAGAGATATTGGAAAAATAATGACAATCGAATTTTTTCAAGTTCTCTGATAATTTTTAGTACAATTATGGTAGGTACTAAAACTATTCTCTATTGAAATTTTAGATATTTTATTTTTCGGGATGAAAGTTAATGGAGACAGAACTTTTGTTTAACACACAATTTATTAATTTTCCCATATAGAAAGTTCACTGCGGCTATATTCAACTGGTTACGCTTTTTCATTCGATTGAGTGGATATGGGTATATTGACAACAGTAAGTGCTCATCATCTATCTCTGTAAGTACAGTACATGAATATGTCTGATAAGTGAATAATCAAATTATCTAGTATACGAGATAGCTAATTTGCAGCAATGTATTACTGGTAATATTGTAGTAGGTATCTACAATAATGATTATTTAATAAGCATTTTTATTTTTTTATACCAATTAAAAATGAAAATACGCTGCCAATAACGTGTGGCACACAGCTTCCTCGTACTCGTAATGTACGTTTATACAATATTTAAAATGATTTTGTGCTTAACTGCTTCTGAAATTTTTGTGTTTTATCATATTAAGTGTTAAAGTGATGTTTGAAATGAGAGTAACTTTAAGGTACAAAATTTTCAAGTTTTCCATCAAATATATACACCCTGAAATTATACTTTCAACATTTTTAGTCGAATTTTCTCCGAAAAATTAGACTTATACAGTCTATACGATAAGAGCTGCGAGAGGCGAGAGTAGGGGCGCTATCCGTTTTCGGACCCGTAGAACACGAATATGTAGAAAAAAAAATGTCTGATATATATATATATATATATATATATATATATATATATATATATATATATATATATATATATATATTTTCCCGCCACCTTTTAATTTGTGTAGGGCCCCCCTATGGAAGTTAAGAGATGAAATTTGGTAAATGGGGCTCATTTTCGAGGCACCTCATACTATCAAAGTGGGGTCAAATTTTGGGCAAATTTTTTTTCTGACCCGACCTTTAAGGGGGTGGTGGGGGGCGGAAAAGCAATAAAACTTTTCCAAACCGGTTTTAAATAATGTTTCGGTCAATTATCTACAACATATCCAAAATTCAGCTTCCTAGGATGATATGGTGGGAGTAGAGGGGGGAAAAACGATTTTCGCTGGATCTAACAGGCCCCCAGCCCCCCAGAATTAACGTAGAGGGTTGAAATTTGGTGTGTTGATAAAGTTCGTACCTAGGTTGTGCTTTTTGGAGGTTTTAATATTTTACCCCCACCCCCCTCATTTTTAAGCTACAATTTCATGCATTTTCGACGTTTTCGAAGTTTGTACCACTCGCACAGGTCACCCGAATAAACCTAGAGGGCTGAAATTTTGTATTCGGATTGAGTTAGTATCAAGGGGGTGCCTTTTGGGGGTCTCGACTTTTAAACCCTACCCCCACCATTTTTATACCCAAAAGAACATGATTTTTCTATTTTTTTAACAGTTTCGTTCGGGTCAAAATATCCCCAAATAAACCTAGAGGGTTGAAATTTGGTGTACAGGTTAAGCTAATAGCCAGACACTGTTTTTTGGAGGTTTCAACTTTTTACCCTTACCCCCACGATTTTTACGCCAATATTTCCTTAATTTTTTTGCTTGTTTTCTAACACGTCTAGAGACTCCATAAGGAAACCTAGAGGGCTGAAATTTTGTACGTGTATTCAGTTAGTATCCAGCTAGTACCTTGTAGGGAGTCCGCATCACTTTTCCCCCCACTTCTCCCATTGTTACATCGGAATTGAATGCTATTGTTAAATGTGTTTTAAAAGCATTATGTTTATTCTAAATACAAGTAGGCGAATAGTAATTTTAAAAAATTTAAAAAAAAGTGAACTTACTTTTATGACAAATGAAATACATACATATTTAGTAATTTAAAAATGTTATTAAAGTCACTGTTTATTTATAAATTAGGAATTTTGGATTTTTAGTATTTATAAAATAGAAATTTTGGATTTTTTTGGAAAGAAAAAATATCTTTATAAAGGCCTTCCAGTTTATTATTGAAGGTCCTTTTTTAATATTTAAAACTAAAACATAAAGGCAATTAGCGGATAAGCATGGGCGGGAATGTCCTCGTACGAATTGTGTTGGCTTTTTTTCTGCTACCTGTTTTCGGTACAAAATTGAAATTTACTGAGATACAGCCCTTAAATACTTAAAACCTTTTTTTAAAGCCTCGATCAGCTGAACACTCATCACCAGTTTTGAAACCAACAAAATGACAATTCGGTTGTAGACTTTCAATCACATTTCGCTTGTAGACATTCAATACCGAAGATGAAGGGGAAAATTCGACTACCGTGATGGGGCCCCGCTGCTCACGGCGTTTTTGTATTTATATTTAACTCAAATTATTTAAAGGCTACATTATAAAATAATAGAAAAATATATTTTACAGACTACCCTCCAAATACTCTCAAAATTTGAGCGAAGTGGGACTAATAGCAAGAAAGATATCGATATTTAATGGGATACCATGGCAGCATCGTGGCTATCATTACTCTGATTGCAATGAAATTCGTAGAGGACCGAGCTAAGAACCACACAGCATAATTTCTGAAAATTTTATTAAAAATATTTGAATAGTTCAGAAGTTATGCCACTTGGTGCGAATTAGTTGCGAATGAAATTCGTGGGGGATCACGTAGAAGCCAACCTGCATAATTTCTGAAAATTTTATTAAAAACAATCGAATAGTTTAGAAGTTATACCACTTGGTGCAATCTGGCGACACACAGACGGACAGACAGCCGTTAAACCAAAATTATAACTACAGATATATTGTTAACATTAGCATGTCGTTGATGCGAATCCATAAGATCTTCCCTTATCAAAAATCGCTCAAGGTGCCTAAAGAAGTTTTCATTTCAAAATTACACTAAAATTGTCAACTTTTGCTCCGCCACAGTGCTGTTCCCCCTTAATATACTTTTTAAAACACTCTTATATTTTTATTTAAATTTAATAATACTTTCTTAAATTACATTTTGTTTCTTTTCAAATACAAAATAATAACTTTTACGTCTTTATATTTTTGGCGTGGGTTAAAAAATGATTTTGACGCCTTAAAATTATTCAGTTGTCAGTTTACCTAAATAACGCTAAGATTGACTGCCTAAAGAATATTCTCTCTCACCTATTGTACACATAAAGGATAAATAGATATGAGTTGGGTGGTATGATTTGGTGACGTATGCAATTACTTTGTAATTCCCAGAAAGCATCGCGAGTATCTGCACATACCTGCACGGAATTCGATTGTTCTCAGTACAAGAGACCAGGTTGCAAATTGATCAAAACATAAATATATATAAGATAAGTAATCTAATATGTAAGATAAATAATAATTTTTTTTTATGATGATATCTATATTGAGGGAAAGCAAATTTTTACATACATATTTTGATTACAAATTTATTTAACAAATATTTTGATGTAGGTAATAGATATTATCGACCATAAAGTCTATGATCTAGTGAAATGATGTATTGGTTGTCCGTGAACTGACGGCATTCGACTGAAAGCTGCATAGTCAGAATTTATCTTTGTCTATGTTTTTTTTTTTTTTTTTTTTTTTTTTTTTTTTTTTTTTAATTAAAATTGGGGTACTGCTGCCGGTGGATGGCGCGGTCAGCAGCACCCGGCGGCATCGCCAACTAAGGGCATGCGCCGCCGAAACGAAAAATATAGATAAAAACAACACGTAAAGACAGGGACACATAAATGCACTAGACAACGGACAGACATACACATAATAAAAACCAACGATGAGTCCTGCCATCCCAGGGCTTAAAAAGAGCGGACAGTCCTTGGTGACGGTACGATAAGTACTAGACAAAGCGTCCGGTCACCAAGGCCTGGAAGCCATCGCTGGGACTCCCTCCGAGGTGCAAAAGGCCTCGGAGTGGAGAAACCTGACTAGACAATCACTAAATATCACAGATAAATATCACAGTAAAAAATCACAGACAATACTTATTACATCACTGGGAGGCCACAGGCCGACCAATGAAGCAATAAGGAATTAAAACAATACCGCTGTAGAACCATAACAACAGGTCTACAGCGGCATAACAAAATATCACAGATAATAAAAACAAGTGATGTACCACCTCGGGTGTAAAGAGCCCTCGGTGGCACATCGTTAAAAAACAATAACAAAAACAAAATAACACGTATTAATAACAACAGTACCACTAAGGGTGTAAAAGGCCCTTAGTGGCATTTGTCTATGTTATTTTGACATGTAAAGAGAGATAGGTTTTAAACAATATTTCTCTTTATTCTTTTGAACCTTACTAAAACCAAGGTCGGACTTATGTGCAGGTCTCTGAGTAATTTAGATGTGGAGGCTTCGGTTAAGGCAGTAAGGAAATCTTCTAAACTTTCCAAATCTTCCCGAAATATTGGGTTAAAGGCGCCTATTCTTGGTACTCTACTCCTTTGAGGGGTTCCTTTTGTGACTTTGTGGAGGCGCCAGAGCACTTGCCCCAAGTGTCAGAATTGATGTACCGTAAAACCGTCTAGACCCGGACACTTTTTTACATTTTTTGGTATAGTCTTATATTTGTACATGTTTCCTTCATGGATATCACCAATAAAAGTATTACCATTAGAAAGAGCGTATATTATTTGTTATATCCCTGACCCATTTGTTTCATTAAAAGTAAAAAAATAATAAAAAATAATTAGTAAGTGTCCGGGTCTACACCCCAAATCCGTCTTGACCCGGACACTTACTTAAATAATGTAATAACATGCAAACTAACCTCTCCCGTCGGGCTTAGGACAGTGTTTTATATCGTCTGATGTCTTTGAACCTGTCAAAGACTTCAAAATATTTTGTGGGAAGGGAGAGGGGGCAATGCATAGTATGCCTCTCTATAAAGTAAACATAGGATATGACACCAGAAGGAGGCATAAACCGCGTAATTCTGGGGGGAATATTGACGTGTGGACAGTGAGAGTTACAACTGGTGCGAATCGCAGCCATAATGTAATAAACTGATGTGTCCGGGTCTAAACGGATATACATAAATAGCATGTATTTTTTATATATACATCGAATATAACTTCAAACATCATTAAATGATGCGCGATAAAATTCTGAACACATATGTACATGTCAAAACTAAAACAATATAACAATTATGACGAAAATTACATGTGTAAGTTAGACACACATTTTATTTCTTTGAAAAACTGTCGGATAGTAATCCTGTAAAATGAGATAGTAAATGTTGAAATCCGTAGTTTTTATTGGTAAAGCTGTTTAGAGGATGTTTTTCTCTCTCTAATGACGTCAAGAACAAATGTTTATTGTTGCAAGTTAATGTAGAAACTATTTAATTTTAAGATTGGTGCAAAGTGTCCGGGTCTAGACCCCCTGTCCGGGTCTAGACGGTTTTACGGTACAAGCAATTTTCACCATTGAGTCAATGAAATGACGTTACAGGGGTAAAAATAAAATGACTATATAATATTTTTTATTGTAATCAGAAATTATAATCGTAAAGTCGGTGAATTTCCATTCCCAGGAATTGTGAGGTGGTGAATTTTTTAGTCGGCGAATTGTTCTCGGTGAACTTGCTTGGTATGAAGATACACTATAAATTAATCAGAGAAATTAATGCATCGAAAGTGTAAATATTTAAATACGTAATTATGAAAAACTGTAATTCGTTAAAGATCATTAGTTGATGCTTTTTGTTAAATTCAATTAATAAAGTTGCTGGGGGGAGGGGTATTGTGCTAAATTTGCTACTACTAGCCGGTTCTATTTCCATAAAAGACGTTATCACGTATTCAAACATAGAATTGAAAACTGGCGCGTCCAGTAGGTTCATATAACCAGGTTGTAACTTTTTTTTTGTATTCTAAATGGCAGACAAACACTACCCACTCTTAGTTTACAGTATTTATATGCCGTAGTTTGAGTAGGTATACATACATATTTTTATTGAGAGAGCTGTATGCAAGCAATAAGTACTCACTTATAATATGCAAATAGTACCTACGAATAAGCAGAGAAAAGTAAGGTAATCATATCCTTGGTGGTTTTTTCCAACATTTTCTCCTTTTCTCCTTTTGGTTATTCACTCAATCATCGTTCGTTTTTCTTGTTGGTTTCATTTTTAATCTCTTGCGGCAGTGGCACAATAATATTCAGAAAACATTATTCGATATTATAATATATTTACTTCTACCTTTCGATCTTTTCTAGCTTCTAGATGGTGAAAGTTGAGTTGATGTCGATTGCATATTGGAATTGTCGGCGGATAGACAGACGCTGGTGTTGAGTAGGTGTTGTTATAAACGTGCACCGCGTTATGTTCTGTTTCACGGTCGATTCTAGTAGCATCTGGTGTTATTATTAATACCGATAAAAGTTATGAGCTGTGCGGGTGTATCGTGTTATTTTGGAGCCGATGACGAAATAGCTCAACTTCAATATTTTTGCTCACGGTATTACGAAGTTAAGACTCTCTAGAATACAGTCGTCAAGTTTTTGCTCGCTTTTGACAAACTGGTTCGCATGCCACGCGTTCTTCAGTGTTATAGTTTTTCTGTGTAAAAATTTAATACACGAGATGGACAATTGATCAACAAATCTGTTTCTGAATTAAAATTCACAAAGTGTTTGAAAAATTATCAAATTGAATCGACTAGGACTTGAACCCGGATCTCTTGGTTGCTAGCCAAGCGCCTTAGCAATTAGTCTACCGACCGCTTGTTCGAATACCACTCCATTCTGATAATCAATCAAACACATCCTCTCTTTAATGCGAGACGTAGTTATATTTTTAATTTCAAATGTTATTAGTGTCTGTGAAACATTATTAACGTATGGCGGATTTTTGTTCGTATTTATACATACACCAATATTCATATGTTCACTTAATGTCCAGCCCTAACTGATACTTGACATTAAGCTGGACATTAAGTGAACATATGAATATTGGTGTATGTATAAATACGAACAAAAGTCCGCCATACATTAATAATAGTATTTCACAGGCACTCGATAACATTTGAAATTAAAATAAAAAAATTTTTTTCTGACACTGATTGACTGACACAATGCAACGCACAGTCTGAGCTGACAGATCTAGAAGCAAAAATTTTGCACAGGAGTTCTTTATATAACGTAAGCACTAAAAAAAACTGAAAATTTATCGCTTAAGAGGGTTATATAGGCGATAAAACTTTGTACGGAAGTTCGTTATTTTGAAGTTAGAAATACGAAAATTAATGCTTACACTGAGAGAAAAATGGCAACTTAAAAATTAAATATGATCATTATTGTTTCAATAATTTATATAAAGTTGTTCTACATTGAAACAATAAATTTCAACATTACTATAGACTTTCGTTAATGATTTACATTGAATCAATATCGTTTTTATTGATATTAAGTTGCTTTTTCTCTGGGTGTAGGCTACTGTTTATAAACAAAAATTCGTTTCATCGTCGTTTTTGGAAATTCATCCCCTATAGGGGTTTAAGCGACAAAAGTTTGTCTGGGAAGTACATCATTTTTAAATTTAGAAACGTCGGATGGTTCTTGAGATGCTGCCGATGGGAAATCTCGTCGGGCACACGGCTAGTATAATTAAGTAAAAATCCACTAATTAGAATTTTAAAACACTTTAATGAATTATTTTCACTTGATATTTTTGAGATATAAGATTAATTTTTTTTTATTTTTAAAGTTAAAACTAAAAACTTTTGTAATTTGTGTAACTACACTTTTAAAATTTGTATTCACATAAACATTATTCCACTAATATATGTATTATAAACTTATTTTGTCAGCACATAGGTACATAATTTATTATTAAATAATGTGGAACCCTTTAATTTAACATAAGATTCCCACTTATTGCTGACCTTCATTCATTTTATTACTTTTTCAGAAAAATTGCACTGAATCTGCAAATTGCTAATACTTTAAACATATTTTTTTTATAAAGCTTGCATTTTGTAGTTCACTATGCTTCTTGCTTATTGTACTTTATCTTGCGACAATTAATACAAAACTGAGGACGAAATCAAAGCGCGAACGTCTTTTATATATTTCCAGTAATAGTTTCTTCAGAGAATTACATTGTTGAAAAATGACATTTCTAAGAACTAAAAGAAATTTTTTAAATCTGACTCTTTCTTTTCGACATGCTAGACTCATGAAAATTTTAAATAATTTTTCGTGTCCAGTTTTAATTTTTCATCAGTGCGATTAAATTGACTTCAAAGGCTGAATTTCTGTTTGATTTCATTTACTACGAAAGCTTTTATTTTTGACCGATGAATAATCTTCCCACTACCTCACTGTGGAGTCATTCAAATTTGTTTGCTCAAAAATTGTACAATATCTTTTGGCATCTACTATCACATAAAAATAGACGAATATATTGTAGGTACCTAATATTATACAGCGGGAAGAAGATTCATTTGAAATTCTAATTCTATAGGAGAGTGTTAAAAAGTGTGTGGTTTGGAGTGTAATAGTAGGTAGAAAGAAAATTCTCACAAGTTGAATATTTTCTCATATATCGCTTGCAGCAATGTTGTATAGTCGAGAAGCAGGCAAACAAGAGTGGATAACGTAGCGCCAAGCTTTCACCATCCACAGAGAGACATCATTCTTCGAAGTGGTTTGAATTACAAAATACGAATGATATCGTTTTATACGACCATATATATTGTTTGATTGGTTGCATTGCCTCATTCCAGTCAGTTAGTGGAATGACTAATACTGGCCAACTTTTTAAACCGTTAAAAGTTCACCCTTACTTACAAAATATATAATATTTTATTTGGTTCGTTGAATTTTTATAATGAAGTAGTAAATATTTTTAAATATAATACTCTTATAAATCTAATTAATTAACTAGTATTTTTCGTATTTTCTGTTTTTGTGTTTTTGTATGGTATTTTCTTTCTATTTTTGGCGGAGTTTCATTTGTGAAGAACGGAACGGGACTGTGATCAAAAAAAATATTGAAGTAAAAAGCACTGGAAGATATTTGTAAGATTTTTTAATTAAGGAAACTTTTTTATTTTTTATTTAAAAAAAAATTTTTTCTTAAATCCAAGTTGTATTTTGTTTCTTTGTTTTTAGTTTGAATATATATCTCAAACAGTATTTGAGACTTTAATTTCAGTACTCTCAGTACTCCCTTAATAACACAGAACCTCCAGTTAAGAACCTACAAATATTAATGACTTAATTATTATCCAAATTAAAAATTTATTTTGATATTTTGATTTGACTTTGTGATGTTTTTTATTTGCTTTTTCATTTTGTTTTTGTTTGACTTATACGGATATGTAGCTCATATTCGTAATCCACAACGTTTGGTTTTTTGGTTTTATCTTTGTGCAGGAAGTCGTTGTCTTATCAGACTGTATTTAATCTACCTGCAGTTGAATATTTTAAGTTAAAAGTGTGGATTGTTAGCACGTACATTTAAAATTTACTACCTACGAGACGATTTGGTTTTAGCAAACTTTCATACGGAAAACTCAGCTATTGCAGCTGATGTCTTGATGTCACTTGAGATTGGGGCTGTGATAGATATTTCTAATAAAATAACCGCTTATTAAATACGTACGAAAAAAGGGGGGAGACAACTGGTTAGCATGATGAAATATGACAAGGAGGGGGGCGAACAAACGTAACATGACGTTTGAAATACTCATACCGCAATTTTACTTTTTCTAGAATAACAATATTTTTGTATTATACCAAAATTCTGTGAATAAATTAAATTGTTGAGACATAATTTCTGTATGATTTTAATGAAAATAAAATCATTTCTCACGGGTAGGAGGCTAGGTTATGTGACGTATTATTAGGCGGAGGTAAAGCAAATGTAATACAGAGCGACAACGGAGGGGTCAAAGATTCGTCAATTTTGCTTCGAAGAGCACAACAGCTCTTTTATTAATTTATAGCGCTGACGTATTTTATGGATGGCCCCTAGGGTCAAAAAATCCAGTTCTTACAAATTTTCCTGAGAATGCTGAAAATCTCAAACATTCAGATTAAACAAACACATATTTTATCTCTTATATTTTTGAAATATTTATAAGCTGCATTACAGTGTAACTCGTTTAATTAGATCTATGGTACCTACAAAGAATTTGACCTGATTTTAAATTTACTACCTTTACGACAAAGTACAATGGATTTCGGCTATAATAACAATGAAGGGACTCTTACGAATTGGTCATTATTTTATTTTACCCTTTTTAGTCCTGAAAAATGAGAAGTTATCGCTTAAGGATAACAACATTCATAAAATTATAATTCAGTATTGATATAGAAACATATTATTGCTTCTCTGGGGAGACAATTATACTTGCCCTATAGTCTTTTCATTATTAACAAACATATCAAATAAACAAGTGAAAGATGATTTGAATTATGAACCCCCAAATAATGACAGGATTACCTACAGTATTTTTTGTTAGATGGCTAATATTTATTCTATTCCTGAAAAAAGTTTATTCTACAATTTTTCTATTTTTGTGAAAATTAATGAGTGAAAGCGATAGTATGAGGTTATTTAATGAAATTAAGTTCTTCACATGTTAACATGTCTATTAGGGTGTGCCAGAAAAAGTTTTTCTCTTGCTCTCCGCTCAAAATGTCGTAGGATACGTCTAAACAAACATCCTCACCAAAGCGCAACTCAAAATTCCAATTCTTAGAGGTGCATCAACGAGCCTAAAGTTTTCCCAGTTAAATAACACAGGAAAAACGATTTTTTTATATTATTTACTCCTGCAAACTATGAAGAAACTTTTTTTCCATAAAATGAATCAAAGAATCTTATTAAGCATTAAATTTTGGACAAAAAATTTCATTGAGTCAAATTTCTATCATCAATATTTCACCTTCTACAGAGCCTTAAAATTTTAATTTTTTGAAATTTTGCTTTTTTTACATTTTTAAGTTAAAGATAGGATAAAATGTTAAATGACAATTTTGTAGTCCAATTGATGCTTTACAAAAAAGTTCCTTACAAATTTTTCGTATTACAAATAGTTACAAAGTTACAGACCCTCAAAGTTTATTTTACTTATCTTTTTAGCAAAGAGGAAATTCAGGTATTAGAGCGGGTGTCATGAAAAGATCTGAATCCGCGACTATGGTAGAAATTTGTTTTGAGACCTCGAGAAACCAAGAATGACCGAAATTTCTGTCATAATCCCGGGTTCAGGTTTTTCATGACACCCGCTGTAGTGGCTGAATTTCCATTTTCCAAAAAATAAGTAAAATAAATTTTGAGGGTCTGTAACTTTGTAACTATTTGTAATACGAAAAATTTGTATGGATCTTCTTTGTAAAGCGTCAGCTGGACTACAAAACTGTCATTTAACTTTTTGTCCTATCTTTAATATTTTAGCTTAAAAATGTAAAAAAAGTAAAATTTAATTTTTAAGGCTCTGTAGAAAGTGAAATATTGGTCATAGAAATTTGACTCAATGAAATTTTTTGTCCAAAATTTAATGCTCAATAAGGTGCTTTGATTCATTTTATGGAAAAAAAAATTTCTTCATAATTTGCAGGAGTTAATAATATAAAAAATCGTTTTTCCTGTGTCATTTAAATGGGAAAATTTCAGGCTCGTCGATGCACCTCTAAAAATTGGAATTTTGAGCTGCGCTTTGGTGAGGATGTTTGGTTAGACGTACCCTAAGATATTTTGAGCGGAGAGCTATTTTTTTTGGCACACCGTAATGTCTATATATTTAATCACAATTCATTAAAAAAACTTTAATTAAAAATTAGGTACATGTACAGGATTTACTTTACTTAATTTTCAATTGAAGTTTCTATAGGTTATTGAACGCCCCAAAAATTATGTCCCAATACGGTACTTGACTGTATTCAAAATTTGTTTTAAATGTGAAATAATTTTGTGTATTATCCTTAAATATATTCAATTTTAGCAGTGACAAATAAAAATATTCTTTAGTTATTTAAAAATTCTATTTTGAAAATTACAAATTTTTAACCTTCCTTTAAATGACTAAAAACGCGGTGGTATTTGAAAATGACGTCATTTTTTTTATCAAATATTATTACCGTAGTTACAATTTGCATTTTCACATTGACATTTTCACAATTCTAGTTGACCAAGTGAAGTTGTTTTTCTTTTTAATTTATTTTGAATTTTTTGGTTTGTAATTAATTTTGCACTCAAATTATATTGATGGAAGAAATACACCGTCACTTAATATGTAAAATATCTTTACTTAATATGTAAATATTATGTTAAAAATGCTTTTATTTTTGCTACAATTTTAAAGTTACGTAAAACTGTTTTCTTAAAGTGGATTTAATATTTGTAGGGCTTTATGAAAATCCTACGGTCATGATGCTATTGGTTACATCCAAGTGAAACCAGAGGGGATCATTTGTACAGTTAAGTGTAAAATATTTGCTTGATGATAAAATAAAAATCCGGAACATATTCTGGTACGTTAGCTGTAAATGAAGAAGATAAAAAAGTAAAAAGTCGTAAATACCACTAAAACTGAGCATAATGAATGCTGAATATTGTATAAAAATTTGACATGACACCATGTACCGTGTTAACATGTATGAAAGCGACATCTGTTTGAGTCAAATTGTGACGTCATTGCATACGTCACTACGACGAGCCGTTTTTCGCGCCAATTTGTTCATTTAAAATTGAACGGTGGTTTTTTCAAGATTTTTAAAAAATTTAACAAAAATTAACTAATTGGTACGTAAGAACAAAGCATTTAGAATCATTTTTCAATTGCAGTCAAGTACCCTATTCCATATTTTAGTAATACCTGCCAAAAAAATAGTTAATCTATCTTCGGAATCGAATATAACCCTTCTATTTAAGAAAAATGTAATTTGTCGTCTAGATTAGTGTTTCTCAATCGCCCGTCCGCTGACGACATTTCATATAAGATGACTTAACGTCGTTCGAATTAATGACGCAAATAATTCCAGTCTAAAATATTACTATTCACAATAGAGAATTGCTTTTAAACATTTCTCTACTACTTCAAAAAGTGTGAATATTTATCTGAATTGCATGATGGTCCAAGTGACCGGAAAATGACATTTAATATTACACGGCTTAATGTTGTTCCAGTTAATAGCGGAAACGATTCCAGGCTACAAGAATTCTATTTAAAATTAAGGAATTTATTTTTTTTAAACATTTTTCTAATACTTAAAAAAGTGTCAATATTTTTTTAAATTACGTGGTGGACAAAGTAGTCGGAAAACGAAAGACATTTCATATTACATGGCTTAATGTTATTCCACTTAATAGCGGAAATGATTAAAAGCTACAAAAATTTTATTTAAAATTAAAGAATTGCTTTTAAACATTTTTCTAATACTTAAAAAAGTGTCGATATTTATTTGAATTGGATGGTGGACCAAGTTACAAAAACTAACGTTATTTCAGTTAAAGGTGAAAATGATTCCAGGATATTTTTATTGACTTCTTTATTGCTAAGTTTATTTTACCTGCATATACATACTATACATATAAATATAATTGGAAGCTGGACTTCAAAAACAGGCTAGGTGCCAAAAAAAAATGAATTAGACCCGAAAAGAGAATCTAAGTGCCATTGCCAACAAACTAGACAGCATGCTAAAATTTTATTTTTTTTTGACACTTAGCTTGGGCGGTAGTAATTTCCGCACCAAACAAAATATTATAGGTAAATTCCGCACTCATCTTTTGAAACTATCATAATCCTATGTGTATTTTTCGCACTAAACAATTGAAAATAAAACTAATTATTTTTTGATAAAATTATATTTAACTGGTGTATATGATGCGTAAACAGGGTGTCAATTTAAAAACAAGCCAGGCCTTGTATCTTTAGAACGGTAATAGGTAATTAAAATCTGTTAAAACAGCTTCTAGAACATGAAGAATCAATCGTATTTTTTCAAATTGTAAGACCCCACTTATGGTATATCATTAGAAAGTTCTTTAAAAATGCTGTTCATTAGTACCAAAGACGTAACATTAAATTATGGAATATTTTTTGAAGATAGGTTAGGTTAGTTCAATTAGTTTAAACAATATACTTCGACTTTGATATAAAGCTAGGTGGTAAGGTTAGTTAATGTTAGGTTAGTTTAGTTTCGTTTTGACAATATATTTCGACTTCGATATAAAAACTTGGTGGTGAGGTTAGTTTAGATTAGGTTAGTTCAGTTAGTTTTGATAATATACTTCGACTTTATATAAAATTAGATGGTGAGTTTAATTAAGGTTAGGTTAGTTTAGTTAGTTTTGATAATATACTTCGACTTTGATATAAGACTAGGTGGTGAGGTTAGTTAAGGTTTGGTTACTTTAGTTCCCCTTTGCCCGAATTCTTATGAAATAAAAGCAGTTAATTGAAAATAAGTCACCTGTCTGATAATATGGAACTAGCTGAATATTAACTACCTTCATAATTAGCATTTCCTTTCGTCCAAATTTCTAAAAAAGTAGTTTCTTTTTTGTGAATATTTTAGGAATAAATGGAATGGCAATTATCAATAAACTCATCCGGTATATAGGTTTGTCGTGTACATACTTATGTTAATTTTCAGATTAGTGCGGAATTTACCACATAAATTAACAAACAGTTGATACATTTTAAAAAAAGTGCGGAAATTACATGCGCCCCTTAGCTTGGTTTTGAAGTCCAGTCTTCAACTATAGATTATTTAATGTTTCAAAGAAGTTCTCATTGCATAAAGATATTGTTAAAAATTTTAAATGTAAATTAAACCAAGTAAATTGTTTACATAATTATTAATTATGAATTTTCCTAAAGTAAACTTATTATTTCCAGTTAAACTTTAATTAATTTGTATTATTATCGTAATTATAATTTAGACAAACCCAAGTAAATATTATTAACATTGGTTCTTCATTACGTGATCCATTTAATAATAAAACTGGTCGTTAATATCATACTTAGGTAGTGTGGTACTGAATTCATGCTGTTGAAAACTATCTGTCGTGTATACAGATGGATTTGCGTTATTAGGGAATATTATAGGTAAGTGCTGTGGTAGACATACTAAGTTTTAATACCATACAAACGTATAACTGAACGAAACATGCAATGAGTAACTAACTATCTAGTCTCATTATGAAAATTGATAATAATTTAATTTTATTTAATTAAGAACTTTGTTTTTGAGTGATTGTGTTACTCATTGAACTTTCTACTTACGTATTGTATATCAAACATTTGTGGTCAATTTGTAGAATTTATAATAAAGATTTATCTGCTTATATTAGGGCATCATGTAAAACCTACTGAATCGATTTTGATTAGGGCCTCCAATCTCGAAATATCTTAGAATTTCGATTGATTACTTGAATGTCTAGGGATTTGGATTGAATTATTGAAATCCCAAGACCTATATCAATCGGTGAGAACGTACAAAAATTAGGTAATGATTCTTTTTTCTTACAGATAATTAACTCGTGTGTATTTAGTCTCGTGAGAATATTCTAGTTTTCTCACTTTTACCCTGAAAAAATGTTGGGACAGATTTTTCTAAGGAAAAAATGGCAAGAAATTGTTCATCGGTTATATCAGTGTAGATAAATTTTAAATCAAGTAAGACTGTTGGGCCGTAGTTGACCTTCATATTTTCTTTTTTTTTTGTTCTTTAAATTTCGAAATCATATTTAACCAGAAGTTAAGCATTTCGTCAGCTGAGTATTGGTTTGTACCAAGTCAGTTTTTTAAAAAAAAATTTTTCTGATAGTGGTTTCGGTTTCCTCAATGCCCAAAACTAACAAAACAACTACAGTAGTCACTATAAGACTGTGCACATGTCAGTACACACAGAATGTTTGTTTTGTTATTGTCGTAGTACAGGTACATGCAGTAAACCAGCCACTGGCGCCTACATATTTTTTTTGCTTTTTAAATTTAATAAAACTGAATTAACAAAAAACAAAAATTTAACGTTCTTACTATTGAAGGTCGGTTGAAAATTATCAAAAATACACCAGAAATCCAATGGTATGTAGTGGACGGTGCAAATTTGAGGGGAAGTACGTAAAATCGGAAGATCAGGGGTGTCGGCAAACTTTTATGTGGGGTGTTGGTAAATATTATTGATCTGAATTTATTTAAAACAAATCTATTCTAAGAAACAATTTACAATCTAAAATTCGGTTGTATAGATATAAAGGAAATTGAATGTTATATTAATGAATAACGAAAAACCAACTTCATCATACACGGTAAAAAATATTTGTGTTTGTGTACAAAAAAACCAGTGGTTAAAATCTTTATGTTAAATAAGTAACAAAACCCTGTGTTAATATAACATTTCGTATTTGTGTTAAATTAAAATATTAACAAAAATTTTGATTTAACAGAATAAAAACAGCAAATAATAACATCACATTTGTGTCAAATCAAAAATAACATCTTATTTTGTAGTTTCAACACAAAAAAAAACCGGTTTTGCGCGCTTGTTTCGTATGTTTGAGTAGTTATGACAACACCGAGGTGGTGAACACATACATTATAAATATTCTAATTCGAAGCATCAAATAAACAAGTTATTTTTGTTACCTATTAAATAATAAATACGTTCATTGTGTTGTTCCTAACATTTCATCAAATTGGAGTCAGATATCGCATTGCCAGTGTAGCAGTCAGCTAATTTCTATCAGTCACAACAATGAAACCGACAAAAATCATACAGATATTAAATATTCATTATTAGGTAAGTTAATTAAAAATATTATAGATTGAATTTTTATAGACTAAATTTTTTTCTTTGTTTGCAGAATTTATTTCAATTAATTAAAAGATTATCGAATATTCGACGTTTAAGTGGTACGTTCCATTTTGTCTTCCACGTTAAGTTTCACAACGATCTTCACAATTTTTGGGTATTGCTTCAACATTATTTTCATCAAATACCAAGTGAAATTCACCAATATCATCGTCGAAATCTTTACAAAAATTGTAGAAATATTAAATAAAAAAGTTTAAGTACTGAAAAATTATTTTTTACTATTTCCTTTCATTTACATAATAAATAAATAACAAAATACCTATACCAACACATTTATTGCGTAAACTTCTACATTCTAAATCAGTTAGTTTTACATATCATTGTGTTAAAAAGATACACTAAATAATGGTTATATTAACATATTTACTGGTAAAATTATAACTAAGTATTTGTGTAAAATTAACACAAAATATATGTCCTCTTGTGTGTTAAATCATTGACACAAATCTTGTGTATAGATTTGACACATATGCTTTGTATTAAAATAACACAAAAAATTGAGTGGACCGTTCTGGACATGTGAAATGTGTTAATTTTAACACAAATTTTTTGACTGTAGAATTTATCAGCGTAAAAGACGCCAAATAGTAAAAACTGATAAAAACTCTAGAATATTCTGTTATATTTAAAAAATTGACTTCACTATTGAATTGGTTACTAAAAATTAGATTAAGCAGCGCAATTTGACAAAAATTCTCGAATGGTCTATTCGTAAACTAACAAAGATATTGAAAAACCGATTGCACCATTTAATTGATCATCGGAAAGAAGACGAAATATCACAGTTTGAGAAATGTTCCAGAATAGTCTATTCTGGCTGAGGAATAGATCATCCTAGAATATTTGCCAAAATGGAACATTTAATATATATTAGTTGACAAATAGAATATGCTATTTGGTCTCTTTTTGGGTAACCAATTCAATGACGACGTCTGTTTTTGGATATCTTTGCTAGTTAACTAATAGAATATTCCAGAACATTTGTCAAGATATGCTATTTGGCCTCTTTTTTCAATGACCAATTAAATGCTGTAATTGATGGCGCCTATCTCACTATGAAACTGTTATTTTAGTTCCGTGCTGTAACACTTTCATGGTGTCTACTGTATCTAGAAAAAATGTTTAAAAGTTGACTTTGTACAAACCAATACTCAGCTAACGATTTATGTAAGGATTTGACCTTCATATTTTCTTTTTTTTTTGTTCTTTAAATTTCGAAATCATGTTTAACCAAAAGTTTTCATTTAATTCTTGAACTTTTATGTTTAAGAGGTCATCCGTACGAGATAATTCTAATTTCATTATAAATACCATTAAATTTTGTTTGATAATAATTTGTGTATAAAATATTTATTTATTATATACATGAAACTCACCTGATAAATTGTCCTCCGGACCACCTACCTACGTTGTCTGTGTTCAACTCAGCTCATTTCTGTTTGTGCTGTCTCGAACATTCATACACTGTCTTTCAAGCGACTAAGAATATGTAAATTTTCATATAACTGGTGGAAAATAATATTCACTGATTTGAGCATTACTTTCCGGTATTCCATATTTGTGAATACTAAAATAAATATTAAGGAAAGGATTTTGGAAAATAATCACCAGTTGTAATTTGAAAAATTATTTTTATTCAGAGCGACGTACGTTTCGGAGTTTTCTAAATCATCCCCCTCATCAGGCCTTATCAAAAAAATAAAATAAAATAAAATTAACAATGTAGGTTATTAAAGAAACAGCAAAAAGAAGAATGTTTTAAAAAATACTTACAAATAAAAATTTTTAAAAAATATATCCTTTAACACGTCAATTTTAAGATAAAACAAATAAGGTTAAAATTAAAATAGAATAAAATAAAATATTGGATTTTACAGAAGTTAAAACTGCACATAATTAGATAAAACAATTAATTAAATTATTAATAAAAACATAATGAAAACGAGGTAAAAGTATAGTACTAATTTAAAAACAAACAAAATAAAGTAAAAACATCTTTCTACTAATGACAAAATCCAATGTAATTATGTATGTTTGTAATGAGAATTTAGTGTATTATATATTTATTATATACATATTTGACATTTACTGCGTTGGATGATTTTTTAGAAACTTCTGCGCATTTTTACACATTGTTTGATAACATGTCAAATTTGACACATCAGTTTGATTATTACAATGTGTTTCTTGGGTGTTTATCCATAAGCCTTCCAAAATTAATCTTTTTCGGTAAACTTTTTCAAAATGTAGCACTTTGGTGTCATCAAAAACAAAACGGGTATTTTTTATTTGTAAGTATTTTTTAAAACATTCTTCTTTTTGCTGTTTCTTTAATAACCTACATTGTTAATTTTATTTTATTTTATTTTTTTGATAAGGCCTGATGAGGGGGATGATTTAGAAAACCCCGAAACGTACGTCGCTCTGAATAAAAATAATTTTTCAAATTACAACTGGTGATTATTTTCCAAAATCCTTTCCTTAATATAGAACATCACCAAAAACCCTTTATAAAATAAATATTTTACTTACAAGGAGAGGTTCAGGTATGGTTGTCACCGATTTCAATCAAATTTCGTCTGTTAATGGAGCATAATATCAATATTAAAAATTTACAATATTAAGGTCCACCTCTCAAAAACACAAGATATATTTTTATTTAAAATTTGGACAAAAATATAAGTAAGATATAATCAAGTTATTTATCATGTTTCGCCAAAATAGGTATAGCCCAGCGGCAGCGCATTGGAGTGCGGATAGTGGAGTACGGTAATCGGATCCCGGTACAAGTGATTATTCACTTTTTTTTTTTTTAAATTACAATATTTAAATAACTTTTTAGGTTACATAATTTTTGAAAATTTCTAAAAAATCTTCTGAACGAGATTAATCTCCCTCTCTTACAGTACTCTTGGGAAGTATGTGGACTGAGACCGAGACAGGGTTGAACTTGACAAAACCTATACCAGGATTAAGATTATGAATGTGCTAATAAGCACAAGTGCATATTTTCAAATACTACTAGGATCGTCGTTTTCCGTTTGCATTTCTTTAACACTAGCTACAATTAAATTTTTCTGAAAAGACTTTAACTATCTCTAGAAGTTCGGGACAGAAAGTAAACATATGACCTCGCGGGTCATTTTTTCCGGGCCGTAGTTTGGAAACTTTTGATATAAATACTTACATTAGTCTTTTATGTAGAAAAATATGTTGTTCAGGGTAAATATGATTTAAAGTAGCATTAAAGGACAACACAATATAATAAAAGTCAAGTACCATGGTACCTAAGTGAATCCAAAACAACGAACTAGTATCTAAAATGGAAAAACAAAATAGGATTTATAGTATACACCTAATAGCTAGAAACACCTTGTATATCCTGGATAAAGTTACTTTAAAACTATATTGTACATTGCCGGATCATACTATACGTTGGCGTTGAGCGACCTAATTTAAACAACAATAATACTAAGCACCCACCAACTAGTCTATACATACACACTAAAGCCAAACGGCTGTTTTCTAACAACAAACTCCTCTGTGCCGCTCGCTAGCACTAATAATAATGGCTGCCAAACTGGATGCATATTAAGTCACTGTATGATATAATAATAAAATATATTCCAGCATATACATATGTATGTGTGTGATTGTGGAAATATATTATGTATGTTACACTCAAAAAACAAGAATGCTCGTTGAGCGAAAAAATCTATCATCACGCGTTCTTAAAATTATTGAAAACGTGAAGTTCGTGTTGTGGCACTTGTGAAAACAGCTATAAGACGTTGGGACTAATTTAAAAAGAGTATACGGCCACATTGTATCTTCATATTTTGTACAAGTATATAAATCAAAACCAACTGACTGACTGATCGATTAACGCATAGCCTAAACCGCTATGGGCGTAGAAATGTGAAATTTTGAACAGGGATTTCTTATATATAACATAGGTGAGCACTAAGAAAGGATTTTTGGAAATTCGCACCGTAAGGGGGTAAAACAGGGGATTAAAATTAGTATAGAAAGTAATTTTTTGAGTTCGAAATATGGAAATTAGTGTTAGGTTACTAGTTTGGAAACAAAGGGGAAGGAAAATTTATATGGAAGGCTGTCATTTTTATAATTAAGAATGGGGAAAATTGATATTTTATTAGCAGGTATACTGGTGATTTTGATATTGTTTAAGATTCATTTGTTTACGTTTTACCTAGATGTCATAATTTCGATACCCACGAGTGGAAGAACTGAGCGGGTTCCAGCACACACTACGTCGCTAAAAATTTGGATACACTTTAACTTAAGATGTACCCACATTTTTGACGCAGCACTGTACTTAATGTTGTGGTACACTGCCGTGACAAAAGTATGGGCACCCCTTGGGTAAAATTTCGCCATACTTCTGACAACGCACTGTGTGCCTAAATCCGCTCAGCCCTTTTACTGCCACGCGGGCGAAGCCGTGGGTAAATGCTAGCTAAGTATAAGGGGACAAATGTGAGGTGATTAGGGATGGATGAGGGTTGTATTTGAACATAGGACAGAACACTTTCTAGGTTTCAAAGTTACTCGAGATTTTTATAAACACATTAAACATGACACATTAAACATGACATATAGTCCAATAGTAGTAATTTTAAGCCCTATCTCACTAAACATTAATTTTAGAATATATATAAAAAATTTTTAAAAAGAGAGTCTTGTAGGGATTTCCGAGGAGAACATTTGTGCAAAATGTGAACTCCCGGAAATGTTTTTTTTTTTTATATTGTTTAAACAATATTGAAAATTCATGAATAACGTTTTTTGACCTTTCACCACTTACGTAGCGAAAACGGTGATAGATACATTAAAAAGTGTTATGACCTTTTTTGTAGAGAATCGAAAAGGTCCGAAAAATCCACTTTTTCGAGCGTTCCGGCAGGGTGTGGCGTCCGGAACCTTGAATTTTTGAGTGCGCGTTTGGAGCGTTGTATCTTTTCACCTGTACAAGATAGACAGGTGCTCTCGCGGACTTTTTTGTAGAGAATTCGCTTCTCTACAAAAAAGGCTTTAACACTTTTTAACGTATTTATCACCGTTTTCGCTACGTAAGCGGTGAAAGGTCAGAAAATGTTATTTATGAATGTTTAAATTAAAAAAAAAAAAAAAAAACATTTCCGGGAGTTCACATTTTGCACAAATGTTGGCTTCGGCAATCCCTGCAAGAATCTCTTTTTACAAAATTTTTATGTCTATTCTAAAATTAATGTATAG
Organism: Brachynemurus nebulosus; assembly: GCA_035578155.1. Taxonomy (NCBI): domain Eukaryota; kingdom Metazoa; phylum Arthropoda; class Insecta; order Neuroptera; family Myrmeleontidae; genus Brachynemurus; species Brachynemurus nebulosus. Next base: position 38,378,237 of record JAPWDM010000006.1, read on the forward strand.
ATAAAATTTAGTGCTATTGGACTAATACTTGAATCTCATAACTTTAGATTTTACATTTTGGTATATTGCTATTTAATTTAATTATGTTTCAGTTTTAATTTTGATCTGCCCTACTGATTGTTGCTATTAATTCTTTTATTGTCTCTCTTAACCCCAATTTACCATAGAGTAGAAATAACATGATTTATTTTTATTTTTTCAGAAACCAGAAATATTTTCAAAAAATGTCAGATTACTGTAAACATCTTCGCGTAAGTTTCAAACGTATTAAAGAATATGTAGGTACTTGTGCAGGAAATACAACAACATACGATGTGAAGCTTAAATTCGTGCCTATCATCCCGGTTTGAGGCATAATCTACAACGAAAAACCTTAATATATACAGAAATTTCTACATTTTCATACGCAATTAGATAACAGTATACATAAGGTACTATATGTGAACAGGGGAACGTAGGGTCTAGATTTCATTTGTTTCAATTAAATTGTGTATTTGTTTGTTATATGTGTCCCCTATAGAAGTTCCCTATTTGCCGTATCAAATGATGAATAAGAGAAGATTTATTTATAAACTGTTTTATTATTGTCTGGAGTTGATTAGCGTGAATATAAGGAAAATATAGAAAAATATGAAATTATACGCATTATTACTTTATCCAACAATATATGTATGTTGTATTAGCGAAGGATGGGATAACTTTTATAAATTATGACAGATATTTTTAAAGAACAACAGTACTATGACTTAAAAAGAAAAGTTTTATTCTGTTTTAAATTGAAATGTCTCTAATGATTAGTTTTCATAATTTGGGGAAAAATTTTTGTATCTGCCCTAATAAAAATTTTATTTAAAAATATAAGTAGGTAATAGAAGAGTTATAGGAGCCACGATGAAAAAGCTCTAAAAAGTTTTAAATAAAAATTCCTAAATTCTATATTCTAATTTATAATGAAAGGAATATTGAATTCAGTAATTTTTATTTTAAATTTTAGAACTTTCATTTGGGTCATGGGTTCATAAAACTTTCTTTTTTCAAACTGTTTAGAGATTTTACTACACGGAACAAAATTGACGCAAGTAAGCTCGCACTTGATAGATTTTTGTTAAACCTGGCTAAAAACCATCTCGCAGTTACCAGGTTTTAATTTTTCTTTGATTTCTGGAAACGGTTGGGTTCATTTTCATCAGACCTAGATAATAATCATTCCATAATTACCAGTTTTCAAAGTGGATTTTTAAGATTCTAAACTTTACTTCTATTCTGGAAATCCTGAAAAATCCTGGAAATGACTGGATCAGTGTTCATCAAACATGATTAATAACAATTTCGCAAACAGCTTTTGTACGTACAAATACAACGTACAAATTGACTTTTTATACTAAACATAATTTATTATACCCCATTTCAAATACAACTGATCATGAGACATCGTTAAAAAATTAAATAATTCTTATATTCGAAACGAATCAATCTTCTATTCTTTTCTAAAAACAAACTGTAAATTTAAAACTTACCTAAATGCAATAATGAAAGAGATAAAGCCAAGAAAACGGAAATTATTTAAATTCAAATTGGTGAAGCATGGTTAAATTTAAGTGAAAAGGACCATTTTTGGGAATGACATTATTAAAAGTCGTATTATTTAGATGTAGCAACAAAATTTCGTTCAGTTAAACTTAGAAATTTTTGTTGCTTATTTATTTCCATAATAGAATGAAATTGTAACTGTGTGATGGAGGGTATAGGGAAAAGGTATTATTGAAAGTGATATTATTGAGAGGTTGTACTGTAAGTATACTCGTACTGTTGAATATATTTTTAACAAATTTTTTTATATGTACATGAATATAAAATATGATTAGTCATTCGACAGTTTTTTAGTCGAATTTTCAATCTGAAAAAATTAGACTTATACAGCCTATACGATAAGAACGGCAAGAGGCGAGAGTAGGGGCGCTATCCGTTTTCGGACCCGTAGAACACGATTCTGAAGAAAAAAATGTCTGATATATATATATATATATATATATATATATATATATATATATATATATATATATATATATATATATATATATATATTTTCCGGCCACTTTTGACATGTGTAGGGCTCATTCCGATGGCACAACAATACTATCAAAGTGGGGGCAAAAGTTTTGTTGTTTCAACAAAACAATAAACCTTTTCCAAACCGGTTGGAAATAATGTTTCGGTCAATTATCTACAACATATCCAAAATTTAGTTTCCTAGGATGATTTGGAGGGAGGAAAAAATTATTTTGGCTGGATCTAACACGCCCTCAGCCCCTAGAATTAACATAGAGGGTTGGAATTTGGTATGTTCATAGAGTTCGTACTTAGGGTCTGCTTTCTGGAGATCTTAATATTTTACCCCCACCCCCACCATTTTTAAGCTACAATTTCATGCTTTTTCGAAGTTAGTACCACTCGCACAGGTCACACACATAAACCTAGAGGGCTGAAATTTTGTATTCGGATTGAGTTAGCATCAGGGGGGTGCCTTTTGGGAGTCGCAACCTTTAACCCTTACCCCCACCATTTTTATACCAAAAAGAACATGATTTTTCTTGTTTTTTAACAGTTTCTTTCGGGTCAAAATCTCCTCAAATAAACCTAGAGGGCTGAAATTTTGTGTACAGGTTAAGTTAATAGCCAGCCACTACTTTTTGGAGGTTTCAACTTTTAACCCCTACACCACGATTTTTACGCCAATATTTCCTTGATTTTTTTGCTTTCTTCTACCACGTCTACAGACTCTCTAAGGAAACCTAGAGGGCTGAAATTTTTTACGTGTATTAGGTTAGTATCCAGCTAGTGCCTTTTAGGGATTCCACATTATTTTTCCCCCCACTTCTCACATTTTTACATCGAAATTCAGTGGTATTGTTAAATGTGTTTTAAATGCTTTATTCTTATTCTAATACAAGTGGGCGTAGGTATAGTAATTTTAAAATTAAAAAAAAATGAAGGTACTTTTATAGCAAATGCAACACATTGGATTTTTATTTATAAAACAGAAATTTTGGATTTTTTTGGAAAGAAAAAATATCTTCATAAAGGCCTTCCAGTTTACTATTTAAGGTCATTTTTTAATATTTAAAAATAAAACACAAAGGAAAATGGCTGAGAAGCATGGGTAGGAATGCACTCGTACGAATTGTGTTTGCTTTTTCCCTGCTAACTGCTATCCTCACAAAATTGAAATTTACTAAGATTCAACCCTGAAAAACTTAAAACCATTTTTTAAAGCGTCGATTAGCCGGGCACTCATCAGTTTTGAAATCACCAAAATGACAAATCGCTTGTAGACTTTCAATCACATTTCGCTTGTTGACATTCAATACCGAAGATGAAGGAAAAAATTCGACTTCTGTGATGGGGCCCCGCAGCTCACGGCGTTTTTTTTTCTTGCGAAAAACTTTATTTTTCATGGCAATGAACTTTTTATCATCAATTTTATTTTTTCTGTGTCACCAGAAAAATTGATTTTCCCAGCTCATGTCTCTTTTTTTTATTTTATTAAACTGTAAACTTGTTGCAAATAATTTTAAGTTATTTTTCAGAAGTAGATTTTAAAATTTGTTGGATACACATATTACATAAGTGTTTACACATACATATATGTATTATGTATTATTTATATAATAATATATATTTTTAGTGTATCTGTACGTATGTATGTAACATCCATTTATGACTTGGAGATGTTATGTATGGCTTGCACTAAATTTTATTGGTGGCACCACAAATTTTATATATACATATATATGTAGATAATGTACCTATATAAAAGAGTTATACAGGCATATGTGGGCCTGTGTGTATCATATGTATGTACGCTATGCTTGGAAAATATTCGTAAACGAGATTCTGTGTATGCGAAACTATAAATGTTTGTATGTGTTATGTGTATGCATATTTACAGACATTTTATTGATTATAAATTGCATGAACATTCTGTCACAGTACAGTGATACATATACCTACCATGGGACCATGGATTTATTGGAAATAATTCAGATGAGATTATTTTATGTCCGCACGATAATTTTCGAACGAAACATTCGATTTTTACGAAATTTGGCAGTAATGGAAATTCTAAACTTTTGGATAAGTTTTTCTGTTAGACGTGTTTTATGCGCCAATCATTCAAAAAATGGGTATTGTGCCAGTTTTTCCGAGCAAGCTTTATTTGTACCGCAGCAAAAAATCACATAATATAGATTTTTGAAATATTATCCTATGTAAGCGAATTTTCAAGAAAAAGTACTTTTTTAACCGGAAATTTGCAAAAAAAATATCGCAAAACCTTTTCAGCTTGGGGAAATTTTTGCAAAAAACTTATTTTTTTCACAAAAAATGCAGAATGTCTAGCAAAACTAATCCAAAATTTTTGAACTTCCAAAGTTTTCACTAAATTTCGTAAAAATATAGCATATTTCGTTCGAGAGTTAACGTGCATACCCATATATACATACATACAGTACATACAGAGCCCTGGGCTCAAGTTGTGCCATGATAGTAGTTATAATAGCTGAATTTTCGATTCAAAAATTCGCTAAAAGACCTTGATTTCAAAAAACTCTGTCATCAAAGCTCAGCTACCTGTAATTATATTGTAAGTTATATGTTGTATTTATAAATAATAAATTTTATTAGAATTTCAGTTGTTGTAAACAAGGAAAGTCGTTCATTTTCATGTTATTCTTTATAAAAACTTAAGAAATTCATATATTTTGAAAATGATAATAACTCAAGTTTAAATTGGTGGTAAAACTTTGGATAGCAGTGTGTCTGAGTGTATCATATACCGCTTAAGCTGACTAGTCCTGCATCAACTGTAGCGGTGTGAAGATCGAATGTTTGTCATTATTGTCAACCACTTTCCAGCAATAAGCGAATACATATATATTATATGCAGGCACCGTACCACTACCATACGCATACAGTGCAGTCCCCACTTTCCACAGATAGAGTGTGACGTATGACACACACACAAGCGTGCATCTCGTGTACATAGATATGAGATTTATGTAGTAACATGTTGTGCGTTTGAGGTGGGAGAGAAATTTAGGTCATTGTGACGTCTACGTTTTGCCTACGTTGAAAAAGCTAGTATAGAGATACGAAGTTTGTTTCTGATATATTCTGTGGTAAGTATTCACCTAACGTCTTATGACATTAGTGACCATCAAGGTGGACAATTGGTAGGTAAAAATCGCTGGTTAACGAAAAAAGTTACACAAAAACGGATCTGTAATTCTCATACTAGGATCTGTCTCTACTCATTCCGTGAATTACCTTAGCGTGTTTGGAAAATTACTGTACAAGTCGAAAGTGCACTCACACATTTTTAAAAATAAAAGTGGATTTTTTGCAAAGTAAAAATCGTTTTTAATTTTGTATAAATTTCTGGATTCGTTTCGATATAGGCTCATGTGATTAATGAGATCATATAAATACTGGAAACTATTTCGAAGCAATTAACGAATATTTTTGTTACTGGACATTGCAGTGATGTTGGGAATGAAAATTTTGTTTGTCTAGTAAATTTATTGTTACTATGACAGTTTTATGACGGTAATTTCGATAAAGCTTATACATTTTCGTTTGGAAACAAAACTCCTGCTATTCATTTCACGACATACGAAACGGTATACGGAGCGAGATTCCTTTGATATCATTTGTTATGATAGAGATATTAACTGACTGATATTTTATCATATTTTCTCTACTTTTATTTATAATAAAAATTATTATTTATTAAAAAATATAAATTAAAAATTGTCTTTTACTTATTTCACTGTCCCCGCTTCACAAAATATATTGAAAATGTTTTTGTTGTTAAGATTGCTGTTTTTATTGTGGGATCATGTATTGAAATCAATTTTTATTTTTGAAAAAGGTACGTATAATAAACAGGAAGATAAAATTACACTGTCGAATAACTTGGTGATATTTTTTTTATTGAATCGTTATCTGAAAATATGATTTGATGGCAGTAATAATACAAATGTTTAATAATTTTTTCTTTTTTATGACTAAATACGTATATTTTGTTTCTACTTTACCAGGAAGTGTCAGAAGTAGTCTAGGTTCAGAACAGAATTAAATTAAAAATGTTTATATATTCACTGACGGAAGTCAAATTGGATATTACGGTAGGTATTCGACAGTTTTTCAAAAAGTGTTTTAAATTGAAGACCGTCCGGTACAAAGGCTGAAAGTGCCATCATTTACAAAATTGCGTTTATTAGTGGAAAATGTTTTAAGTACCATCACCAATAACATATTAAAATCTGAAAGTCCTATAAATTTGTTACTTCAATTATAGTTATAGTCATATAAAAACTGCATTTCATATAAGAAACAGTCTAATTTCATGCATATATACTGATTGTATTTCCACCATATTTGAATTTTTAAAGTCTAATAAATCTTTTGAATTAATGATATTACACTGTATCATTGTAATTTTTTTTTATACAATTTGCAAAGAATAAACCAAAAATTTTGTTTTCATTTCCGATAAATTTTTTCACATTTCATTTAGTTTTTATTGATTTCCCGACAATATTAAAATTGGTACTTTCAGCCTTTGTGCCGGATGCTCTTCAACTGTTTATGTATTACTCACTTTTCGAAAGTGAGATAACTGTTGCGATTGTACTATTATGGACGCAAACCAAAAAGACCTCCAGAAATTGCGGTGGGGGAAAGTCAATTTGGATTTATTTGCATAGTTATATAATCATGTTTTTAAATGAGTGAAGAAAAAATTCATGATAGACAAAGATAGACACAGATATAGATAAAAAGGTTCTTTTTTGCCTGCGTATTTACACTATCTATGTACATAATTATAATATTATTAATCAAACTACTTAAATAATAAATATGTAAATTATTTAAAACTATTTACGCGAATCATGCTCACATGAAATTTGATAAAAATTAAGCTATTATAATAATAAATTCTGGGGTAATTATCCAGAAGCACGGCTCCACCTATTTTTGGCTCTAAAAAAAAAACTACAGCTCCGATTTTAATGTTTTTTTTTTAATGTTCGTCTTTACGGCGGATTAGTTTAAAAAAATACTACAACTCGATATCGATAATGGACAGGCTGAGAAACTGTTTTAAAATTTGAAAAAATTCAATTTTTTCAAATTTTCTTTTGTCATTTTGTGTGACTGTGTTTGTATGAATTTTTGAGTACATATTTCGATAAAAGAGACGAAAATAAACACTTTTTAAAGAATAAAAAAATCGGTATCTCACTTCGTTTTCGAGATATTGAACGCGAAAATCAGAAAAATTGGCTTAATGTTGACAACTACGATTATCCCAACGTGGTAATTTGAGTGCATATTCTGGTAAAATCAGCCAAAATAAATACTTTTGTAAGAATAAAAAAAATCGATATCTCATTTCGTTTTCGAAATATTGAGCCCGAAAGTAGTGGAAATTGACTTTAGGTGGTTAACTACGACTCTCTCCTGAGAGCTGTGATTAGAGTGCATTTTATGGTAAAATCGGTCAAAATAAACACTTTTTCAAGAATAGAAAAAATCGATATCTTACTTTGTTTTCGAGATATTGAGTCCGAAAGTAGTGGAAATTGACTTTAGGTTGGTAACTACGACTCCCTGAGAGCCGTGATTTGAATGCATGCTGGTAATATCGGTCAAAATAAACACTTTTTCAAGAATAAAAAAAATCGATATCTCTTTTCGTTTTAAAGAGATCGAGCGTCAAAGTTTGAAAATAGAATATGAACTGGTTTTTTATAATTTTATACATAATTTATCATTGCAGAACAACTTAAAATACACGGTTTACGATGTTATTTAATAGATGGGTTATACTGACGCTAATTTTAAGGGATGAGGGGGTGGGATCGGTCAGTCTCTCTCCTAACTTTGTTCACATCGTCTTGAATTTAATTGACTTGAGGGTTACAATTCTTATGATAATAATTTATAACACACTATGCAAAAATGCCACTTTAATTCAATTAATTTTGTGACATGTTTTGATTTGACCCATACGGCCATCATCTTTTCGTGTAGCCGTAGTAGCAGCGGCGTCGCAGCTTCATAGTGCGTGCAGTGCGCTGGGTAACAATGAAAACTCGAGGATATCCGGCTCTTGCATTATTGCTCTTACGTAAATTTTAAAATTGCAGTTTGTTTTTAGAAAAGAATAGAAGATTGATTTGTTTTAAACATAAGAATTATTTAATTCTTTAACTTTGCCAAGCATTTTTTATTTTTAAGGCCTTATTTTAAAAAAAACAAAACTGGTCGACTGGCCGACCTTAGGACACGGGCCGACATTAAACGATTCCACCCTACTAATCGTTGACATAAACTAAGTAAAGTTATATAATTTTATTTAATTAAAATTTTTATAATTTTGAATGATATAGTTTTTAAAAGGGCAATATTCGATACTGTTATCACTAAAGTAATTACTTAAAAGTTAAAATAAATTTTTTACAACTACTGTCAAATACCCTATTTGTTCAATGATGCATTTTCATAAATTACCGCTAAACGTTGTCGAATATTATCAGACAGAGGGAACAATTTATTCTTTAAACAATTAAAAAAATGGCTGGAATAATAACAAATTTGTGTTTACCTTTTAAAAAAATAATGTAAAATTAGTAGGAGATTCAAAGAGTTAATATTCCATTAGGTATATTATAAAATTAACTCATAAGATTTTATTCCCTTGACTGTCGACCCCGCTTTGCTACACTGTTTATGTATCTCTTCAAATCTTATCCAATGCACTGCAGCCATTACCAAGAGCTTTTACTTATAAAACAATGCACAATATTTCATAGTATTGTTGCAATACGCCCACATTATTAATTCAGTTGTATGGTGCATTCCTTAAAATTTAGGTCATCAAAATAACATTAAGAAAACTATATTATTGAATTAGAAAATATATGGCATATTATTTGCACTTAATTGGATGTACTTGCGAAATATTCCAATGTACAATATACCGGATGATTTTGATCTATTATTTTCGATAGTATGATCAAAACTGATACATTTTTTTGCTATATTGAATGAAAAAATTTCGTAATTACCAGACAAAATAATTATGTATCTATAGAGAAAAGGTTACATGAATATTACAATTTATGCAACTTACTTATTGGCTGTATTAGAAGTTCTAATTTATTAGCTTTCTCAAGTATTGTCATTTATTTAATATTATCAAAATCATTGTGTATTTCTATAATACCCGTAACGTCATAATTCGCGAGCTTAGTGTTACAGTGTTCCATGTCGACTTTGTAAAATCTCGAGAAAAATGAGTTTGAAGTTTTGACATATTTTAAAATGTAACTTATATAATATGAATTAATTTTGATTTCCAAAGAAGTAGGTATAGACAAATTACAGTATATCAAAATACTATGTGAAACAATAACAAATTGAACGAAAAAAGAATTTAGAACATCCAAATTCTTTGTGAAACATAAAACTCTTAATAAAATTATTTATACTTTTAGGAGATGGAATTTTGATGTTTTGTTGATTTCTACCGTTCTTTAAGGAATTTTGATTAAATTTAAATTTATATAGATAGACAATGAAATGGAGAACTCAAATATGTGAAAAAGTGCAAATCTCAAAAAAGTCACATAGAACAGTGTAACACTAGGCTAGCAGTATGTTTTCATGTAGGTTATATTTCAAGGATAAATAAATTTATAGCGTGGGCTTTTAATATGGAAAACTTGGCAAATAATATTTTAAAATATCATTTTCTGCCACTATTTCCTTCTCTATTTATTAATTCCTTATTAAAAGTTTGTGATTTGTCTATTATATTATTTTATAGCCGTACTCATGACGTCGTTCACGCGACGCATTGTTATAAACTCAACGAGAAGTATATAAGTGTTATAATTATACAGAACTTGCATAGAATAATAATTTTTGCGGATTGCATGCACATGCTCAAAATGGTTTTTCAGTTTTCCCGTGGGAATGAGACATTTTCCCGGAGTAGAAAGTATCTTAGATGTTGATCCAGGTAATAAGCTATCACCACACCAAATTTCATCAAAATCCATACAATAGTTTTTGCGTAATGTGTGCATATATGCTCAGAATGGCTTTTCCATTTTCCCGTGGGAATGAAACATTTTCCCGAAATAAAAGGTATCCTTAATGTTGACCCAGGTAATAAGTTATTATCACACCAAATTTCATTAAAATCTGTCCAATAGTTTTTGCGTGATGCGTGAACCGACAGACAGACCAAAATTTTAAAAATCTTTGTTTTGATATCTACATCGATAACTAATTACAGTACCAGTACAATTTTCGAAAAATATTCGTAGTACAGAAATGGTCTCGTTACAGTTTTATTATATGTATAGATGTAAATTAATATGTTCTAAAATGACGGAGATTCCATCCACGATTAAATTCAAAATTTTTGAAGTAAAATTTGAAAAGTATTGTTTGGACTACAATTAATTTTTGTGATGATTTTAAAAGAAGGAATCAAGCCCTAAGTGTATGTTTAAAAAACTGTGGATAGCAGTGTGTCAGAGTGTGTCAGATACCGCTTAAACTGCTTAGTCGTGCAATAACTGTGGCGGTGTGAAGATCGATTGTGTGTCATTATTGTCAATCACTTTCCAACAATAAATGAATACATACATATTATAATGTAGGCATCGTACCACTTTCCACAGATAGAGTGTGGCGTATGACACACACACAAACGTACATCCCGTGTACATAGATATGAGATTTATGTAGTAACATGTTGTGCGTTTGGGGTGTGAGAGAAATTTAGGTCATTGTGACGTCAGCTTTTGTCTACGTTGAGGAAGCTAGTATAGAGATACGAAGTTTGTTTCTGATATATTCTGTGAATGGAATAATATACACTATAAAAAATAGGTTACAAAGAGTAAGTTTTCAAAGGCTTTAAATAATAACTTTTTTTCTATTAGTGCAGTATTACTTCGAAACACTATCATTATTATTGGTGTAACAGGAAAAAAATGAGAGTATTTTTACGCAATTTATGCAACGTAAAAAATTTTCAAGGGGCTGCACCTTAGTTAAAAGTGGTCCTACACTGATTTAATAAAAACATTTAAGGTTTTAACTATTTTCTTTTTTACGCTAAAACTGTAAAAAAATATTTCTTTTTAATCACGTACTTCTTTCTTAGAGAGTACTTCTAACTTTAATTTCTTTGTTTAAAACCTTTCTAGGATAACTATGTCAGGAATCATTGGTGGTTTAACCAAACAAGCGGTATTTAGACACCCCTGATATCTTAGAAAGTAATAATACTACAAATTACAATAATTAAAAGCAGAGTTTGAGAAAGCTCAAACTTTTAAAGATAAAAATATCGACACAGTGAGGAAAAATTCCCTACTTTTGGTAAACTCGATTTTCCAATGTTTGTAAGAAAATGTATTTCCCTCGTTTCTTAAAAATTCAGGAGCTATGAGATTTGGCATGAGCAAATTTTTTAAGTATTTTGAAGTTCTTTAGAGATTAGGAACAGTATATAATTATTATTAATAAAAAAAATTCATATTAATTTCTTTTAATACATACGACATATTTAGATTTTTTAGAAGAATTCTAATATAATCTTTAAGTACGTGTTAAGGTACCATCACAGTGTGATTCTGCCGAAAAGTAGTCAATTTTCAAAATGTTTTTTCGGATGGGTAGGATGGGGGAATGGGGATGAATTTTTTTTTTTTACGGTTAATACCAATATTTTTTTTAATTATTTTTTATAATTATTATAATTTTTTGAAAAAGTGTCTTTAAAAAAGGCCCAAATTCGGTGCCCACGATTGCGGCCGCATTTTTATCCGAAAAAAAAATCAAATAGATTATCAGTCTGTAGGTAGGCCGCTATGCCCCAGTAGCAGCTTTTTTTTTCTTTTGAAATTTTCCTATTTTTTCACACGAAAAACTGTAAAAAAAATTGTATTTTTTATTCAAACCGCCGCCATTTTTTCAGATTTCAAAAGCAAAAAAAAGCTCGTATAGGAACATAGCGGCTTAACTACAGATTGATAATCTATTTGATTTTTTTTTCGGATAAAACTGCGAGCGCAATCGTGGGCACCGAATTTCGGTCTCTTTTAAAGACATTTTTTTCAAAAAATTTTAATAATTATAAAAAATAAATAAGAACAATATTTTTGTATTGTCAAATAGTGGTATTAATCGTAAAAAAAGTCATCCCCATTGCCCCATGCTATCCATCCGAAAAAAATTGTGAAAATTGCCTACTTTTCGGCAGAATCACACTGTGATGGTACCTTAATAGAATACATTTTAATATTTAAAATTTTAATCGTTATAACTTTCAACCTTCTCTTATGTAATCTCATTACATAATTCAGTAGTCATTTGAATTTAAAATTATAGTAGGGCTTAACATATGCAATCACATATTCATTAAGTGTTATACCAACATGTACAAGTGTTCTTGAAATTTTCGTACTAATAAGCAAAATATGTAGTTATAATTTCAACAGAATGAATGAGAATATAGTTTAATTCATAACAAGTGATGAAAATCCTTAATATCAGTCGATGGTGAATTTCAGTTAATGAAGCTGAAAGATGAGGATAAGGAACTTAAAATAAGAATATGGAACCTCACTTTCGTATAAGCTACGCGAATGTTAATTTCAGGGCACAAAAAATAATATTAAATATGTAACTTAAAAAAATTCGTTAAGTACGTGTTATACATAAACTGAATCAGGATTCCTCTGTAGTTCAAGTTTTTCGCAACTTTCGAAATAAAATATAGCGCATTTAAGTATATTTTGTTGGTATATCATAAAAATAAATAAATATACTACGGTCAATAAGGTAAAAATTTAGTTTTCTGTCACTTAAAGAAACATATTAATTTTTATGATTAATATATATTTAGCAAATTAAACTTAAAAATCAAAAGTGGTTCAATATCATTTAAGAAGATCTTCCTAACGAACTCCTGCACGAAAGGTGGAATCATTTCTGGAGTTATTTTTTAAAAATGAAAACCAGTAATAATCAGGAATTGAATTTTTGGAGACTGTACGTTTTTAAACATCGAAACACATACCTCGCTACAACATTTCATTTGCTGGGGACCGTTTTCTGTACTTCAAACGATTTTTTGAATTCTTGGAACTATGACTGTCTATATCTCCGAAAATTACCGACACAACTAGTCGAAATAACTTTTTGAATGTTTTTAGCAAGTAATAATACCCGAAGTCTTTTTTAAATTTTTTGGATCTATAGTTTAAAAATTACACGGAGAGAAAATTCATATAAAAATTACTGTGCTCAGCACTACAATCGACCTGTAAAAGGCGAACATATTCAATTTTTGTACGGTAAAAATATAAAAATTATAACTAATCATAGAAAATTTAAAGGATAGAATATTGTTTCCGTAATATTACCTCCATAAAATTTGTAAAACAGCACAGTAAATAGTTCCATTGCCGACAAAAAAATATTTTTTAATTGTTTTTCTTACAAAAATTACCATGCTGTATTATAATATCTGAAATGCTATCTGCTAATAGTAGAAAGAAAAAAAGAGAAAGAAGGTTGTGTGTGTTGTGAACGCTGCTGAAATGTACCTCACTCATAGCAAGTCACATAGCCAACCATAGGTGTGGACGACCAACTTGGTCGGACGGGTCGGACCAAGCACCTTGATTCATTAGACTGTCTTTAGTATTAGAATATCTTCACTATCTTTAGTATTAGAATATATTGTTGGCAACCATTTTTATATGCATCATAAAGTTCTTACAGGTTGGAAGTTTTTACAGGTACCGTCCAAGCAACATAAGGTTGCGGGTCAGATGCGCAAATGAAAGAATACGACAACAAGAATTAAACTATAACATATATGCATAAGAGTGTGATAAAAGTTGTGTTAGCACATTAAATTTTACCATGCTAGCACATATTTTTTATTTTGGTCGTCGATCGAGCACGCATTATAAGAGAGCATGGTAATTTTTCTGAAATTTTATCTACAAAAATTATATGATTTTTCTCTCCGTATATGGATAGGGGAAAAAAACCTTTAATTCAAGCAAAATATTTTACAAACGGGACTTTAAAATGGAAAATGGTACCTTAATTTCTGCCTTCGAGGCCTCTCTAACAATATCCTAGACGATGTAGTACTTAAAAATTTTTTTATCCGCATTTTCTAGTATGGGAAAGTATTAACTGGTATCTCTTATTTGAAGCATGCAGTTCTCTTATGTAGGCATATGTAGGATTTCATGTTCATTAATCAAAAAATGTAGTAGTTATGAAAGTGTGATGGCCGGACAGACAGACGGATATGAGAAAATTATAATGGTCCTGAAGTTTTTCCTTTGGAACGCAAAAAGAAAAAATAATGAAATTTAGTTTTAATTATTGGGACAGTGTGCGCTTTGTTGACAAATTGCTGCACTTGTTTCCGTTCGAACAATAATATATAGTTTATAGAACCGAAAAGTTGGGACACCTCAATATTATGCATATTTTGACAATTCGAAAATAAATTCTTTTTCTGTTGATATAAAATTATAATTAGTATGCATAATTTACCAGAATTTACTATATTTATGTAGATACTGGTATACGTATGTGTTTTTGTGTGGTGTGTGTATGTGTTTGCCTTATTAGTATTCTATATGTCTAATGATATCTAATTTACAAAAGGATAATCAGGATTATGCTTGTGTTATTTTAATTTGTTTACAAAATCCAATTAGTAATGTTGATGATGAATTAATACAAATCATTAAAATCCAATATACACTAACCAAATACGTATAGAATTCGTAAGCAAAATAATATTTTTACTATAGTTTGCATTGTGTTTTTTGTATGTCTTAAATAAACCATTTCTGCTGGCGCTAAATATACTATATATATAAATGAGTAACCAGAATGATAAATAAGTGAGAACTGTAAGTTAACAGAGACGTTTGCATATTATGCGGAGGAAAATTGATACCTATGTTGCTCGTCCAGGAACTAAAGATATTCGATGCAACGGCACCTTAGTTAAAATCTGTCTTTGTCTATAGGATTTTAGTATGCAAAGTAAGAGAGATAGATTATAAACAATAATTCTCTTTACTCTTTTGATCCTTTTTGAAATTACCGGGAGTTAATGTAAGAGCAATACTGTTAATATATAATATATTAAGTATGTAATATCTAACAAACCACATTAAGTACTAGCTTTAGTAACTTTGCTCGTGTGTGCAGTAAATAGGTCAAACTATTATTTTGTTTTTAAACTGCCAAAGACGTCAAAGTTGACTAAACTGTTTTAGCGTAACACGTGAACAAACAAACAAGTAGACAAAATTTTTGAATTTGAATTACCTAATTATTATTACTTTCCAGTTAAATAGGTCTAATTACATTTTTCAAACAAAAATTCGTTATGTTTTACGTCCTTGAAAAGGACACCGGATAAGCGATATTCTCCAACTAATTTAGAAGCTTAAAGGGTAAAAGTTTTGCACGTCATTACACAGTAGGTTAATACTAATGTTAATAAGACAAAAAGTTACCAAGAGTGAGTTGTACCTGTACTTTATGTTATTTATTATAAACTGTGTCTCCCCTTGTTATTTAAACTATTTCTTTTCTGTTTCAAATTAGGGAGCAATGGTCATTTCTAGCAAATTTTGGGCAGTATCATTAAGATCACCGGACCAGAAATTATAAAAGGAAATTTTTTTGAATCCTTAGAGGTAGCTCTTTCAAATGATATCTTACACCAAAATAGATGAAGAAAGGTATGCCGGCGCGCAGATCGTGATGACGTAGTTGGCGAATTATATATTTACGGCGTGAATTTTTTAAGAGTTACCATTTTTATTACAGCCGAAACGTTGAAACGCTATCAACACAATCATACATGAAGGTCACATAGCCAGGCTGGTCACCGCTGGTGTGGTGTGGTGTGGTGTGCAAACAGTATTCATTGGAATGTCTTAGAGGACGGTCACCGTTTAATTCATCATTTTGTTACTTCACTATACTCAGTATTAGAATATATTTTTGCCAATCATTTTGTATGCATCATAAAGAATCGAAGGTCGGAAAAGATCGATTGTTCCTCAGTGCGTACAGCCCAAGCAACATAAGGCTGCGGATCACATGCGCAAATGAAAGAGTACGACAACAAGAATTAAACTATAATATATATGCATAAGAGTGTGATAGAAGTTGTGTTAGCACATTAAATTTTACCATGCTAGCACAACAATTTTTATGAAGCCATGACTAATACTTTTTACGTTTCAATTTAATAATATTTACATGATCGTAAAATATTTTTTACTTTGGTCGTCGATCGCGCACGCATTATAAAAGAGCATGGTAATTTTTATGAAATTTTATCTACAAAAATTATATGATTTTTCTCTCCGTGTAGGCTCTTAATTGTTAGCTTATTTTGGTGGTCATGAAAAGAAGGTGATTTTTGGGAATTTTATTAAAGAAAACTACTCCATGGAATGTTTTAATATTTTAAGGATATATTCGTTGATATATAATAAATTCATAATAAAAATTTTGGACCAAAAAATTGAAAATTCAGTGAGTTATTCGCGATCTCCCAAGGCTTCAAAAAAAAGTCTCCCCACTGCTGCAGTGATAGCGACCTTCACAGTGCCTGAAATCAAAAAAACCAAAAAGCCTATTAAACTAGAAGGTATTGCTCGTGCCATGAACCTCAATCGAAAGAAAAAGTTGAAATTTAACAAAATGGCAGAGCTTTTCAAAAAAGTTTCAAATTTTGCGCGAAAATTTTATGATTTTTGGTCTGCAAAAATTACATTTTTTATTCGATCGAAAAACTGGAGATTCATGGCGCGAAGAAACATATATAAAAGAAACTCCAATAAGAATCAAATCGATCGGAAAACATGTCTTCGAGTTATAACTGCAGCAAATTTGAAAAATGTAGTTTTTCTTTACCTTACCTTTTAGTTTTAATCACTGAGAATTTTTACTAAAATTATTTACGATGTACTCACTATAACGGTCATAGTAAAACTGGATGAGTCGTTTAAATGTGCCAGGATCTAGCTTCTCGACAACACGTGACTGCAGCTACGTCTATAAACCCTCAGACTAATAACCTTCATACATTTCTCAATACCTCAAAGTTAACAATGAAAATCAGAATTCAAATGGCGGTAACTCAAAAACTATTTGAGATATACACTTGAAATTTTAGTATGTTATTTTTAAAAGTATAGAACTATAGACTATCGAAACATGCAAAAAAAAATTTTCCAATTTTTTCAAAATGTCACACTAGTGGTCCCCCTTAAACTGCATCCGAGACTACAAGAATAACACTGGCGGTCCTTGATAGGTAATATACTATTTTTGACAGAAAACGGTTATGAAAAACCACGTTTCTTTTTGTTTTTTCTTTTTTTTAAAATAAATATATTAATTTATTTTAAGATTTAATTAATTCAAAACATTCTTCTTTTGTAAGTATTAATTACTAGCAATTAGTTATCATGATACAAAGCAGTTAATTAAACATTTTCCCCTTCGTCATGCTACTGTACAGCACATAATTAGATACACACAAATGTGATTTCACAAAGCGTCACGCAGCTTTACTAATGATGTGCGTTAGTTGGAAGCGTAGTCAGTCACTACCACGTGTTTAGGGTTGAACCAAATGGAGTTCTACAATACATTTTTATATTCGTCTTATCTTTACATATCTACTTTTTATATTAACATTATTACAGTGTCGATATGTATTAAACAAATCCATTTTATAGGGTGTTTTATATAACTTATATCAAACATGCAATTCGACAGTGGAAGCCATTTAACGAATACGAAATTTAGAGTCTACATTTTTCATACCCAAAACGCATTGGGTGCGCGCTACTGTTTTCTCAAAACAGGAACAGTCAATTTTATAAATTATTCCAAAATTTAAGGGGAGATAAAAATAAACTTTTTTGATTATTTTCGGATGATTAACGAAATTTTTGATAATTTGCAATATTAACTTCATCCAATATTCAACAAATTTTTCACATACCTAATTCACCCATAATTTTTTTAAAATTTTTGTCAGAGTATTGTTAATTTTGTATTGGTCGCTTCTCGATCTCACTAATAAAGTCTACAACATTCACAAAACAAATAAAAATTTGTCATAAGAAATAGTTTTAAGCAACTAAATAGTCACCAGTGCGCGCCAACTAACCTGAACATACATTTTCCATTATCATCGGCAACAATTCTCTCACTCATAAAATAGAACATGATCTAATTTTTTAGTTGCCTCAAATTTAAAATGACCAGTGCGCTGGGTTCAATACAAAACAATACGTTTTATACTCGGTGATTTAAAAGTTGCTTTTAGACGTAATAAAAAGATTGCTAGTGCGCGGCTAGTCTAAAATAAACTAAATAGTTACTGTACTTTTTTTAGCTAAAACATATTTTACTGTGTATTTTTTACATTAATTTCTGAGGAAGATGTCTATCGTATAAAAGGAGCGTTGTGTGTATAACAAAATATGAAAATGCAGACGTAAGTGTATAGGTTTAATTGTTCTTGAGTTCAATAATCCCTAAATGAGGTTATCGTGGTTTTCTAGTGATACTTCCTAATTTAATGATTTGAAAATGACTGAAGATTACTTGAAGCTGATTGCATGGGTTTGCCACCATTGTTTCTATTATTGATAAAATCCGAGCTTGATAGTATTGGGATTACTAGGGTATAAATTCTATTTAGACAATTTATATAAAACAATTTACTAAGGTAGAAGTTATGTTTTCAACTATAAATTTTGTATAATTAAAATTTGATAATAAATTTTTAGGAAATCATTAAGAATATCGACGATTAAAGTTTTTTTCATAACTTGAATTGAGAAAGACGAAAAGAGACAATTATAGAAAAATATCGGCATAAATTTCTACACAAAATATTTCAACAATATATGGTAACAACAGCGAATGAATTCCTCAAGGCAAAAGAGAACCATTGACGCTAAAAGGAATGATGAAGTGTTTCTATACAATTGTCTACCGAAAAAGAAAAATGATTGTATATATTCCTATTCGTTTTCTTATCAAACTTTCGTATCGTGCAAGAGAATAATTTCCCTACAAAACGTCCCTTGTTAGATACAATCAATAACCTAATCAAAGTTAAACACCCTATGTAAATGCGTGACATATTAAAAGAAAGACACAAAACAAAATCCCTGCGAATATCAACGAAAACCATCGCAACCTCAGCTCATCACTCACACCATTCACAATATACTCTCCACATCTTCCAAGTAAAATGCTATTTTCTTATATATAGTAAATCAATTTAATTATTGTTACACAAAATTTGATATGGTAGATATATGTATATGTATAATATGTCGGGGCAGGCGGGCCCCAACATCGTAATGTAACTATCAATCATTATTTTTGTTCCACACCATGAAGCGCCCCCAATAATATTGTCAACAGAATCAACTCACACAAATTTCATCTATAGTGTGTTTCAGATATGTTCGTAATATTTGTGTTGTGGGGAAAATTTGTAAGAAATTATGTGAAATGAATTAAGATAATTACGAAATATTAATGTTTTGAGGTGGTCATTATATCATCACAAAAATTAACGGGATATTCTACTACATCGTATAAAAAATATTGGGGAAATAATCAAAAAAGTGAGTCAAGAAATTTCAAAGAACTTCAGTAAAAGATACTTAACAATTTTTAATAGTTTTCGAATTCTTAGCTCATATTTGTAAAGATATCAAACATCAAAGATTTTCTTATAATATTGGGATTAACATTTTTGTAAGGTCTTAGATATTTTTCTCTTTTATTTTATCCTCAATGGTTCATGGAGGGGACATTCACTAGTTTCAATTATAAATACACATTTTTATATTTAATAATCTATTACTGATATTTTTTATTGATCTAAATTTTAGGAAGGTCAGGAAAAAAATTGGCATTAGAATGACTTCTGTTGTGTACTCCAAGGGTTAAAAAGCGGACCTTGCCGTATAAAGAAATAAAACAGCATTAATTATAAATTATCAGCATTACCTAAAATTAGAAGTGGGAAAAATGTCAAACTAGATGGCGTATCTTTAAGTATGGACATAGTTTCGCTACAGTTTTATAATAACAGTATTAAAAATTTGAAATAGCATTTAAAAAGTTTAAAATTGTCTAGCTTTCATTTTCTTATTTTCATTTTTGGTCTGCTTCAAATATTAAGCTTCAAATAGAAAAAAGGCCAAGAAAACTTTTTTGATATTAAACATATATTTTTTTGGTAAAATACATACATTTCGTGAAGCGACTCGCGCGTCACCTATTGTAAAATGATTGTACTAATTCAGAAACCTTCCCGGGCATATGCACAACAACTTACCAAATATAGAAGAATAAACTTTCGATCAAAAGGATGTCGTTGGTAAAGTTCATTGAATCTATAATAAAGCTTTCGAGAAATAAAACATTCAAAATAAAAAAAAAATGCTTCCGAAAGTAATGGAAAGGGTTTCACTTAATTATGGATACCTTAATGGTACTGTTCAATCTCCTAGTTTCTAAATCATCTATTTCATTTATTTCCAGATTCGTTTAATAGACTATTGAAACTTGTCAATTTTGAGAAATTTTAATATTTGTCAAGTTACAAAACCTAGCTGGAGAAAACATCGAATAATGTGTATAATGGGCGCAAGCCAAAAAGAACTTTTTTACCTACATCTACATTTATCTTTGTCTATTATATTAATAAATATACGTTTAGTCACTCGCTCCTTTAAAAACATAATTACTTTGTTTGACTGGTAACCATGTAAATAATACAATTTGTGTTCCCTTCACCTTAGTCTATGGTGGTCTTTTGAGTTCGTGTTCATAATATTTCAAACAGTGCAGATTTCAGATTTTAAAGCGATTCTAGCTATTGAACGCTAAAGAATAAACAATTATGGGATTTGATCGGATGTTCAGTTGTCAATACATTGAGCTCTAGTATGATAACGTTTGTAGCACTTTGTATAAAAATTACCCTCCGTGAATTGAACAAATCCGTAAAAGAATAACGTTTATAAACCATGCACATATTTCTTCTATATTTTCTCCCATTTTGCCTTTTTCCGAAAAATATGTTTTAGCTGTTTTTTTTTTTTTTTTGATATGACATTTTGATAAGAATTCAATAAAATGTGTAACATGTATACAGGCATCAGATGTGTTGGTTGCGCCCAGACACAAACACCCTCCGATCTAACCAAAAAGTTAACTTCATTTTTATTTTATTATAAGTTTGTTTCAGTATAATAGTTTTAATAATGTCCCTTAAATGATGAGTCGATGTGGTATAGGGAGTTGACGTACGACAAGCACGTTAAGAAAAACTATACAAAAAGGTTTTATGATATTTTAAGGGGACAGACGACAATCTTTGGGGAATTTCCATTTTCCGATGCGATAAAATATTCTGTTTTCATAATGAGTGTATATGTTTTGGGTGCAGCATATATGATATGTATTTTAACTTGTTTCGATTTACAGGTAGATATTGTTTTGATAGAAATCATGAATATAAAATGTTAGTTTCATATATTTACAATATGGTCGAATAGTCTACAGAATGAAATATACATAATATATACGAGTATTGTGTTTATTTACGGATAACAGTTTTTATTTTCCATTTCAAATATTAATTTTCCGATAATTTTAAGGACAGTAGCAGCAAACAGCGAGCTTGTTTAATTGTATTTATTTGGTCATTCATAAAAAAACAATGTAGCAACCGTTAGTTTTCAAAAATATTAAATCAAATGAATTTTTAAAATGATATAGTTTAGCCATCACAAGATGAAAAAACAAATTCTATTGTTATAGTATCATTATTTTAATCTGTTATCGAATGTTACGTTTCAGTAACGCAGAATTGAAATATAAATTTTAAAATATGTAGTTAGATTTATGCTGGCTTCAAAACAGTCAAATTTATACAGGGACAAATTAGAAAGGTAAATCGCTTATATGACACAAAAGCATTAAAACGAAAAGTTTTGAAGAAAGTTAGGCTAATAGGTACCGTCAGTTGGCGTGAATCTAAACGATTTTTTCAGTTTTTTGGCAATGAATTGTTTAGAGTTTATCTAAGAAATTCTAAAAAAAAATAATTTAAATGCTTTAATATCACAAGCATATAGGGCATATGTGTATATAATATATATATATATATATATATATATATATATATATATATATATATATATATATATATATATATATATATTTATAAATATATATACATATATATTGTAATATAAGTTAGGTACTTATAGCATTCTTTTGCTCGACACAAATATTGGGTTACTTCCTTGTTGTTCAAAACAGGTTACATTTTTATTCTGTTAAATTGAAATTTGTGTTAATATTTTCATTTAACACAAACACGAAATGTTACATTAACGTAGGGTTGTGTTACTTATTTAATACAAAAATTTTAACCACTGGTTTTTTTTCGCAGAACACAAATTTTTTTATTGTGTAGATTCGCCCCAACTGATGGTAGATACTGAAAATAATTAGCAATACCAGTACAATAGTAGCTCGCAATTACTGTTAAAATTGTCTGTTAGAGAAGTAAACTTCTGGGAGAAATTACATCGCACCTTTAGCTTCGTGTTTTGCTCCCCTTAGTACTTCTAAAGAGCAAAATTGTTTAATTTTTGCGACTCATTTTGTGTTTGTAGAGTATGTGACGGAAATATTTAGGTCTCTTGTATTCTAGGTAAGTATTCTAGGTGATTATTTTCTGTAATTTGTTTATGATGCATAGGTATATGACACAGAAGTGGTAGGTAACAAGCACACACACACACACACACACACACAGATGTAGACATGTAGCTAATTAAAAAATTGTTGTACTATGTAATGAAAATTATTATTTAAACAATAATTATCAAAAGACAAAATTGTTTAGATATCTAGTAAAATTGTCCATTACATAATTTTTACCATTTTTTTTTAAATAAATAAAATCCCAAGCAAAGTCCCTGCTGAGAAAATATTAGATAAGTAATAAACTGTCGAAAGTGTTGAAAGTGCAGCTTGAGTACTAGATACATGATCAAGTGTATTCCATAAAGTATTATTGGTGTGTTTCTGATGAACAAGAGCCTTGCACAAATAAAAATTTGATTAAAATTTGGAAGCATTAAACCTTTTTTTTTCTGTCAGAGTGAACTTACCTTACTTACTTGTTAATACTATAGAGATAGACAGTCTTTTACTAATGAAAACCTCATGAGGAATTTTAACAAAAACTGTTTAAGAAAAATTTTAACTTTAAGCGTACCTACGAAATATTGATTCCCTTTTAATAAACATATTTCCCTTCTAATAGACCTTATAGTATGTGTACGAAAAATAAGGAAACGATCAGGCAAAATTATTAAAAATATCTTATTATGCAATCAATACATTAAAATTAAAATTAATGTTATTTTATTGTAAACACAAATTGTGCTATTAAAATATAAATAGATTAATTAATTATTATAGGTATTCCAGTTATTTAATTAAATGCTTTCATATAAAATTTCATTATTTCATTTCAGTGTTATTTGTCAAAGTATATTTTTTCATCTAATGATTTTGTTTTTATTTAATAAATACGTATACGTATGTATACACATTTATTAATTTTTATATATTTGACAAAAAAACCAAACCACAGATTTTAATAATTAATATTTATTATAAACAATATAATAAAATATTATTAATCATTATTTGTATCCATAAATTATGTTGATCAAGTTTATGTACACTACAGTGTAGAAATCTATACCTTGATTTGAATTATAATCCATTTATTAACCTCCTCGTAAAATAATACATATTTCATGAGTAGACTCTCGTTAATTCGAACCTGCGATAATTCGAAACTCTCTATAATTCAAAGGTATCACGAGTTCCATACAAAATCTCTTTATATTTCAAACTAAAACAATACATTTCTATACACTTGGTAATTCGAGCGAAAAAAATTATTGTTACGTAACAAAACGACGCGTTAATTCGAACTCATCGGCGTCAAACCCAAGTCAAATTCAAAGTTGCAGAGAGAAAGAGACAGAAAGATTGTAAGTACATTTTGAGACAAGTTCAAGTTCACTCAACGCAAATGCTTAAAAAATTAAAATTGTTACCTGCGATAATTCGAACTTCTCTATAATTCGTAATATTTTAAGAGTCCCTCGAGTTTCGAATTAACGAGAGTCGACTGTACACAATTTTTTTTAATATATGAGGATTAATATGTTTTTATAAATGTCCAGAGACGAAAATAAGATATTTGTTTAGAATATTTCATGAGTTTGGTTGTCATTAATAACGCCAGAAACTTTTAAATGTCTACTATAGTCGAAATCAAGTGTTAAAAAAAGAAAATATATACCTGTTAAAATTGTATTTGGAATGAGGAGGTTAATGTGCACCCGACAGAAAATGAACTGAGAAATGTGCAGAAACGCATTTTAAAACGGATCAGTCTAAGTCATTTTGATCAGGTCGTCGTCTGTCAAATAGATGTGTCTAATGAACCATAGTAAGTTGATTTATTTTACCAACTTCACTTGCGCAAACAAAGGATCGTCTCCAATTTTAAAATCGTTTGGCTATAATCCATAATATCAAAAAGCAAATAAATAAATAAATGAAATATTTTAATTTCGGTTAGCCGTTTGTAAAAAAGTTTGCTTTGAAATTTACTTCTTTGTTCCCGAAAATTACTTTTAAGGTCTCTAAAAGTGGTTATATATATCCTTCAAAAATGACGTTTTTGAGCAATGTTGTCTTGTATGTGACGAGAACCGTCTTTTTGTGGATGTTGTAACAGTAGTGGGCGTAAGCCGAGAAATTTAGGCAATCGAATTTACACTAATGTAGTGTTGATTGCCGCCGCGTAATTTGTTAATTTTTTGATACTTATCATGGGCTCAAACCCCAGGTAATGTGTTTGATGGCGCCAACTAGCGGCCGTAACGTGAACTATGTAAGGCCGCCATTATTATTCCGACACGTTGGTTTCTTACACCAATGTTTCATTTTGTGATTCCCCGAATTAAGTGGTTTTTAACACAGGACTTGATACCAGAACGACCAACGAACAACGGTGAACATGATATAGGATGCTTCGTGCATCACTAACTCACAAACTGACCTTAGATTGGTTCAAACGTAATTTTTTATGTGAGTCACAATTTTCTTTATTAAAAGATTTAAACAATATTTAAATTAAATTTTTGTAAAATATTTTTATAAACATTTCTAAAAATAAAAGTGCCTTAAAAATATAATAAATATTAAATATTAAAAAGGAAATAAACGTTTATTATTTAAAATACCAAAATTTAACCATCTACTGACGAACTATTTTATCAACGAAAAACTGTCGACACAAACCACCACGCGTAATGCTGGTCTCCGGAGGATTATTCCTCACAAGTAACCCACGAATTCAGGGACAAATATAAGTAATGGCATCCAACTATTAAAACAACAATATATCGTAATTTTATGGCGCCAAAATCGAGTTATAAATACAGTCAAAAAGCGCCCAACCGTTATAGAAAAAGCCGCCAACCGTTATAGTGTTCATAGAAATTGGTGAGTTTTTTTTTGGAATGATGTCGCTATATATATATATATATATATATATATATATATATATATATATATATATATATATATATATATATATATATCATTATTTTAGTTTCATTCTTCGCTATATATCTAAACTTTTATTTTTACAAGTTGCAACACACCATTAAAAAAAAAAATAAGTAAGTATTTCCTAAAACAAAATGATTCACACTAGAACAAAATAAAAATTCATAGTCAATGATAAACATACTTACAAGTGTTTTAAGACCATAACTTGATCATAATTGAGGCATCGATAAATAGTTTTGGTCATATTTTGTTATATTATGTACTCTGAGTTTATTGGCCTTAATTGTACTGCCAATTAGTTAATTTATTTATGTTAGAAATGTTATTTGCGAAGCATCTTTAACTGTAAGGGTCAAATTATAAAAGCTTCATCCAAATTTCGACGCATATCAATATTCTCAAGTTATTCTCAAATAGCTTAATGATTCCCTATTTCTGATTCGCACTATCCATACGTATACATAATTAGGGTTTCGTAGGAAACGCTCTGAAAAGAGAGAACAAGATTTATAAGTTATAAAAAAAATTTCTGTCTTCGTTAAAAAGGGTTTTTAAAATGAAGTTGATGTTCTTTTTATCAATTTTAATTTTTAAATTCAACTTGAGAAATACTAAGCTTCAAAGTAAGGTTATTTTTAGTCTGGAGGTACACTGTAGAACAAAAACATGCGAGGCTTATGACTGACTAAAGGACCTTCCATGAAGTTATCATCCGAAATTCTACAACTGGATAGAACGAAGATGAAAGCTATAGTGGGTTTTCTTACTGGACACCATCACTTAAGGAAGCATCTGCATCGAATGGAGATATAGAGAAGAACCAGTATGGAGGAAATGTGGGGTAGATGCTGGAACGGTCCACTACATTCTATTTGAATGCGAGGCATCGGCCCGCATTAGGCACTCAACACGGGGGTTGGGTACAGAGCTTGAGACTATTCATCGGGATCCCGTAAGGGTCCTAACTGACTAATGAATAAATGGAGTTATTGTACAATATTCTACTAGGAGTCAGTGCATGGGCTGACAGGACCCTCCCCCTCCCGTAGGTAGAAGAAGAAGGTTATTTTTAAGAAAACAAAGACAACATCTAGTTAATAATAATAGGAATATTTTCTTAAAGAAATTATTTAAATGTTCATATAAAATAAAATAAATACATAAATGCAATTATTGATTAATAAAACTTTGTTACAAAAAAATATTTCATTAAAATGGAAAATCCAATTACTTCTTATGCCCAGAATTTTATCACATGTCATTGGAAAAACCGGATAAAATATACTTAAATTTTCTTTCTATATACTGTGTGAGTTTTTCGAGAGTTGCCGTTTTTATTACAGCCAAACCGCTGATTTAATCGAAAAATTGTTCAAATAGGAGTTGTAGATGTCGACGGGGGCAACCGATTGCTATAGTCAGGAGCTTTATAGCTCTTATGGTTTTCGAGCTATGATACAAACTTATAGATTTTTAAATAAGACTATATATTAATTTTTTCGATAAAACGGATCTAATGCATTAATTAACAACATAAATGAGCAAAAAAAATTTTTTTACCCAAGTTCAATTTTTCAATTTTTCAATTTTCAATATGCATATGTACTTGAGGCTACTTCAACCGATGGTGTTTTTCTTGGTTACATTTCCATTACATCCAAGAAAAGAACCTTTTCCATTCCCATCTCTATCATAAAAATTTTGTTGTAATAGAAATGGCAACTCTCAAAAAACTCACGTGGTATATAGGTATTTCTTTTCAAGTTATGAAAATCACTGATTACAATTTACGGAATCTTGAGTGTATGTGCGTCCACGACGCACTTGGAAATTTTTTAATTCCACACATGTTATTTCAGTGTCATTACACAACATTTCAACCGTTGACTGTAGCCATGTGACGACTAATGCCCAATATACGTACAGCCAGAAATCTGTTGTGACAGATAAGGACAACTAGACATTGACAATTGTTTGCTAGTCGGAATGCCGGAAGGATAGACGGATGAACGCAACGCGAATTGCCTGCCACTACACAGAGTAGCGGTGGACACTAGTTGGTTGATTGATTCAAATACACTGACGACAATTTTCATTTCGCCTCGAAAAATTCTCGTCGTAGAGTATTGAGCCGACGGGAAGAGATGATATGGATAATTATTGTAACGTTAAATTGTTGATTTGTCTGAAGTTTTCATTCGAAGTTAAAATAAATTCAAGGCAATAAATTTGTTGAGGATATTGTCTAATTTTAAGGCTGCTTGCTCACATATAATGTACACATATATTGTACAATACTACACTGAGAATAAAAATTACAGTAAAAATTACAGTAAACCAGGCTCAAGTGACCAGTCGGTAGGAAATTATCAAGCAACAATATAAAAAATTCCTTTCAAACATTATTTTTTACGATTCATTTGAAAATTTTTCCTGTACAGCTTAAGAATTTTTCCTATACTGCTCCGTAAAGTTCGATGGGCTAGTAAAATTTCAAGTGGATAACAAGAAAATTTACTTAATTTTTGTTAAATTATACTAGAGATAGAAGAATTTTTACGGAGGCATAGTGTCATTTTTACTAAGCTGATAGGAAAAGTAGAGGGTACAGTACACGCTATTTGTTATCTCTATTTTCTACTTGAAACCTGTCTTTCGGCATCTCTCTCACACAGGCATCGCACCAACGTAACGCTAGAAGACTATGTGCTTGTCTGCTTCTAACTGCTCTGGGACGCGTAAACCGAGGTCCGCACCAAACCAAGGTCATTTGGAATACAGCTTCTACTGAAAACAGACCACTTATTTGTTGTGTGTGCCTTGTACTGTGTTATGTGTTATTTTTTTTATAATAAACTATTTAATGGACTTTACATTTAAAACAACGAATTGTTATTTGTGTTTCATGAAAATCGCATTATTTTATTATTAATAAAGAACTAATAATTAAGATATAACAATTAAGATTTTTATATGTATTGATATTTATTGAAAAATGTTTTTCCACAAATAATAAAAAACCACAGAACATTTTTTCAATATTAATAATTTGATTTTAATCTTTACCCTTCTATCAATATCGTTTTAAACTATTTTAATTCAATTGTTTATTAATAAATAAAAAAAAAACCTGTATTTTTCCTGTACAGCGCCGAGTCACAATGTAATTTTTACTTTGCAGTCAAATTTTACAGAGCCATAGAGTAATTTTTACTATACTCAACGTACTTTCTCCTTTGCCTGTCAATTATGCCCGCATTACCAGAGACCTCCGTAATTTTTTACAAGAAATTTCCGTAAAAATTACCGTATTTTTTTGTCAGTGTACAATCAAATCCGCAAACATACAATATTACAAACAGGCAATATTTGAATTATTGTCAATAATATTACGTAACCCATTATATTGCGTAACCAATTAAAGGTTCAAATTTTCCTGTAATATATACGATCACTTCAAACTGCATATCCTTGGAAATGCTTTGGGGGTAATAGTAAAATAGGGACTTTTGGTCTGGACGATTATCTCCAATTTGGGGAATGTTAACTTGGAGTCAGGGCCAGCTTAACCAATAGGCCAACCTAGGCCATAGTCTAGGAGCGGCCAGTTTTTAGGAGCGGAAGATTTTGAAAACAGGGCGGCAAAATTTGTAATTGACGTTTTTTTTTCGTGTCAGTTATTTTCTGAGAAAAAGTTTGAAAAAAAGTAGGAAAAATTAAGATTTGCTTCTGTTCAAGGAAAAGGTAGGGGCGGCATTTTCACGGTTCCTGGGGGTCGCACTCAGGGTAAATCCAGCCCTTCTTGGAGTTACACTTCTTGAATTAATAATTTTGAATTTTATACGTACCTACCAAAAACTATCAGAAACAATCTTTGTTTTACACCTGTCTATTTTTTGAGAAAAAGACAATTTTGTCCAATTCCCCTTCGCTTACAATCAGCCACATATTGAGAGCCACGTAAGATTTTACTTTTTCTAAAAAAAATTAAAAACCTTGAATTTTTTGATTTAATAATTAACTATTTCTTGTCAGGGAACTGAAGGTATTTAACACAACGCTGCCTTAGTTAGAATCTATTTTTATCTATACCATTTTGGTTTGTAAAGTAAGGCAGATAACTGTAAACAGAAGTCCTCTTTACACTCTTTTGCCCCCTATTAAAACTACCATGAGTTTACGTACAAGAAATATATTCTTTTAAAAACATTAATCAATATTTTTTCTTTTCAACGTAAACAAAGTTTTATGTCTCTAAAAACTAATGCTCATTGATCCTATTGAACTCAATCCTCTAGCCTCTGTCTATTACAATTTTACCCATCTCTAAAGTTGACATGTTGTTTCCATTTTATCAAAACTTCAACAATTCCGATCAGAGCACAAACTTATTGGATATCCGTCAAATCAAATGCGAAATATATGACATCACTGCAATAATATAATAATTATTGTACACCGTATCATTCATTTATTCATTTCAATGAATGCCACTGCCTCCTGACTGACGCCACCCCAGTCACCTCAAACTTCGTTCCGTCAATGTAATTTGAGTTAAATGGAATGGACGAAACACAGAAAGTTTTACACAGAGGAAAAAATTGTATCATATACGTAGTATGTGTGTAGCATGGGCAGCAAAAAAAAAAAGTACTAAATTGATGTTTAATAGCATCAAATTATTTATGAAAACAAAATGACTAATGGGTCCGTGTGTATTGGGTTGGTACACTGCACTGTTTGTTGTCCCATGTAACCGTGTATCATGTGTATCAATGTTTAAAAATCAATTTATCAATTTGGGTTTACACATTAAATTAATTTATCAAGTTGTATGAAGGATGGTAGGCAGGACCGCTACCATCATCGTTGGCCATCGTATTGCAAACCACCCCACAATGTCCACGCTGGGGACGTATATTTGTTTAAGTATTAGTCACGATTAGTTAGTTGCCAAATTTGGTTGAAACGATTGCAAATAATACAATTTAATTTGATCAGAAAGAAAGCCTAGATGTGAATATATTTCTTAACTAGCCGTACCCGTGACGTTGTTCACGCGAAACGTTGAGTAGTTTCTTTTTCCAATTTGTAGTTTCTTGCAACACAAAATGCATTAAATTGTCTCCAAATTGACAATTGTGTATTTATTGTATTTTTCGGTACGCAATTAGCAACATTTTTTTGTTGATTTAAAATTCAGAAAAATTTCCAAACTACTACTTCCAAACTACTATTTTCCCGGAATAAAAAGTATCTTAGATGTTGACCCAGGTAATAAGTTTTCATCACACCAGATTTCATTAAAATCCGTCCAGTAGTTTTCACGTGATGCGTGAACAGACAGACAGACAGACAGAGACAGATTTACAGTTTTATTATATGTATAGACTAGGTAATTTGTAAGACTAGGCAGTAAGGTTACAATAATAAATAATTAATGTTTGCGCTAGAAGTGAACATATTACGGAATTATTTGTCGATATTTGTTTTAAATTTGGAGCAAGAATGGCTTCAGCAAATGCTGACAGTTTTAATAAAAATACTGAAAAAAATAGTTTTCGCGAAATGCTCATTATCAAAGCTAAACAAGGTCGAAGTGAAAACTTCAGTGGCTCCGACACAAAATTAGTATTTTATAAATTTTTCATATATAAAAAGAAATAAAAAATAAAAAACGAAATACTATTCAATGAAAAATTAACAAAAAAAATATCCTAGTATCTAAACTAAGTATACTAGGAGAACATAAGCTACTTTTTGCCACCACGGATAAAAGATTAAACAAAACTGTATTATTTTGTTTAACAATAGACACGTTTGAGTAAAAAGAATTTCATTATTAACATGCTGAAATTTTTGCCAGTACTTTAAAGCACACTAAATTTAGGAATTTTAACTACGAATACTTATAGAGCTCGCAGTAAAAAGTTCAGTTGTAAAAAGTTTTAAGGATGTTTGGGAGGTACAATCGGAAATAAAAAAGTACATGAAATTAGAAATTCGTGAATAATTGCGTTGTACCTATAACAAACTATGAGGTAAATAAACAGTTATCTTTGTTAAATAATAGCTATCACTACAACTGATTGCACAATACATCAAACTATAGCTCTCAGCTGACTATAAGAGCTGAGTAGGTACATTTTGAGGATTTTTCGGAGGAATTTCAAAATGCTACGAGACGATTGAAAATTTAGTAGAATGTTCCTCATTAGATACTAAGGCCCTTGTGAAAATTTCAAACCGATTCACTAAGCCGTTAAAAAGTTATTTAATTTGTTCTGTTTTCGAATTTCCATAAAAGTACGTGCAAAATTAGTTTTTTTTTTTTTTTAAATAACTTTTTAACGGCTTAGTGAATCGGTTTGAAATTTTCACAAGGGCCTTAGTATCTAATGAGGAACATTCTACTAAATTTTCAATCATCTCGTAGCATTTTGAAATTCTCCGAAAAATCCTCAGAATGTATTCAGCTCTTGTTGTCAGCTGAGAGCTATAGTTTGATGTATTGTATAATCAGTTGTAGTGATAGCTATAATTTAACAAAGATAACTATTTATTTACTTCATAGTTTGTTATACAACGCAATTATTCACGAATTTCTAATTTCATGTACTTTTATCTCCGATTGTACCTCCCAAACATCTTTAACCATTCCAGAATGATGTGTACTTAATTTGAAATATTTCGTATATGACTGCCCGTTAATTTGTTACGATAATTCTTCGAATGGATAACTAAAACTTCTGTACATAGATCGTAACATACATACTGACAAATATATAATACACAAGGCACAGATGATGATGTAATGTTGACAACAGTGCAATGGATGCAATGAATGCTTACACTTACTTGTGCTTACAGCTTGTGCTGGCTCGGTGCTTAATGCCGCACTTGGTTGTTGTGTTTATTCATATTTATATAGATAATATTGTACATGGGTAGATCGTACCTACATATATGCGTCGTTGAGTTTCAAAACCATCTAATTGACGATTTTTTACAAATTTAGTTAGATAGGTTTATTATTCAGGAGGATAAACTGCACCAAAAAATACCAACTAGACGGTGCAAAGTCAGCTTTTTCCCCTTTAATTTTAATGACAAAAATACGAAACTGTTTCAAAAGTAGCTAATTGCAATATTTTCCAATTGGAAAAACATGGAGTTGCAAGCAACACAAACCAGTTACAAAACTATCTAATTACTTATATAAAAATGGCGTCATTAGAAAAACCTGGAACAAAAGTAGCTAGTTAGGTGGTCAATATGTGGTATTGCAGAATCTGCAGAGGATCAAATAATTGTATGTGATAATTTTATTACTCTCTCTAAGAAAGTATTTACTATTGAAATAACTAGAAAAAAATACAAAAAAAAAACTTGTGGAATTGTCAAATATAACAGGCTGCGAATGTGTGCAGAATAAAATTGTGTGAAATATCGTGGTTCTGATTTGAGTTTTACTGTTAAATTACAGTAAAGAGATTTGCTTTATGGGAAAATATTCTACTAAATTATAATAAAATATCTTAGTTTTCGTAAGTTATAATATAAACGACCTTGTACGATGTAAATAGATAGATTTCTACGAATGTTGTTTTATTGAAAGAATAGTAAACTGTTGCAAAAGTATCTAATTGTTAGCGTTACTGCTGCAAAAGTGTCTAATTGTTAGTGTTACTGCTGCAAAAGTAGCTAATTAGAAAATCAACCGTTTCAAAACCATCTAATTAAAGAAAACTGCTGCAAAAGTAGTTAATTATAATTTTTAATCGTTAATTACTAATTATTGAAGAGTGTTATCGCTGTTATTATTTTTTTATAAGAACTGTATGACTTTTCCTAAAAAAAAAGTGAGAAAACAGTTTTTTGTGTTTCCTGAACATTTTTAGTTGTTTTAATTAGATGGTTTTGAAACTCATCGACTCATGTAAGCTTTATTTAACATTAGGCACAATTTCAATTACATTTAGACAAAAAGTTTCATTAACATAGTTTCTATTCAGAATGTGCACTAGACTGTTGTATCGTTGTCCATTGGGGAAATGATGATAGTTGTTTAGGACTTATAGGTATACATACGTATAGTGTATAGTGTTATTATTATTAAAATATACAGTATACTTATAAAAATTTGGTCAAAAGTTAAAAAGGTTCACGTCAAAACCAATATCTGGAATCTTTCAAAATAATCTGCGATTAGAATCAGATTAGGTATTTTCAAAATGTAATTTCATTATTACACAAAATATTGTTTGTAAAGAGTGTTCCAAAATTCACGCAAGATTTAAATTTTTTATTACTCATGCGGGAGAAGTACTAACTTGGCGCACACATTTTTGTATGCAAAATAGCTGTTTGACCACTATACTTTTCCCACATGCTCTTTTGCGTGCGGAAATTGACAATAAAACACGCAAAGCCGCCTCTAAATTTTTCATTTATAAATATTTCATAATTATTTCTATAGAAACCACCAACAAAGTAATCTAAACATACTTTAATTTAGAAAGAAATGATAAACACTCAAAAATATTATTTTAAGAAGTAATAAAAATGTAAAAAATAGTAATAATAATAGAAAAAAGTATGTGAAATTCGTAATAAAATGCAATGTCGATTGCCCACTCGAGCGAATGAGCGCACTCGCTACGATCGTGCTCTCAACTTAGCTCTCGTAGGCAATCGATAATTTCCCGCCCTTATTGCACAATATACTATTGTGCCATTTGTGCGGTAAAATGTAAAACAATAACACTTTTTATTGTTAAGTATTATTTTGAAAATAATGAAGATTTGGCGGTTGCAATTCGCAATTTTCGTACAAAATATGATCGGAATAGTGATTTAATTTTATCAACTGTGAAAATATTGATTTAAATTTCAAAGAGACTGGATCAGTTGATGATCTTAGACACTTCGGCTGTCTTTCAACCAGGATCGGCCAGAGGGTAGGGCCGGTGGGGTAATTGCTCGGGGGCCCGCAGCCTCGATTAGGGTCCCGAAGAAAGTGAGACAACGTTTTTTTCTGTTCGTCAATTGTATTTTTCAAACATTATTAATATATGGCGGACTTTTGTTTGTGTTTAAACATACACCAATATTTATATGTTCACTTAATGTCCAGCTTTAGCTGATACTTGAACACTCGATGTTCTTTGGCATGTATGACCAATTCATTATGTTAATTAAAATTCAAAAAGTGTTTGAAAAATTATCAAATTGGATCGGCTGGGACTCGAACCCGGATCTCTTGGTTGCTAGCCAAGCACCTTACCAATCAGGCCACCGACCGCTTGTTCGAGTGCCACTCCAATCTGATAATTAATCAAACACAACCTTTCTTTAATACGAGACGCTGTGTTTGGAGATTGTGTTTGATCGATTTTCAGATTGGAGTGGCACTCGAACAAGCGGTTGGTGGCCTAATTGGTAAAGCGCTTTGCTAGTAACCAAGAGATTCGGATTCGAGTCCCAGCGGATACAATTTGATAATTTTTTAAACACTATATGTGAATTTTAATTAGGAAAAATTTAAACAAAAAATTACCCGGTAGCCCGTCATTTTTCTCGCCGGCCCTGCCATCACAAAATCGTTTAAATCGAAGAAATTCGTAATAGTGAAGGCTAGAGCAATTCTGTACCAAAGGTAGCAGAATTACGGCGGTTCGGTATCAAAAGCGGTAAAGTTATAGCAATTCTATACTAAAAGTAGTAAGGTGACAACAGTTCTGTACCAAAAGTAGTAAGATTAAAGCAGTTCTGTACCAAAAGTAGTAAGATTAAAGCAGTTCTGTACCAAAAGTAATAAGATTACAGCTGTTCTGTGCCAAAAGTAATAAGGTTACAGATGCTCAATATCAAAACTGGTAAGATCACTGCAATTCTTATTTTTATTTTTATGGAATTTGTATTTTGGTAGGTACAATACGTTAAGTATAATATGTACAGTGAAGCGATGAAAACGTTGAGAAAGATTATATATTTTTACAACGGACTGTATATGTTTACATTTACTTCATTCTGTATTCAGATGTGGATTACTATGATATGTGTTATAATGTTATACTTTTGTACTTATACACAAAATGTACCAGGTGATTTATAGTAGAACTTGAGATTTTGTTTAGAAAATTTTTCACTTACTATTTTATATTTCCTAAATGCATTCTGTCAAGCAGCGTTTCCCAAACTGTATTCCACGGAACACTGAAGTTCCGCTAATATCCGCTAAGTGTTTCGGAAAAAAAATATGGAACTGACGATATAGAAAGTACTAAATGAAGTATGAAATTTTTTTCATCGTTGATTACTGGTGAACGTGGTCCCGCCAAGAAACATTTTGGTCAATTTTTTTTTTGCTTACCATCTTTATTTCCGAGTAAATTATAAATTTTTCTCCATTACTTTTTTTAAGTTTAAAAGCTTTATTTTTTTAAAATTAATTTTCCGTGTGAATCACCCCCAAGAAACTTATTTGTATACACCCCGGCATAATTTCTAGATATACTTTAAAATTATAAAATATGGATGAAGTCTGCTCTTAACAAGTCTTAAAAACAAACGTAAAAAATCAAGTCATATTGAGCTTGTTTGATAATGGTCATATTGAACCGAAACATATCATAAGAGTTTTAACAATAAAAGTGGTATTTTTGTAAAGTAAAATATTTTATTTATTAATGGTAATTGTAGAAATGTTTCTAGAGAATTCGTTTGTAGAAATGTTTCGAGAAGTATCTGGAACGTTCTTTTGTTCTTTATACAATAATAAAAATTTATATACCGTAAAACCGTCTAGACCCGGACAGGGCGTCTAGACCCGGACACTTTGCACCAATCTTCAAATTAAATAATTTCTACATTAACCTGCAACAATAAACATTTGTTCTTGACGTCATTAGAGAGAGAAAAATATCCTCTAAACGGCTGTACCAATAAAAACTACGGATTTCAACATTTACAATCTCATTTTACAGGATTACTATCCTACAGTTTTTCAAAGAAATAAAATGTGTGTCTAACTTAGACATGTAATTTTCGTCATAATTGTTATATTGTTTTAGTTTTGACATGCACATATGTGTTCAGAATTTTATCGCTCATAATTTAATGATGTTCGAAGTTATATTCGATGTATATATAAAAAAAAATACACGCTATATACATATATAGCATGCTATATCCGTTTAGACCCGGACACATCAGTTTATTACACTATGGCCGCGATTCGCACAAGTTGTATCTACCACTGTCCATACGTTAAAATTCCCCCCAGAATTACGCTGTTTATGCCTCCTTCTGGTGTCATATCGTATGTTTACTTTATAGAGAGGCATACTATGCATTGCCTCCTCTCCCTTCCCACAAAATATTTTGAAGTCTTAGATAGGTTCAAGGACATCAGACGATATAAAACACTGTCCTAAACCCGACGGGAGAGATTAGTTTGCATGCTATTACATTATTTAAGTAAGTGTCCGGGTCAGGACGGATTTGGGGTGTAGACCCGGACACTTACTAATTATTTTTAATTTTTTTGATTTTTACTTATAATGAAACAAATGGGTCAGGGATATAGCAAATAACATACGCTCTTTCTAATGGTAATACTTTTATTGGTGATATCTATGAAGGAAACATGTATAAACATAAAACTCTACCAAAAAATTTAAAAAAGTGTCCGGGTCTAGACGGTTTTACGGTAAACAAAAGAATAACAAAGCAGATGAAACTGGATCCTATAGTATTTTTTTAGTGGGAATATGGAAATTGAAAACACCAATAGAAATCTAAATCTTAAGAAAATAATAATTTTATTTATTTTTAACATCAGATGTCGCGTCGAACGGAAACATTATTATTAGGTACAAATATAATCAAAACATAAATCATCAGGTATATGTTGGTTGGTATACTCAGATGTCATTTTCAAATCTATTCAATTTAACCGTCCAGCTAGCTATATATTGCTTCGCTCGTATTCTTGTTTCTGGTTACGTTAGCCACCACGATGCGATGGTAAATGGTAGACAGTTCCATCATGCGGTGTATGATTTAAATTCTCATATTGACAAAACACATAAAGTGTTTTGATGGCCGCTCGGTCATGTTATGATGGATGAATGTTATTGACCGGGAAACAGCGGGTTACGAACAATAAATACGGGAGAAATTTTTCAATTTTTTCCTCTTTCCGGCTTTTTTAATTAAATGGAAATAATCTGCAAAAAAATGTTTCTGCAATAATTCGCGTTTGGAACGAAATAAAAATAGCTGCGACGACAGTTACTATGTTGGATAAAAAATTCTTGAAATAAAGACAACCTACAAGGGTAGTGCCCTGATATTATAGTTTAAATTTCTTTGCTTTGGTTCCCAAAGTTGATTGTTGGCTTTTGGTTGCGGTTGTTGTTTTCTCTTGTGTAATTCGCCACGTGCGCAAATAGTGTTCCGTAAAATCAGCTTCTTGTATTCATTTTTTGAGGTTAGGTATTTAAAAGATTATAAGATTTAACTTGTACATATATGAGATTAGGTAATTTTCTTGCTGAGTAAATTTGGTTCCTGAATTAAGCTATAATTTTTCATTTCAAAACGACAGCAAATATCTTAGCGTGTTTATTCTTACCAGAAAGAAAGAGAGATATTTACTGAATCTATCAAAATGTCTCTTGTTTCCCTTTCAATAGTTGTTAATAATAATATTTTAAGCTAGAAAATTGTCTTAGATAGCTCAGGTTTATAAATCGTATTTATGGATACGCAAAAACTTTTACAAATTTTATATATTTTAAAATAGCCTGTGCTTATTCGGGTGCAGAAAATGTCCCATATTTTTCACATATAGATTTTCTCCCGTTTAATTATTTTCTAGAAATTTTTTCAAACTACTCACTTAACATAACAACAGCATAATTTCAGCTCACAACATCCTGATCAATGCAAAATTTTTTACGGAGCTTTCTTCTAATGTAAGTACCTACAAAAGAAATTAATTAAGAAAATTACGTAGTCTTGATAATTTTCATTTATTCTACACTTCATAATTAATATTCTCGATTTTTTTTTTGAGATTTTACTGACAATGGGCGATTTTCTTGGTTATACAAGTGGAAGATACCAATTTTTAATTAAGTGTTTTTTTTTCCTCTCTGACAGAGTTGAATTCGTGCTTCAATAGATTTATACATTACCTTTGAAAAATATTTTTTGTCCATTTCTCAACGTGTCCCCTGAAATTGATACCCAGTACCAAAATACTTATTCACATCCGTGATTAGAGTACCACACCCTGTCTCTGTGTTAAATTTCAAATCTTTACGTCGAAAAGTTTCAGAGAAAATCGGCTGTGACGGATACCCAGACACCGCAGTGATTTCATAAGCGTCCCCTCTTCCGAAAATTAGAAGAATATTCCAATACTAAGAGCAACAATAATATTTCTAGAATTATTATATTATCTTCTGGTTATCATCAAGTTTTCCAAATTAAATTACTTTTATAGTGTTTTTTCATTTAACTAATCAAAATGCAAAAGGGGAACATATTGTACTGTTTTCTTCATTTTCTTAAGTTAAATCGAGCTTGCTAAAAAATACAGTAAGTATTTGTTTAAATTGAAATGCTAAGGATTTTATCAACCCAATTTATTTTTTCTCGCCAGGGAACGTTTACTTCAAAGAAAGATTTTAATAGGATTCTACTACCAAATTTGTGAACGATCTACAATTTATATCTAATAGCATAAAAATGTACATTAAAAATATATCAACCGTGGTAAATAGGTATTTATACACGTATATTTGAGGGGTCGAAAATAGCCATTAAACCACTACCAACATCCATAACATTTATACCGCAGTCAGTAGTGCATACGAAGATATTTAAATTGTGGGGTTCATGTTATTATCGACAGTTAGACGCAACTGTATAATCATAAAGAACCGTAACAAAAAAAAAAACGATATTTTCTTTGGAGAGGACATATACACCACCACAAGATGGGTGATATCGCACGCATACATAAAATAAGTATAACGTTGGCTGGCCGGGCCAAGCACGACCAGCGTCGAAATGGAGGTAGTTGTTTGTGACGTGTTAGTAAGTATGCGTTAGGAAAAAACTGTTTTGTAAATCAAGTCACCCTCGTTCACCCGTGTTTTGGTATATAATTTGTTACTTGTCTTACAAATGCCATATACTTCTTCTCCTTCTTCTTCACCCACAGCGGCAGAGTAGTGGAGACGGTCGAAGAAAACAAGTATTAAAATTATTTTATGAAGGTAAATGGAATGTAAAAAAGTCGAGAAATAATCATAGTTAGGGAAATAAATTTCGTTATAAAAAAAAAAAGTTCAACGCATTGTACTGTTTTAAAATGCTTCATCATGTATATATAAACGACTGTACAGTAGATTTTCTCATATAAAAAAGTTAGTATGTTCCATTTGATGAGAATTCTTCTTACATAATGTGTAAACATATGAAATAAAAGAGAAATAAAAATATTTTTCTACAACAAATTTGTGTTAAAATTAACACATTTCACATGTCCAGAACGATCCACTCAATTTTTTGTGTTATTTTAACACAAAGCATATGTGCCATATCTTTACATAAGATTTGCGTCAATGATTTAACACACAAAAG
Source organism: Brachynemurus nebulosus (assembly GCA_035578155.1). NCBI lineage: Eukaryota > Metazoa > Arthropoda > Insecta > Neuroptera > Myrmeleontidae > Brachynemurus > Brachynemurus nebulosus. The sequence continues at coordinate 38,418,770 of JAPWDM010000006.1, forward strand.
GACATACATTTTTGAGTTAATTTTACAGTTATTTAGTCATAATTTTACTACAATTATGCGTAAAATTAACTGATTTAGAATGTAGAAGTTTACTCAGTAAATGTGTTAGTATATTATTTTTTTAAGTTAGTATTTATTTATTTATTTATTATATAAATGAAAGGAAATAGTAAAAAATAATTTTTCAGTATTTAAACTTTTTTATTTAATATTTCTTCAAAGTTGTGTTCTGATGAAAATAATGTTGAAGCAATACCCAAAACGTGGAAGGCAAAATGGAACGACTACTCTTCCTTCTTTACCTGATCTTCTTTGCCCTTTGAATGTGTTTTCGAACGCCAAATATCCGACAATTTTTTAATTGATTGAAGTAAATCCTGCAAACAAAGAAAAAATTCAATCTATAATATTTTTTAATTAACTTACCAATATCTAAATAATTAAAACCAATTTAACCTTAGGAATACGCTTTTGATTTTGAAATATTCCGTCTGCTTCTATACATAGATATGATTCTGTTGGACGCACGTCGCACAGTGTCCAATAATGCAATGATTATGGCAATGATGCTATACCGATGGGACCGATGGTACCAGTTACCACTACCCGCGCTCTTATAACTAAAGCAATAGATGCGAGTGAAACCAGTTTATTGGTGTTATAGATACACAAATAAGTGTATTTATGACAATCTTTGGCATTTTACACAAACATTATGTTATTTGTGTGTTGTTTAAAAAAGATTAATATTTTAATTCTGTTAAATCAAAATTTTTGTTAATATTTTCATTTAACACAAACACTAAATGTTACATTAACACAGGGTTGGGTTACTTATTTAACATAAAAATTTTAACCACTAGTGTTTTTTTTTTACACAGAAGACAAATTTTTTCACTGTGCAAGAGAAATGACGGGCCCCCGGGAATAATAAAAAACTTTCAAGCATTTTCCTCCGAAAATATAATTGACGAACAAAAAAGAGTTTTCTCACTTTCTTCGAGCTCCTAGTCGAAGCTGCGGGTTCCCTTTTTAAACTCGAGCCCTCGGGAATTTGCCTGACTTTACCAACCGTCTCGCCGGCCCTGCTCCGGTTTACTGGTCCTAGACAGTTGCCTTTTTTCCGTTAGTTAATTCGGCCCTGTTATAAATATAATCTTTGTACATTTTCTTTTTGGTTACATAACATACACACATAGGATACGTATCAATTAAAAGTGTAGTAAAATAGTGCCATTATCTAAGGATAAGTAAGTACCTACCGGAACTAATTCCATCGACATCGCTTTCTCCATTTCTTACTGCCAACTGTTACGACATTCGTTAATAAATTTCCTCTTCAAGAGATCCTATTTTATAGATTCCGAGAATTTCCCACCGAAACAATATTAAACTTAAGGGGAGAGGGTCCTCCAGACAACAGGATTTTTAATAATTCTTTTTAAGAAACTGGATACATTAATTGTACCAAATGAAGTTACATAGTATAGTACATGTTATGGTATATTCACTCATAAATTTTTATGCAAAGGAAAAGAAAAAGTGGTGGCGCTACAGCTATTCCAAGTTGACTCTTTTAATTTGGGCCGTGGAATTCCCAGCCTTTTGTAATCAAGTGAATTCAATCGGACAAAAAATTTTTATTAAAATAAGTCATTACGCTTTGCATATACCTATTTCTGGTGAGAAAAAATTTTTTTTCACAATTTAAAACCAAAAAGAAAAAATTTCACTTTTTTTTTTTATAAACAAATTGTTATACCTAATTAATAATTTATAAAAAATTTTAGGTATATGCAAAGGCCCAATATCTTAAAGAATATCTGTACAAAATTTCAAGTTAATACCTTAATAACATTTTAAGTTATGCTTCACGGCGCGGAAAAATACCTGTTTGGAGAAAAACCCTATTAAAAAGTTTTCGTTCTTGAAAAGTAGGGTTAAAAGCAGTTTATCGTTATCTAAGATAATCTTTCCTTTGGGATTTAAACATTAGAAATATATTCCTTAAGGTTCAAATGAACTTTTAAAGCAAAACAAAAAATGAAAAATTTGAAATTTCTGGAGGACCCTCCCACCTTAATTTGCTGTCCTAATTAAAATCTATTGACAAAATTCAACAGTAGACTGGCTACATTGATTTATTTTAACTTTAGAGTTGATTATGTCTTTATAATGTAGGTACGTTCAGCATAACGAACTTACACATACTACACAGTACATATAACAAGGGTGAATACAAATAACTTCCTTTAATCTCTTCGTAAATTATAGTCAATCAGGTCTCGTATATATGGCGCTGTCGTGATTGAAATATCGGTGATGTGTAAATAATAATTAACACCTTGCTTTAATTTACCATTTTCACAGTCTCGTGATCACATTGAATGGAACTTAAAGAGTACAAGAACGAAGATAAACTAACGACCAAAGTTCGTTCGTTCCACTCGTGTTCCCTGTGTAAGTAAGTCTACATCAATTTAAAATACTCGAAACAGCAACGACGAGGGTTGCCACGATTTCTTTCGACGATTTCCTCATAATATTCTTCTAGTTTTATGCTGAAGCCATTATCGTGGCGTATTAATTGAGAGATTTTAAAGTATTTGAAAAATATAATAAGGTGGGTGTGAAAGCGAAATGTTTTGTTTAAATTTATAAAATAGGCATTGGTGCACAAAGAATAAATAAACAGTATACTCCAGAGATTAATTTGAATAATCTAAAATAATACACTAAAAAAACTGAACTGCGTCTGTTACTAAAGAAATTTTACTTAAGGTATCATAACAGTGTGATCGGCCGAAAAATAGTCAATTTTCCCGATTTTTTTGGGATGGATAGGATGGGGAAATGGCAATGAATTTTTTTTACGATTAAGGGGGACCACTAGTGTGACCGCCTGAAAAAACGTGATTTTGGTAACTTTTTTAAAGAAAACTACTGTATGGAATGTTTTAATATTTTTAGGATATATTTGCTGATATATAATAAATTCATGATAATATTTTTGGACCAAAAAATTAAAAATTCAGCGAGTTATTCGCGATCTCCCAAGGCTCTAAAAAAAGTTCCCTCACTGCAGCAGTGATAGCGACCTTCACAGTGCCTGAAAACAAAAAAAAAACCAAAAAGCCTATTAAACTAGAAGATAATGTCCGTGCTATGAACCTCAATCTAAAAAAAAGTTGAAATTTAACAAAATGGCGGAGTTTTTAAAAAAAAAAGTTTCAAATTTTGCGCGAAAATTTGATGATTTTTGGCCTGCAAAAATTACATTTTTTATTCGATCGGAAAACTGGAGGTTCATGGTACAAAGAAGCATATATAAAAGAAGCTGCAATAAGAATCAACTCGATCGGATGATTTGTGTTCAAGTTATAAATGCAGCAAATTTGAAAAATGTAGTTTTTTTTTTAATTTTACCCTTTAGTTTTAGTCACTGAGAACTTTTACTAAAATTATTTACGATGTAATTAATCACTATAACGGTCATAGTAAAACTAGATGAGTCACATAAATGTGCCAGGGTCTAGCTTCTCCACAACATGTGACTGGCAGCCACGTCCAGAAACTCCCGAACTATCAACTTTCATATATTTCTCAATACCTCAAAGTTAACAATGAATATCAGAATCTGCTCTTCGGATGGCTGTAACTCAAAAACTATTTGTGATATCACTTTTAACACACTTGAAATTTTAGTCTATATTATTTTTAAAGGTATAAGCTATCGAAACATGCAAAAAAAATTTTCCAATTTTTTTAAAATGTCACACTAGTGGTCCCCTTTAATACCATTATTTAACAATACAAAAATATTTTTTTTATTCAATTTTAATTATTTTTTGTAATTATTATAATTTTTTGAAAAAAGTGTCTTTAAAAAAGCGTGGAAATTGGAGCGTGGAAAGTAAATAAAAACGGCGGCCGCAACCTATGAGAGCTTTTTTTGAAATTTAAAAAAATGGCGGGGGTTTAAAGAAAAAGTATAAAAGTTTTTATGGTTTTCCGTGTGGAAAAATAGGAAGATTTCAAAAAAAAGCTTTCATAGGTACATAGCGGCTTACCTACAGATTGATAATGTATCTGATTTTTTTTTTGCAATCGTGGGCACCAATTTCAGCCCTTTTTTAAAGAAATTTTTTGTTTTTAAAAATTATAATAATTGTAAAAAATAATTAGAAATGAATAAGAAAAAATATTTTCGTATTGTTAGATAGTGGTATCAATCGTAAAAAAATTCATTCCCATTCCCCCATCCTACCCATCCGAAAGAAAATCGGGAAAATTGACTATTTTTCGGCCGATCACACTGTGATGGTACCCTAACTTGAAATAGCTTTATTTATTTTTAAAACTTTCTATAAATCACGGTATTATAATAGTAAAGTCCTCCCAACAAATAAACAGTATTTATGATAACTAAGAAGGTTTGAATAAAAAATTTATTAACTGATATTACATAATTATATGTTTACAACAATAGTCTGAGAGTTATTGTGCTAGGAAAATATGTGACAAACATTTATACGTATGACGTATCCATATTTACTATAACCATTCTGTTCAATCAAACATTTTATTTTTGGGGTTTCTGGTCATGAATTTTCTATAAAACTTATGCGGTAGATTGAATCCACATAAAAAAGTTCTTTTTATAATCTCGACCGAATTATACTTTTTATACTTAATCATTTATGAAGGTTTTGAATATTTTTTTTGTCTAATTTTTTTTATGCGGTCCCTAACCACCGCATAAAAAGAGGTTCATATGTATTTTTATTTTAAAATATAGAGACAAAATAAGAAAAAAGATTGTATATCTACAAAATTATGATTATTGGATTAATTTTACCTGGTAGCTAGCGTCTACTCTCAACTTCAAAAAAGAAAGTTCGAAATACGCTGTTAAGCTTAAGTTTTTAAATTCATATTCTTAACTTTGTTTTTCATTGTAAGATTTTAATCGATGTATAGAAAATGATTTTCATAACGTCAAAAATTATTTATCTAATTAATTATAATTATGTATATGCCATTCTCTTTGTGTTTAACTCAATTAATTTTAAGTAAATTTAAAATAAAGTACGAAACAGAAAGACGAAAACAGGAGAAAACTCCATTAAACAATCATTAACCTAAATTTTTTCCTTGTAATTTATTTATAAATAAAATATAGGTTTTAAGAAAGCATCCAACAGTTTTTTTTTTTTTTTTAAAGAATAAAGTTCAACACTAAAAAGAATTTAAAAAAAAATACGAGTCATCATTATCAACCACTGGAGATGAGATTATTAGTTTCAAAATGTATAGATTTAATGTAGAGAGATTTATTTCTGATGAAGAAATGAATTTTTTTGTTTGTTTACTTCTATTGCTTTGAGCATATAACTCAAAAGAATTTTGATGAAACAATTAACACAAAAAGTCGTCATTAGCTTTCCTACCGTATAGTTTATCATTGGTCATATGATTGTTTAATGTTTTGAAAATAAATTAATGACAACCAAATAGTTTCTTTTACTTCCATTAGTAGAGACCAAGAAAAGAAAAATTTCTAGCTTTGAAGATTGCATATCTAGGTATGATACTTTGATATGAATAACTGTACACTGTGAAAACAAAATGTGTGCTACCCATATTGGAGAACAACTTTTATACAAAATTTTATTTCGATAGTTATTAACGGTTTGTGCTGATCGTGCCAAGGAAATACGGGTATTGTCAATGATATTTATTTCAAAATTTAAAGACTAATTTTGATCCAAACATATCGTAAAGATTCAAATTTAGTTTTTAACTAGTTGTACCCGCGACGTCGTTCGCGCGACACATTGTTAAAAAATCAATGAGAAGTATATAAGTGTAATGATTATACAAAACTTTCATAGAAAATAATTTTTGCGTAATGCATGCACATGTTTAAAATGGTTTTTATAATTTCCCAAGGGAAGAATACATTTTACCGTAATAAAACACAGGCAATGAGTTACCAGCAGACCAAATTTCATCAAAATCCGTTCTATAGTTTTTGCATATGGGTGCACATGCTCAAAATGGTTTTTCTATTTTGTCATTTGAATGAAACATTTTGCCGGAATAAAAAGTATCATAGATGTTGACTCAGGTAATAAGTTATCATCACACCAAATTTCATTAAGATCCGTCCAGTAGTTTTTGCGTAATGTGTACACATGCTCAAAATAGTTTTTCTATATTCCCGTGGGAATGAGACATTTTCCTGAAGTAAAAAGTATATTAGCTGTTGACCCAGGTAATATGTTATCATCACACTAAATTTTATAAAAATCCGTTCAGTAGTTTTTACGTAATGTGTGCACATACTCGAAATGGTTTTTCTATTTTCCCGTGGGAATGAGACATTTTCCCGGAATAAAAGGTATCTTAGCTGTTGACCCAGGTAATAAGTTATCATCATACCAAATTTCATTTAAATTCGTCCAGTAGTTTTTGCGTGATGCGTGAACAGATAGACAGACAGACAGACAAAAATTATAAAAATCGTTTTGATATCTACATCAATAACTCTTTACAGTAACGTAAAAGCCCCTATACCGAAACGCGGTCATATGTCCGAACAGTTTTGACATTTATATATTAATGAAGTTAATTCTGAAAGAAACCTCTGATAACAAAAATTATTATTAATAGAATGATTACTTTTCAATTTAAATTCACCTCGCATTTAATGTCTCCTTACTTAATTTAAATATATTATATATATATATATATATATATATATATATATATATATATATATATATATATATATATATATATATTAAACAATTTTCCTACAACTCAACTTTCACAACTCCTAGTGTTATTAATATTTCTTTGTTTGGATATAGATGTCGACATTTTGTAAAAGAAAAACATTAATAAATAAAAATTTTTGGGTTGCATTTTTTTAAAAACATATTCATTGGATTAAAAAAACTTTCTTTCATTCTCATTAAGAAAAAAAAATGGGTGTTTAATTTATTTGTCAATTTTTATAAGCCAGTTTAATTACACACCTAAAAATAGTGTTCCGGTATAGGGGCCTTTACGTTACCGGTACAATTTTCAAAAAATATTTCATGTTCAGAAATGGTGTCCTTAAAGTTTTATTATATGTATAGATACGTTTTAAATCATACATGAAAATAAATATTATAAGAACTTGTACGATTTTTTAATGGTGAAATTGGAAATATTAAAGTACAAATTATAGTCTTTCTGTTTACTAATTGGCAAGTACAATATGAAATTTGTTTGATGTATGTATATGTTAAAAAACAACGATTGTTAAAAATTAATTACAAACTTAATGTTAAGGGGTAAAAATATGTATGTTGCAATAATACATGCTTACCTTATATGTATGTATGCTACAATGTAAACGTAACACTGTCACAGAGGTTTTCTTCGAAAACTGTGTAACGTAGGAATTTGAAATTTAACATTATGTTAATGATGACGCGCAGATATATCGTCAGTCAGTGATTGGAAAAAAATTATTTTAGAATAAAATAGGGGTTCAGTTGGGTCTAAAAGAATAAATAATTTTTAGTTAATATATCAAGTGAAGTATTATCGGAAAGAGCTACCTTTAATGATTCTAAAATTTGCTATTTGACATATCCTAGGTCTCTAAACCTAAAATTTAGATTTAATAGGATTGCTAGATATTGGATTATAGATTATTATTAGAAAACTGCGCGGGTTTCTCGACAGTGTAGTTACTGAAAACAATCTAAAATAACATAGTAATCGACAACATATTTATTAATGTTCTAGTACAGTGTGGGACAATTCATGTATTTTTGAATTATCACAAGAAAATTTGGATAAGACTTAAAGATATATCAATAAAAAAAGTTTAATTTGGTCTATTGACTGTCTATTGTAGTACTGGCAGGAAACCTTAATAATGCGAGCCCGATTTTGACCGATTTTTATATCGATTATTAATTTATATCCTTTGGTAAGCATATAATAACTAAAAATCTGTTAAGCCCTAATTGTCACTTCGTACTATATACAGACCCGGATCTAAGGGGGGGCAAACCGGGGCCCCTGCGACGGGCGTCAGTTTCAAGAGGCGCCAATATCATACTAGGTCGGTCTATATCAAATGGTCTAAAAAAAAGTTGGTTGCTCGACCATTTTAGAAAAAATTAATATTCTTCCAGTTTTTTCTGTATTATATTTGAAGTACTGAGAACAATTCTTAAAAAATTATCTTGAACCGTTTAAGCGTGGTAGCCATTTTTGCTTTCCAATTTGCGCTGATTTTTGTGTTTGTAGCCATTTATGCCAATGCACATATTTCATAAACCGTTCATCTTAAAAGGTTGAAATAAAAACCATTTTAATAAAGGCAATTAATGTCTCTTTATTTTAAGTGATGTCCATATTAAACCTATTTTCGACCATTCCATAAGAAAACTTTGCCTAAAATTGGATATCAAAATTTAGCAAAATTCACTTTTTGAACATTTTTTTTCTTATAGAAGGAATGTTTTAAACCTCATAGTATTTTTTATGAGAATAGCTGTAGGGTAAAAGCCCCGATTGTGGAACACTATTTTTAGGTACTTCATCAAACTTGCTTATGAAAATTAATAAATGAATTAAACACCCATTTTTTTTTTCTTAATAAGCATGAAACCAAGTTTTTTTGATCCAATGAATATGTTTTTAAGAAAATATAACCCAAAAATTTTGATTTATTAATGTTTTGTTTTATAATTTGTTGACATCTATAAAAACGGACAGAATATATTAGCACCCTTTAAAAAATCAGCACATGGACACCTAAAAAAGAACACGTATGTACGAACATGAGATACATCACATACATTTTTTGCCATCTTTGCACTCTATGACATAGAGTGACATCTAGTAGTAAATAGAATGTCAAATTAAAAAATATAGAATGGTTTAAATATTCGATAAAATAAACGACCAAAATCACAGAATATACCAAAATATTATACTATATTTTGTTTCGCCATCTATGTATTTTGGTAAAGTTCTAATCAATTCTAAACTAACTTATCAAAATGGCGACAATTTTTCATTATTAATAAAATTTTGCAAATTTAAATCAATATTTTTTTATTCATCAATTGACAATACGCTCCGAAATAAAAAAAATATTAAAAATTTTACGATTTTAAAGCAGTAAGTAAATATTTTAGACTCAAAAAGAAATTAAAACTATTTATAATATAAATTTTTAGTAATTTTACGTGTCATGATTTTAGTTAAATACAGAGGTTATATGTGTACTGAAAGAAATACACATATATATATATAAATTACATTTAAACGGAATAAAAAGGTGATTTAGCTCTTATAATCTTTTAACTGGACTAATAAAAATTATTTGTTTAGTTTTATTGCGCTAACTTCGAAAATTAACTGGAAGATGTTGAAATTTATAAGGCATGTGTTTCTATAAATAAGCATTGATCATATATGTATTTCTTATATATGTATTTCTTTAATTAAGTAATGAAACATTAAATGTGAGGTGAATTTAAATTGAAAAACAAACATTCTATTAATAATAATTTTTGTTATCAGACGTTTCTTTCAGAAATAACTTCATTAAGATATAAATGTCAAAACTGTTTTTCTATTGGATCGCGTTCCACAAACGGGTACAACTATTACGAAACACATACACACTATTTCAATTCTGAAACTTGTATCTTTTAATTTTTACAAACTTCCGAAAACTGACTTTTTTCCAAATTTTGGAATTTTGCGCCCCTGTATCTCTGATGTGTCTGGTGATAAAAATTTTAAATTTGCACAACTTGTAGTTCTTTCGGAGTAGATTTATTAAAATAAAAAATCAACTTGTACCTACATTGATCCTTTACAAAACCCTCAATTTTTGTCATGTAATTCCCGAAATTCGTACGGATTTATGATACAGCTATAAGACCAAAGATTCCAGCCTAACCCATTAACAATAGCAATTTTCATTTTCAGTGATATTTAACAAATTCTTCCACTTGCGCAGCTTATACGAAAGATTATTTTTTGTCGATACCTCGAAACGTATGCATCTGTGAAACAACAAAAATGTAAAACTGAAATAAAATATCGTTCCTGTAACTGGTAGGTACCTACCTACAACAAAACCGTAATACCTATCTAGCGAAATAAAAGAAATATTTTCCCCAAGAAAAAGAAGATGATCGCAGACCAACCAAACTATCTATTCGCTGTATTGTGTATATATGGGAATGTGTCGTCTAAGAAACAAAAATTTATGAACTGGAAAAATAATAGCAAGTATCATAATATATCATATCATAAGAGACGAAACAAAAATTCATATGACATGTTTGTACAATATACAACCAAACAAAAAAGAACAAAATAGGAAAATGGCTTCTGTGTTTCGTGGGTTCTTCTTTTAAACTATTTCCTATTTGATAAATTATTAATAATATAAAATGAGTGTTAATACGTAGGTATGTATAGGGAATCAATTTTACAGGTGAAATATTCGTCGAAATTAATCAATATTTGATCCAACGTATTATTAATGCTACTGTGGAAAAATCGTGTTTTTATTTTATTGGAAAAATTTAAAAATTAAAAAGGCAAAGAAGACAAAAACATGTTATGTTGAATTTTTATCGCAATCGAGAGACAGTATGGTTTAAGCAAAATGTTGTAGGTTCGCCAATTGTGATAAAAATTCAGGGTAATTTGTTTTTTTATTTTTAGTTTGCTTTTTATCACGGAGGTTATGGTTTTTAATTTTTTAATAATTTATAGTTTTTTTGATACTTTTTCGGGACAATATTTTGCTATTTACTTTACTGATCTTTTTAGGACGTCACTTAGCTGTATGGGGATAATGTAAGAATTTTAATGATTCAATTTTTAACGATAACACACATCTAAATCGGTTAAGGGGATTCACTACCCTTGAAACAATTATTTTTTATTTTCAAATTTTCCTATGAATTTTTGGCAGTTATGTAACCATATAAACTTAACAAATTTGTTGAGTTTCACGTACCCATAAAAATCCATTTCTTGGAATAAAATAGTAATTTTTAAACTGATATTCTGAAAAAACTACTCAATCAATATTGATGAAATTGGTCTCACATTAAGGGAGGAGTTCAAATAAAAAAGCAACTTTTTTATTTATGATTATTTTGCTTATTGAATTTTTTTTCAAATTAGGAAGGGTTTCAAATAGAAAATTTTGTTTTTGAAACATTCATTACTCTTCCCTGTGGGGGGAAGGGGCCCTTTTTCACAAGTTTTTAAGCGTTTACAAGGAACGCCATATCTCAAAAAGTAATGAATATTTTTTAAATATTTTTTCATTATTTTATTCCTAAAGAACCTGTCCATAAAACTGAGTATGGGTTTCAGGTAATTTTAAAAATTAACTATAAAATTGTAATCCCAAACTTCTAAAAATTATAAAACCTAATTTTTTATTAAAAAAAAATGTTTAAAAATAGTTACAATTGTTCAAATGGAAAAAGCATACTCCACTTTATGCGCAATATGTTTATGAACAAAATTTAAAAAAAAATTAAGTCTCTGTCTTTTCTAGAACTTGAGATATGATTTCCCTTGTCGGGAAAAACACAACTTTCGGGAAACGGTAAAAAACAAAAATAATAACAAAAGATGCGGTTTACTCACTGTTTATTAAAACTCTCCAGCCCCATATATTGTCCCCTCTTGTTCCTTTTTCGTGCATAATATAACTCATGTACACACCAAAACTAAATATTACTGATCAAATCGCGAGAAGGGGGGCAAGCGTTGTCTGCAAAGGTGCACCAACTTGGCTGTGCAGTGGCTCACAAATAAATATTTTTCTACTTGAAAAAAAAAAAAAATAATTTTGGCCATGTTTTATATATCACCGTGTTTGTAAAGAACCACAGAAAAAAATAAAAACAAAAAACGAGATTCAAAAAAAAATTAGTTTATTAGCCGTTTCTGGCGTGAACTCCCCCCTTAAAGACAATTAGGTACATTAAAAACTAATGTATTTTCACTGTTGCATCTAAAAAGAAAGTGTAAAATATGTTAACATTTTAAAATTAATAAAAAATATTGGAACAATGTTGTCAAAAGTATTTTTTTTATCAGAAAGCCAATAGTCCAATATTATTCAAAATATAAGAATTCAAATTATTCAAATTCCATCTTTTTCTTTCTACGATTTTCTTGTAATATCCAATTTCATTGCTGAAAACAGAAAAAGTAAATTTTCCGATAATCGCAATCAAAGTTGAGATACACAGTGAGATGAGGTGGATAAGGTATGCAGTTATATTTTCTAGTGGATAAGGTATGATACTCAGTTATATTTTAGTTATATTTTCTTATTTAGAACTAAATTTTTGGCTGTTTACGGGTAGCAAATACCCTTAAGGGATTTTTTTATATTTTCTAGAGGCAATGCTTGTTTGCTCATCCCATTTTTCTTAATATATTACCTAGCTTATGTTTACACGGAGTATGGTAAGGATTCTAATCGTAAGGCAATGTGGCTTATTCTATTTTATTATGATTAGCACAGGGATGTAAGTTGAATTTTGAAATTTCGTTTTGACTACAAGCTATTTGTTATCTAGGTTAGAATTATATATTAATTAGAAAAGAATGCCTAATAATAATATTAAGAAATTGTTATTTAAAATTAATTTATTATTGCAACTACTATATATAAAAATTCTCATTTATTTTCATATCCGTATAAAATTTTAATTCTAAATACATATTTTCAATCTCCTCAGAAATTTCATTTCTATAAGAGATAATAAGACATTTTCTATTTCCGCAATTTGATGTCAATCACAAATGCTATAACATCTGATTAAATGATATTTTTAATCTACAATTAATTTTTTATTTGAAATTTTCTTAAGAATATTGGAAAACAAGAAAATGTGACAATAGAATATTGACAGATATTTTTACTTCGCTATATTTTATAGCCTATAAGAAAGGAAAGTATGATAATGCGAAAGTAGTTTGAATATATGCGGTTTTCACCGAATTTTGATATTTTGGGGTCCAATGAATCCAGAAAATCAAAATTTCTCTTTGAATTTGTTTGGATCATTTGTATGTATATGTACGCATATTTGTGGCGTCTAGATTAATGAATATTTCCAGATATACTGAGGCTCGAAGAATTAAACCGGGTTCAAAATAATTCATAGGGAGCATTGGAACGAGCATAATTTTAACACAATTTGAACCTGTTAGCAAAATCGATTTTTTTTAAGACTCCAATACAAACGGTACGCCTTACTAGACCCTGTGTTTCTGAAGACCCCACGCCAATTTTTTAAAATAAAAGATTTAACCCTTTGCACTCGATGGGCGCCGCCACGGCGACACAATAAATATTAATTCCACTCGTTAGGCGCCGCACCGATGCCATAAACAATAGGTACGTATTTTATTATTTACAACACGCTAGGAGACCTAAGGCCCGATTTACATTAACGCTCCGCTCTCAGTACGATATCACTCCGCTCCCGGTTCGATGAAATATTCTTACATAATAAATAATAAGCGTATTCACATCATCGCTCTGATATCGGTCCGATATCAGTCATGGTTCGCTCTCGCTTCAATACCGCTCCAATACCAATACCACTGAGATAATATTTTATAGGAGCGATATCGATGATAGTGAACACGTTTTTGATTCCACTTCGCTCCGTTTCTCAGCCTTCTTCATTTATTTGAAAATTATTATATTAGGAAAACAAGATACAACACAACGACGCGACGTCTTGTTACAATACATTGTGATACATACTACTAAAATTAACTAATAGATATATTTTATTATGAATATTATGTTCTCCTAATACAATAGTGTTTGCAGCGTTTTAAAACTACTGTCGAGTAGCTGAGTACCCATACTAAAAAATGGTTCGAGTGCAAAGGATTAAATGTGTTCTTGAAAGACAATATTGATTTATTTAGAGAAATCAAAACTTGGCGTTTTCCGTTCCAGAATCACAATTTTAGAGATATGTATTACAATATTTATTTAAAAAAAGTGTCTGTATTTCATTTGAAATCTATTCAGATTTTGTAACTATTTTAAAAGATATTAACTTTACCAATAACTATTACCATTGTATAATATTTGCGGAAATATCTTTTGAAGGCTGATATAATAAAATATTACATACCTCGGATTTACCGTTTGTCAAGATCCATTTATCTCTTCAGTAATGTTGTCCATCTTTCCAAAAGTAGGGAGGTTACAACAGCTCTGTATTAAATGTAGTAAGATTACAACGATTCTGTATCAAAAGTATGTAAGTAATAAGGTTACAGCGCAGCGGTTCTACTAACAAGGAGATGCACCCAGAGTGAAATTCGGAATTTTTCTTTTTCTATTTTGTATGCTTTGTAGGTGTCAACCGCATTTCCCAAATCATAAAATTTATTACAAAGCACATGAATAGTAAACCAAAAAGATTCCTGCTTCTTGTCAAGCATTCATTAACACTCGCAAACCAGAGAACTTTAGCAGAAATAGGTGTAAAAATATAGAATAAGAGTAACCAAATATACATATGGCAAAATTGCCAATTAAGTAAGTACTCAAAAACACATAAACCATTATCGAAAAGTAAAAATTTACATTTTTATGATAAAATAAATATAAAAATAAAAGTAGTAAAGTTGGAACTGCCTAATCGTTTCCATGTAGGTTATCTCGACTGTACGAATTTGTGCAATGTAAAAAGTATCAAAATGCATTAAATTGCTATACTGTTGCTAGAAATTTGTATCAAGCTCCCTCAAATTAACTTTGCACCGAGTCTTTCTAGTTTCCGGATCAGGAATAATCTTTTTCATTGGGTTTTTTTTTTAGCTATTATACATTGATGTTTCAATCCCTTGTTAGTTATCCTTGGTCCACGGCAGGTTCCCAAAAAAAACAATACGTGACGGGAAAGACCTCTAACTAATTTATCAGTTTCCTTCTATTACTTTTTAAAAGTATATTTTGTTCATGGACGGTCTCTTATTTAATACGAAACCTGTGCTATATGTGTAAACTATACATGTATTGTGAAAACACCTGGAAGCTTAATAACTCTGTGTTTTGTTCGTAACCTATTAAAATGTAGGTAATTTACACATAAATGAGAATATTTATAACTTATTATTATGTTGGTAAATATATACAATTAAAACACGTTATTGTATTATTTTAAAGTCTGTTTTGTCCTAGTTTTCAAGTTATTTATATAAATATCAATATTATTTACTAATAGGCAACTGAAGTGATCAAAGAAATGACGGAAGTCATTCATATTTATTAACAAAATCCTTTATTGTTATTTATTAATTTATTGTCACAATTTGTGCTTATTATTTATACATATTTGTGTTTATTATTATACCTGCTAATATAGTAAGACAACGAATAAAATAAATTAGTATCATTCATGTTATTATTTTAAAAATTGTTACCATGGTCCTTAATTCAGTTAAATTTACCAATCCGAATTTTTTTTTTCATTTTTATCGTGTTTACCTACCGTAAAATGACCAACGAAACGTTTTGTACCATTCTTTTCGCTGTAAAAATTTGTCCTAACTTTTATTCCATGGTAAAAGTGAAAAAACTACAATATTCTTATGCAACTTGATCCACATGAGTTAAATTGTCGAATAAATTTTGGTTTGTCTAACGAAAATTTCTTGCCTAGCAATTTAACGAGAAGAACTCTCAATTAATAAAAACGCGATAGCGAAACTGAAGCATTTTTGGGTTGGCAGTTCTTCGAGCTAAATTGCTTTTAGGCAAGAAATTTAAATTGTAGAAAACACAAGTTTATTCAGGAAAAATAAAAAAACTTTAGTGTAGCACGGTAAGACAATTTAACGAATAAAATAAATTAGTATAATTTATTTTATTATATAATACATTGTTACCATGGTTCTGAAATCAATTAAATTTACCAACACGAATTTTTGTTTTGTTTTTATCGTAACTACCGACAGCAAAGTGACTAGTGAAATGTTTCATATCATTTTTTTCGCTGGAAAAGTCTCTCCTAACTTTTTTTCATGGCAAAAGTGAAAAAACTACAATATTCTTATGGGACTTGATAAACATGAGTTAAATTGTCAATGTAATAAACTTGTATATCACAGATGGCTAATTACTAGGAGATCCTCGATTTGAGTCGCAGCCGATTTAGCTTGATAATATTTTAATCACTACATTTTAGCTAGCATATGAATGGTTCATTCACTAGGTGATTTTTAATTATTTAATTAATTTTATTTACGACTACCATGAAATTGCTTGTTTATTGTACAAAATACTATCTAAGTAAGCTACGTTTTACATACAGCCATAATTCCAGCTGTACAAAAAATGGCTCTTTTTGGCTATGTACAATGTACATATACGTAAAATACCAAAGCTTGCTACACTTTTATTAATTCTTACATTATAATTATATTATATATAATTATTAGAATCTATACAAAATTTTTACCTAGCAACTGAATATTTACGTTTGTTCTTAATAAATTTCAAATACTACATAATTTTGATATATTGGTATTTGTAGATTTTTACCAAATTTTTATCGCTTATTGTGAATTTCATATTAGTCGTAGATAACGTATAGTACGTAATTCGGTTGTAAGGCATATTACACACTCACGCAATTACACACTCGCCGCTATACGGCTCTTGCGTACCTTTTTCGCTCGTGTGTAATATGCAGCTTACAACCACAATCACGTAATATACTAATTATATTAATGTTTAAAATGTTAGAATAAGAATTTAGCATTCTCTGCTTTCCTTAATTAAACCTAATATGATTTAATAGAATTTTTCAACAAGTTATACCCTTCGAAAATATCTCTGATAAAATCTATTAATTTATTGTTAATGAATCTTCAATTCAACGGTAACTGATATTCGCACGAAATCGCATACAGTCCATTCTTGAACAGTGCGATTTTTGAAGATTGCGACTGAAATGTACATAAATATTGTTGTTTGTTTCTCACAAACAGTAAATTGTGCATTTGTGTGCGTGAATTATTTCTCTGTCGCTATTGTCATAAGATCACAGGTATATAGGGCCGCCTAAACAGTGTCAAGCTTTTCTAAAAATGTTTATTTTAATTCTTAAGTAAACACCTTTTTGTAAGTATGTATTTGAAAATAAAATAAATACAGTCATCGGCAAAATTAATTGGTCATCTTTTCCAAATGTTTAGCATTATTTTTATTTTAAATTTCGTTTGTGATACTGAATGTTATTTGCTGAATAAACGATTTAACAATCAGAATTCATTTTAATTATTTGAATTTAAACTATTTTAAGAAATAATAAAAATTGACTTTTAGGATTAGATATTCAGGATGTTATCGACAGGTTGTCTAATCGTCTGTATGACATACTGACGCAGGGAGAGGCAACATAGGTAATAAAATTATTTTTTCCGCAATATAAAAATTAAAAGCAACTTTTAATTTATTTTTAATAAAAATTACATTTTTTACCTTTTATTTTTTTTTAAAGTAAATATAGATTACAGTATAGCAGAAGATGCTTAATTTATTGCTAAATTATGTACTCACTAAGTAAGTAGAATCTAATACTACAGTTTTCAAAAAATAATTTAATGTTATACTATTTGGAGCTTGAACGTTTAAATTTGTTGGTGAGTGTAGTACTCTAAAAACTAATGAAGTATGATGATATGGTGATGGTTTGATTCAGACGGTCTTCGAATCTGTTTTGTCAACATATTCTTTCATGTTTAATTTATGGAACAAAATTTATTTCTACAAAGCAAATTTGTTTCCTAATTATCAGTGTTCCTAATTATCAAAGAAAATTTTTTAACAATTAATAAAAAATTAGAGGTAACTTCTAAAACTTAAAGTGGTAAACATACTAACGAAATTGTAAGACATTATAAAATTCAATATACCACTCAGTATCAAATAAAAAATTTAAATTTAAAGAAAAAACTACTGTCTTTTCAATTGTATTAATTAATTTTTGGAAATATCACTATTACGTTACGATAAAATAAGTAACGTTTTTTTATTGCATTACGAAAAAAAAATATTGTTAAACCGCCACTGGAATTTGAAGTATGCGACTTTGACCTTGGAGAGCCCCCGTTCCATTGCACTGTTCAACACTGGACTGTATTTAGTCACTTGTATTAAAAGTGTGAATTTGCGAACGTGCGAAAGTTAGTTTACGCAAAGTCACTAGCAGTTTAACTGTTCATTTAACGGTGAATTATATGTTCTTAAAAAAAATGTCTCTTTATTTTACTGCGCGTTGCCATATATAAAACAATTAAACGAAGATTTAAATTTTCCTAAGACAAATTAGTTCTTATCGTATTAAAACTGAAACGATACAAGAAATTTTAATAAAATGATTGAACAATAACCGTACCGTGCGAAGCTATATAGTACAACAGCCAAGTTTGATCCTTCAAAAATTAAATTTACAAAAATTGTTTTCCATTTTCCTAAACAGCCCATTCTTTAACATTAATTTACATATAATATACATATTTACCAACAAACCAATGTGGTGGTAAGGGGTACATTGGGCGAGTGAGCGAGCAGGCGTATGTTAATTGTTAAAATTTATAAAGGTTTCTTGACCTAAAACAAACCGAACAGTTCTCAACAGAGTTTGAGAAGTCGGTAAGTGTATGTGTTGTATACGTATATGTATATGAATATGTTTATGTACTTGTACCACTCTCTCGTGGATATTGTTGTTATGCAAATTGCGGGATCTATCAACTTAACTTAAGGTACTTTATTAAAAACCAAGGCAAAAATATGTTGTGTATTGTATTACGAGTATTATACATGTGTTTGTTTTGTAAAGTTTTAGTTTCCAAAACTTATCATATACATATGTACCGTTGTGGGTGATGAAATTGGAGCAAATTTAACTTACGTTTCCAAATAACCGCTAAAAGTTATTTTGAAATTTACAATAAATATTTGTTTGTAACGGGAGACGCCTGCGAGAAAATATAGCTAATTTTATAAAGGATGAGACTTTTAGTACAGATAGTGTTTCTTTTGAAAGCTTGATCCGATGGCTGAGGGAAATCTACTTTCCCTTCCCATTCGATTAGTACTAAATTGAAACTTTATTTAATAATGGTAAACCGGTTACCACCTCCATCATTGCTTGCAATAATCTATATCCTCCTTGTAATTCGGAGATCTCGAGAGCTGTCAAAGAGCTCATCTGGTATACGGATGGGTATAGAACCAGGCTTTACTACCTCTAGGTTCTTACGCAACAGTCTTTCAGGCTGACGTCTTCGCTATCTTGGCCTGCGCAGAACATATATGGGAGCTGTCTGGAATACAGGACATATTAACATTTGTTCGGACAGCCAGGCAGCCCTAAAGGCATTGAGAAATGTCAAAACAACATCTAAGCTGGTGTGGAAGTGCCAGAGGATGTTGGATAATCTCGCATCTCGGTACCAAGTGACTCTCTACTGGGTTCTAGGACATCGGGGTATTGAAGGGAATGAAACAGCTGATAAACTGGCCAGAGCAGGCTCCGACATCTCGTTTGTGAGGCCTGAACCTGTGCTGGGGATCTCTACCCAGAGAATAAGATGCTGTGTTCGCAAATGGGTGCAGGATCGACACGGCTCTCTTTGGGAAACTTATTGAGGAGCTAGGCAGGCTCATGATTTTATAACTGAGCCGTGCGAATCGCTCACTAAAGTATTTTTGTCGCTTGAGAGGGGCAGCTCCGTAAGGTTGTTGGTCTGCTAACGGGCCACAATACGCTCAGGAGACATCTACAGGTACGGCTTATGCACAGACGCAACCTGCAGGAAATGTGGCAGGGAGGAGGAGTCCTTCTACCATATCTTGTGCAGCTGTGACGCACTGTCGCGGTTAAGGCATCGACATCTGGGGTTCAGTCACCTGACCCCAGAACTTAGGTATCAGGGAGATCAATGTGAAGTGCTTGCTTTCCTTTATTAAAGGGCTTGACTTCATTTTATTTTTCCCTCTTAGTTTAAGGGGGCAAAAAGGGTCCTACAAAGTGGCCTACGTGCAGTGGACCCCCATGGGGCTCACACCCTACTCTTTCATTCATTCATCCTCCTTGTAAAGGCTCTTTTAAACGGACAACTATTTATGTAAATGTGTAGCCGCGTTACAGATTCAGAAA
The DNA here is from genome assembly GCA_035578155.1 of Brachynemurus nebulosus. Lineage (NCBI taxonomy): Eukaryota > Metazoa > Arthropoda > Insecta > Neuroptera > Myrmeleontidae > Brachynemurus > Brachynemurus nebulosus. The sequence continues at coordinate 38,439,043 of JAPWDM010000006.1, forward strand.
TATTTCTGATAATTTGTCTAGATGGCTGGGCAACACATTCCATATTGTAACTACTAACTAGCGTGCTGTCGATGATATCGATTCTTGGGCGAAAATTTATAAAAATTGCCCGATCATGTTAGTTTCCGGTTCTTATCTTGAGGACTCACAATCAAATTTTTGACCAAGAAAGTCGCAATCTTGTCATTATCGCCATTTATTTCCTCGTTACTGTAGAATGTTTTCTATGGCACTATCTATCCTTGCAAATGCGTATGCTTGTACAGTATCCGCCAGAAAATTGGCTACATGTGAGAAGCTTTTCCATATCAAATTTTTCAGAACATTTTACTTTTGACAAAAGCTCATAGAAATTTAAATATATTTGACTGTGTATAGTCTGAGGTTAAAAATGTTAAAATGGCTTAGGCGTAAATTATATATCGGAGCCTGAAGAAAATGTAATCTTTAAAACATAGTTAACAATCCTAAAAAATAAATTTCAATTTATTATTTTTAGCTACGTAGTTTGTTGCCTTAGACTCCTCCCTATTTCGGTGGAACGTTGAACGTCGAATTTTATTGAAATATATTCTAAAACATGAAAATTAACACTTTCCTGTATAGTTTAACAGAATATTACCTCAAAAAGCACGCCTCGTTATGACGTTACAGTGAAATCTGTGTGACCAAATGGTAACATAATTCGTTTCAGGAAGTTCTGTGAAATTTCAAAATATCATAGACTGATCGTGAGTACCTAATTCATGACTATTCATGAAATTTCACATTCACATTCATGTTTGCTTCGTATTCATGTGTTTTTCTCCTCCAAGTAACACAACGCAGCTTTCTACATAATCTCTTTCTTCCTTCATGCAGGCTACGTAGTTTATTTCGTTACTTATGATTTATAGGATAATGCAAAACTACACTTTTTACTTTCACTCATCTAAATTGGTTGTGAACTAGATTTAAAAATTTAATTTTATGCAAAAACATTGTATCTATGACGTCGTACTCTTACTGATTGCTCTAAAATATTAAAAAAAAATGAAAAATGGTTTAAGTCGACTTTAGAGTCGTGGAGAGAAATGGCGGGTCCCTGGGAAAAGTTACATTTTCAAAAAATGGTTCGCTAAAAGATAAGTGACGAGTAAAACAAAGCTTTTTTTACTTTGTTCGGGACCCTTACCGACAGCTTCGGGCCCCTTCTTCAAGTCCGGGCCTCAGGACTATAATTTCGGCTGTCTCTCTCCTCTTGTCGGGCCTGGTCGGCTAACACTATTTTTCACTCAGTTTCCACAGGTTATTTGCATAAACATGTAAGAGTATTAACTTCTCATAGGAAGTTATTATAATGGGTCCGATTTTACGAATCGCTAATTTTGACATATCTCCACGTTTCAAGGTCACTAGAATCCGAATCCATTGTTTTTAACGTGATGTCTGTGCGTGCGTTCGTTTGTTCGTTTGTTCGTAAATTTTTTTTCGTCTCGCATATCTCGAGAACAAATGATGATATCAACTCTGGACTAATTTCATTAGATGCGTAATCAAAAAATGAAGACCGGATAAAGTTTCCAGCAAATTTGGATTAGGGGTTTGTTTTTTGTTATTATGTAATTAAGGTTCTTAGGCCATTATTATATAATGGCCTAAGAACCTTCCTTGATGTTAAAAACGCCAGTATATTATTATAAAATTAAAAAAAAAAGAAGAAATAAGAAACTGTTTTTGAAATATATTTTGTCTCGCATATCTTGGGAACAAATTATGTTATCATTTGTTTGATATGGATGGAGCGCCCACCCTTAGATACAGAAGGCGAAGCCCCCGGTATGGTGCAAGGGGCAAAGCCTCTATCGGGGGCCCATGGGAGAAGTTGCCCGAAATGGAAAAAGAATTATTTATGTACAGTATTCTCTAGTCTTTAAGGACACCCAATGGGAAGTTGACAGTGTGGGTAGACCTGTCCCCCAATTTTTTTTTTTTTTTTTTGATTATATTGTTGCCAAAAAATGTCTCACAATCAGTTCTAGAATAATTTCAGAATCGCCTGGTTACAAAATACTATATTAGTTGGTGTATTGTTTCGTACACCATTGACCAAACTAAAACCAATTATATCATCTCGTATCAAGCAACTGTATAATAATTAATGCAAGGTTCTTGTTCTCAATTTATATTTGTATATTTTATTATTTTGGTTTACGCCATTGAATAAAATAACAATAAATTTATTTATAATAAATAATTTGTTTGTTGTGCTGTGTATTTGTTGCTACAACGGTTTGTTTATACAAAGATATCCATCCGTATACATTTCGAATACAAAATTAGTACTTCGGCATTTGTTTAGTTTTAATTTATAAATCGTAAATATATTTATACGGCCACTTTGTACGGCTATTTGATTAAATTTTGGGTTATATGCGGCTAAAAATTTTTTTTGAAAGTTATTTATTCGAAAGTATATTTCTAATAGGAGATATATACATAGAACATTTTATTTGTTATCTATATCGATTGAGAATTTGTCAGAAAGTTTAATTATTTTTACTGCATTTAATAAATATGGTATGTACAGGTGGATTTTCTGTGAAATTCCATTTTTATTAGTCAACATTTTTTTGCTGATTTAATCGAAAAAATTGTTGCAATAAGAGTTGTAGAAACCGATGGGGCTAACCGATTTCTATTGCCAGAAGTATTAGAGCTTTTATGGCTTTCGAGCTATGACACAAAGTTACAGTTACACAAAACTACTAGTTTTGAACCAACATTCAAATTTTTGAGTAAGATCGTTTTCAAAAACATACTTTTAAAATTCGTGTTCAAGTGATTATTTACAAATTATAGTAAGTATTGGTCATTTCAAAGTCATTCCATGTGGTATTTTGTTGACCAGTGAAATCCTTTATTTTCCTAACTTGCATTTTTAGTCGAATTTTTCAACTGAAAAAATTAGACTTATACTGCTTATACGATAAGAACGGCGAGAGGCGAGAGTAGGGGCGCTATCCGTTTTCGGACCCGCAGAACACGATTATGTAGAAAAAAAATGTCATATATATATATATATATATATATATATATATATATATATATATATATATATAAGAGTTAAGAGTTGGAATTTGGTAAGTGGGGCTCATTTTGGCATATCTATTGGCCAAGAACGATTTTGGCTGGATCTAACACACCCTCAGTCCCCCAGAATTAACGTAGAGGGTTGAAATTTGATATGTTGATAGAGTTCATACCTAGGTTATGCTTTTTGGAGGTTTTAATATTTTACCCCCATCCCCCTCATTTTTAAGCTACAATTTCACGCATTTTCGACGTTTTCGAAGTTTGTACCACTCGCACAGGTCACCCAAATAAACCTAGAGCACTGAAATTTTGTATTCGGATTGAGTTAGTATTAAGGGGGTGCTTTTGGGGGTCTCAACTTTTAACCCTTACCCCGACCATTTTTATACCAAAAAGAACATGATTTTCCTTGTTTTTTAACAGTTTCGTTCGGGTCAAAATCTCCCCAAATAAACTTATAGGGCTAAAATTTTATGTAAAGGTTAAGTTAATAGCCAGCCACTGCTTTTTGGAGGTGTCAACTTTTAACCCTTACCCCCATGATTTTTATGCCAATATTTCCTTGATAATTTTGCTTTTTTTCTAACACGCCTAGAGACTCTCTGAGTAAACGTAGAGGGCTGAAATTTTGTACATGTATTGAGTTAGTATCCAGTTAGTGCCTTTTAGGGATTCCACATTACTTTTCCCCTCACTTCTGCCATTATTACATCGGACTTTAATGGTATTGTTAAATGTGTTTAAAATGCTTTATATTTATATTATAAGACAAGTAGGGGAATAGTAAATTTAAAAATTTAAAAAAAATTAACGTACTTTTATAACAAATGCAATACATACATATTAAGTAATTTAAAAATGGTATTAAAGTTAATGTTTATTTATAAAGTATTAATTTTAGATTTTTATTTATAAAATAGAAATTTTGGATTTTTTTGGAAAGAAAAAATACCTTCATAAAGGCCTTCCAGTTTACTATTTAAGATGCTTTTTTAATATTCAAAAATAAAACACAAAGGCAGTTGGCGGATAAGCATGGTTAGGAATGCCCTCGTACGAATTGTGTTGGCTTTTTTCTTGCTAACTGCTATCGGCAAAAAATTGAAATTTACTGAGATTCAGTCCTTAAAAACTTAAAACCTTTTTTTAAAGCCCCGATCAGCCGGACACTCATCATCAGTTTTGAAACCACCAAAATGATAAATCGCTTGTAGACTTTCACTCACATTTCGTTTGTAGATATTCAATACCGAAGTTGAAAGGAAAAATTCGACTTCCGTGATGGGGCCCCACTGCTCACGGCGTTCTTTTTTATTATTGAGTTTATTTCCCGCGGGCTGTTAATTAGTTTTGTTAAAGAAAACTAATGTTTAAAATAGAATTTGAAATTGGAAATCCACTGGCTGTTTCAAGATACCTTTCTCTTTTATCTGTACCTATACACATACTTTTTCTTTTTAACTTTATTTAAGTTAAACAAATATTTGTATTTGGAAAGCGAAAACCTGTCTGTTACATTGAAAATACATGACGTAGCCTTAGGTCAAATATAATATTTGATGAAAAACAAAAATTTACTTCTTTTGGTTTCTACAAAAGGAAACCGTACCGGACAATTCCCTCTCCTATTCCATCTCGTTGTTACTTTTCAATTTATTTTGTTTCTTGTCAGAAAGTCCTGATGGTGAACGTTATATTCAGAGAATTTTGTACTGGTGAAATATGTGGCAATCGCCTGTCTGAATCACCTGTTTATAAGGATAACAGTTTAATAGTATACTCAGCTGATTCAGTCAGGTTGTCGGGATATGTTTTATTACTATACAAAATTTTAATCGGTAGATATATAAGTTTCTGTATAAGCTATTCAGATACCTTTGTTATTTTTCAATATTTTTTTTTAACAAAACAAAAGGGTTTCAAGAATATTTGTTTGGGAACAGAAAACTTGACTAAACGTACTACATAAAAATCTAGATATTTTCAAATTCTTACGTTTCATTTTTACTTTGTAATTGCTCCTGGGCAATTCTGTGGTATCGGGAGCCACCCGAAAATCTTTTTATAATTTATAAATGGTTTTCGGGTGTGCTACTTACTTGTCAGAAATACAGGTAATTACTGTTGTTTTTTGTCTTTTGTATTGCAGTTAGTTCGAAGAAAATTGAGAAAAATGGTTACCGTAGTTTTACACATGGGTTACTTTGCCCATCTCTACTCTACAGAAACATGCAAACAACACTTACCTATATAGATGATAAAAATAAAAGAAACATCAAAATTTAAAAATATGAGTTTTCCGGCTAGATCCCGTTACTAGAGAATTACCCAATCTCTAAATAGATATACTGACCATACTATTGTATATTATATACACCTACCTCCACCCTAAAAAAATTTGATTTGTTTCAAATATTCAAAAAATGTAAATGATAATTAAAAGTGATGGTGGTGAAGGCGCCGAACAATGTTTTATATTTATTTATTTAGATTGTTTGTGGTAAGTATTATGTCGTGTTGTTTTTCTTACTTGTTTAATGATTAAGAAAATTATTTTTCCAGTTTTAATTAACTTACATTACATGTACTACGTCTCCTACACGTGAAAACATAGACCACATCATTAAAAATAATGCTAAATTTTATTCCGTGGTAATAATAAAATTGTTAATTTTCTTGTTTGTACATAACTTGATTAAATTAAACGTAAACAACTCGTATTTATCTAACGCAGTGTGTGTGGGTACATTTATCTAATGATGTTCAGCAATAATCATTTGTATTCTATTCATCTGAAACTGAACAATGAACACCACCGACACCACCTAGCGGACTAATTTATAAACAATTACAATAATGACATCATTATAAAATAATTTTTCAGTTTTAACCGCTCGCTTGTTTTTTTTATTTTAAACAATCACGAGAGAAAAATTTCACTTAATACAGAGTATCTATCGAAACATATAAATTGGTAACAAACTGATACGGCATGCGCACAAAACACTGAAGCATTGGACGCATGATTTAGAGAGGTAGGCACAGGCAAGTCGCCGGAATGATGTTGATATTGGTGTCGCGTTGTTAGCGTTTGAGATGCGCCCGTTGTAGCTCCTGTGAGTCAGTGAGTGAGTCCTGGAATATTCGGTAACATTTTCAAAAACGATTTGAACATACTACATATTACATATATGTGATAACATGTACATATGTGTTGTCAAGATGATATAGTAGTGTATGTAATATCTGCATCGGTATAAACCACATTGCCCGTTCTTTGAACGGAGAAAGTTTTACAATGTGTTGCTTGAAAATTGTTAGCGAAGGTACTGTTGTTTGTTGGAAAGTGCGCGTGTTTTTCAACTGAAAATAGAACATTGTTGATCAGTTTTCGAATGTGAATTTCGTTTGTTTCTTCAACATTAATGTTTGTTTTTTGTTTCTGTTAGTTTGTTGTCTTACTTTTCTTAAAAAAATGTTTAAATTATCGAAACTATTCCGCGATAAACAATTTAACAATTATTTATATTTAAAACGCTATGTTTACATCACTTAAATAGAAAGTGTTGTGTTTCAAATCAACAATTTTGTGTCAATTTTAAAAGATGTTTTGGTTTTGTGTCTAAAATTTTATATGTGTCGATATACAGATAGATATGTATAGAATGGAAAAAGGATTAATGTAAAGGACACAAACAACAAGCTGACGGACTACGGGACTATTAATTGTGCGGCTCCTGTTATCCTGGCGCTTTTCAATATTTACAAAAAGATAATTGTTTTGTTCACCAAACTATAACTACCAGTTTTGTTCGGCACCGAAAATTCATTCATATAGGATAGATATATCTATGTTAGAATATGGTAATTAGTGACAATTGTTACTTGATTTGAATATTACACTGTTTCATATTTGTCCTTTTATCCTTTCAAAGTGTTCTTTATGTCTTGCACGGTTTGTTTACCATATTTTGGGTATTCAACAACCCACGCTAATGTAGTCTTGATGTTATCCAATTTTAAATGTTTGTAAAATTATATCGAGTTCGTTTTTTATTTTAAAGATTTTTCTTTTTATTGTATGAGATTTTTTTATGATTTGTATGTTGGTATGTATGTATATTTTATATTATCTCTCGTTTTTTGAAACGGTTCCAAAACTGACTGTTGCAAAATGAGATATGGAGATATTAATGAAAAATTCAAATTTTTATTGGCACAGTTTTACGGAAAAAATGATGCAATTGCGATTTTAAAGTATTTTTTTGTTTTATTTGGACTGAATATTTTATGTTCTACTTTCAATATTTTTTAATAATTAATGCGAAAATTTTCGAGATTAGTATTAAGAAACACACTTACATAGATTTTATAGCAGTGGTTAATATATTTTACTGATTTTAACATCTTTAGCTTGGTCCTTTGTAAAGAATAATTTGGTTTGAAATAATTGAAAGCTCTTTTAACTTTTGGATTTGTTAGCTTACATTACGCTAAATTTATTTGCTACCAAAAGTTCTTTTGGTAACAATTTGCTTCAAAATTAATTGAAGATAATAGTAAATAAAATTAGTAGGTAATGAAAAAAAATAAATTAAGAAATTATTTTGAGTTTTGAAAGATATTCAAGCATTTTGTTAAGCGGGTACAAAAAGACGTACGTCAATTAACTGAAGGATTATTGCTATTATATGAACCATTAGATAATTATTTCGAAAATCTCATTTAATTAAAACTTTCTGGATTTCATCCAATTTCTGTTTTATTTCCTTTATTCTTTGGTAATATTAAAATAAAAATGTTCTTTGAGCGTCAATCAGAACATGATAACTCTTTTTGCCCAAACATTTTATGAATTTGTTGTCTACGCATGCCGTGATGGTGCCTCTAAGAAAAAAGTGTAAATTTTTGGGATTGCTTTTTGTACTAGCTATGGTTAGATCTGTTTTACAATAATGGATTGAAAGTGGTTGTACTCTAATTAGCGTTTTGTTTTTTCCAGCTTTTCCGTACTTTAAATATAGATCATGCGGACTTTTGAAATTTTTATAATGATCATTTTTGATATAATTATTATTATTTTTTGTGAATTTTTGTCGACTATCTTTTTTGAGATATGGTATTTTGACAAACATTTGAATTCTTCTTTTCCACTTCTTCGCTTTCTCCGTAGACTTAACGTCTCTTCAGCTATATTATAGAGTTGCAATACTTTTTACTTCCTCTTTGACGTTTCTTTTGTGTTCTTTTACGCTTCTAAACCGTATTCCGTTCCCAGTCATCTTGTTAACAAGATCATTCAAATATTTTCTGCTGTCTCGGATTCAATCGGAGTTTCTGGAGATGGCGCATTCTTATCTGGTATCTTTGTGTTTTACGCTGATTTTGCGGTATCTATATAAAAATTCTCCGGGGACAATATTATGTAGTTTTGAGCGGTTGTTGATGTAGGCAGGGGCGGTCCTAGAAAAGTATTTCGGAGAGAAATATTGCTGGAGGAAATTTTTTTTTTTTTTGAGGGGGGAGTAACAATTTTTCTGGGGAGATTTTTGAATGAAAATGGATTTTGGAGGCAAACTAGGGAAAATTCGGAGGTTTCTCTTAGTTATATTTAAAGAATATATTTTTTATCCTTATTAAAAATAATCAAACTCAGTCGAAAATCAATTTTAAATTAACCAATAAACGAGAAATATTATGTCCTTTTGTTAATAACAGAAAAGTACGTACTTATTTATTAAATTCGCTTATTATCTGTCATTTAAAGGTGATAATTACTACAAACAGAATTATCGCTTTATCTTTACCTAAACCTTTATCGCTTAAAAAAATACAATAAATAATAAACTTAAAAGGGAGAAAATACGACTACCTGCGAATATAAATAATTTTTTTTTATTACTCATGCGGGAGAAGTACTAACTTGGCGCACACGTTTCTGTACGCAAAATCGCTGTTTGCCCACTGTACTCTTCCCGTATACTTTTTTGCGTGTAGAAAGTAACTTTCCACACGCAAATTGACAATAAAACACGCAAAATTTAATAAAAACACGCTAAGCCGCCTCTTAATTTTTCACTTAATAAATATTTCATAATTATTTCTATAGAAACCACCAACAAAGTAATTTAAACGATAATTAATTCAGAAGAAAAGGACGAATATTATTTTAAAAAGTAATAAAAATGTCAAACATAGTGATAATAATAGGAAAAACTCACTACGTCCGTGCGCTCAACTTTGCTTTCGTGGGCAATCGACAATTTCCTGCACTTATTGCACAATATACTATATATTTGCAGATAGTCGTATTTTCTCTCTTTTAAGTAAATAAATCTCACCTGCAGTTAGAATATTCCAATTTTACAACAAATATTTCCTTGAAGCTATGACAATAATATTTTTTTTTTATTTGGTTTTATTAAACTAAAACTAAGTAAGTTCTAGCACAAAAGTTAATGGGCCATGTGCATAAACTACTACTAAAGTTAGTAGTGAAATTTTAGCAGTGCTACTAGGCACTACTACACTTCCACTGAAATTTAGTAGTGAAATTTTAGTAGCGGGCACGGTTGCTATTAAATATAGAAAGTAGTGTGTTTTGAACTTCTCAAGTAAAATAACCGTCCAATAAAAATTTATTTAATAAATATTTTTTACTAAAATATCAGTAATATTTTTTCACCTATGTACTTAAATTCGAAAATTGTAATAATTGTAATAATTTATTATTAGATGGATAGAGTATTGAGAGATATTCGAGAAATGAATGATATTCGCAAGTTACATAACAGGAAAATTTACAACAAAAGAATTGACTAGGGATGTAACGCTACCTAAATTTGCCGATACGATATCGCTACCGATTATTGTAGTTAATAATCGACGATACGAATACCGATATCAATGCCTTAGTAAATAATAAATCAAATTATATGTACCTTGGGCGTTTGTATGTCTTTATATGCATAAAACTTACCTATATTTAACAGGGACTCGACCTTGTGGGAAATGTAAAAAAATGTCAGATCAAAACTCAAAGAAAATATTTATTACAATTATTATTATCAACCAAAGTAGTAATTAAGAAAGTTAGTAAAGTAAATTTCATTACATAGAGTAATAAATTGATACAATATCTTTTGGCAGATTTTTGTTAAGAAAGCAAAATTTTTAAATATTATTTGCAAATAATCTGTTACGTAAATCATTTTGTATGAGGCCTGCGGTTGAAAACTTTTCAACTTTTCGAACTGTGTGATATCGGTTGTATTCTAATGGGCTTGCCGATTATAACGGTATCGAAATTGGAATCGTTACATACTTAGAATTAACCCATTAAATAAATTAAACGAAGACAAACTTTTTTTATTTCATTTTTATTTATTTATTTTTGATCCATTCTAAAATATTTATAACTTTTTAAATCGTTTAAAAAGTAGTATTCATAATATTTATTAAATTTATTAAACTTGTTAAAGATTATCCATTTTATTCTTCGAAATAAATACCAAATACGAAATAGATGCATTAAAAACAAAACAAAAAGAAATTCAAAATATAAAATTGACATTTGTCATAAAAGTTAAAATATAAAATTGACATTTATCATGAACGTCAAAATATAAAATTGACATTTATCATTAACATTGTTTAACATTTTTCAAAATTTAACCCAATTTCACACTCATACCCATCTGATTATTAAAAGAAAACTATAAAAATAATAATAAACGGTGAAAATAAAACTCTTTTTATTTTTTTATCTTTAAATAACGTGTTGGCAAATTTAAATTACTATTACCCTAGTAACAACTAGTAGTAGGAACAAAAAATTTTTATGCACATCAATTATTTAATAGTACAACTATGTTCTACTTGTTAGTAGCGACTAATGGCAATATTTAGTAGCAGTTTATGCACATGGCCCAATATCTTTAGTTTTTTCTCCTAAATTTCCTTTTTTAAGCTCGTCAACTGTATTATTTTAGAAGAAACAATTTTTTAAAAATGTTGGCCCTCTTATGCATTGGTTATTTTTGGATTAATAGGGTGCCGCTTCTAAAATGCATTTTTTTGCAGAAGAATTTGGATTGATGTTGAGGGGATTTCAATGAGTCAAACTGGCAACAATGTCGACTATCGTAGAACACAGTTACTCTCAGGGCAATCTAATAGTACCTACCTAGTAATGATATTCAGTGAGTTTTTAGGAGCACAAATTTAATGTACAGTAATTTTAATAGATTTCAAACCGTGCTGGTTTATACTTACAGTTAATTATGTTTTGATATTTGGGGGAGGGATTTCCTCACCGTATCTCCCCCCGTTCGGACTACCATTAGGTGTAATGGACCTGCAGAAGAATTTAAACGAATCCTTTAGATAGAAATAATATAATCGTTTTCTAATTAGCACAACCAAAATCCATAGCAATTCTCAAAAAACGTGACCTTAGCATACGACCTTAGCTGTTGCGCATCTTACCAATAAAAAAAGTAATATAATCCTATTCCTTTTAAAATTTATTTATCTGTCTACAGTAATTATTATCCTGCTTCATCTACCCGAACGTCTCGTATTAGAACATTTTTCATAATAATTTTAAATGGAAAACAAATTAAAAAAAATATTGTAAATCGAATTAGTGCAAAGTTTTTTAGTACCTACACATATTTTTTTAATATCTCTAAATATACCTATTTAATTCTTTTTCGGAAAAAAATTTATACTTTCTATAAAATTTAATCTGTTCCTCACACCATCGGCCTGGCAGTCACGTGTGGACGTAATAAGTCGTGTATGCATATGTACAAATGTGTAATAATGTAGGCTCGTTGGTACATTGTATAAGTACTGCTTTTGTAACTATAAAATTTATTTAATGAAAAAAGTTTTTCTTAAAGTTTCATAAAATATTCATAACGTTTAATAAAATATGAAATAAAACAGGTTTATTTTTAGGACTAGGAGAATATTTTTTTCATTAGCAGAAAAGTGAATTTATTATTTTTTATTTCTTTTCATAAATTTAAATTTGAATTTTTTCCTTTTTTTTTTAAATTTTTAATACAAATAAAATTATTCTTTTTTGTTTGGGTCCACGCTGTGTGTTGACGTTGGAATAATATATTCATTTATTTAAAATGTTCATTAAGAGATTCGTTCCTGTGTGACCTGATTTTATTTTTGGATTATTCTTGTTATTTTTCCAGTTTTTCGTTGGGTGAGTATGCAAAAAATGCTACTTACTTAAAATAGTAGAAGTCTGTGTTATGAAATTTAAGTGTAATTAGATAATAATATTAAAATGTTGTTTAGCAATTGGGTATTTGACAGTTGTTGTAAAAAAGACTATCTTAATTTTTAAATGATTATTTAAGGATGTTTGGGAGGTACAATCGGAGATAAAAGTACATGAAATTAGAAATTCGTGAATAATTGCGTTGTACAACAAACTATGAGGTAAATAAATAGTTATCTTTGTTAAATAATAGCTATCACTACAACTGATTGTATAATACATCAAACTTTAGCTCTCAGCTGACTACAAGAGCTGAGTAGGTACATTCTGAGGATTTTTCGGAGGAATTTCAAAATGCTACGGGAAGATTGAAAATTTAGTAGAATGTTCCTCACTAATACTAAGGCCCCTGTGAAAATTTCAAACCAATTCACTAAGTTAAAAAAGTTATTTAATCTGTTCTGTTTTCGAATTTCCATAAGAGTACGTGTAAAATTAGTTTGTTTGTTTGTTTGTCTTTTTTTTTTTTAATAACTTTTTAACGGCTTAGTGAACCGGTTTGAAATTTTCACAGGGGCCTTAGTATTTAATGAGGAACATTCTACTAAATTTTCAATCGTCTCGTAGCATTCTGAAATTCTCCAAAAAATCCTCAGAATGTACTCAGCTCTTGTAGTCAGCTGAGAGCTATAGTTTGATGTATTGCACAATCAGTTGTAGTGATAGCTATTATTTAACAAAGATAACTATTTATCTACCTCATAGTTTGTTATACAGCGCAATTATTCATGAATTTCTAATTTCATGTGCTTTAATCTACGATTGTACCTCCCAAAACATCCTTAAATTATCAGAGTACTAAATATTGCTTTTTAAAAAAATCATAATATACAATATATTTATTGAACCTCTTTAGGGGGATTTTGAAGAATATAAACTTGTGATTCTTATTTTTGAAATGTTAGTACTCTTAAGGAGTTAAGGGCAGTCTGCAATGTGAAAAAACTGAGTATTTTAAATAATTTTTTTTGACAGTAATTTGAATTATTTTATGAAACAAATAATACAGGTTTACTATATTATGTTTTAACTTTATTTTACAAATAACAAAAGAAAAAAATATTTATTATAAACCAAGTTATCGCCATATTTGTTGGACCCCGTTGTGTTTTGCGATGACCATCATAACGTTTTATCTGAAATCAATCAAACAAAAAAATCATTATTTTAATAGTTAATCTAGTGCTCGATCGAAGGCTTTTCTTTAAATTAAAATTTGTATTTTCTAAAAACAATAAACTAATGAATTTTTTATAACCCATGCGGGAGAAGTACTAACTTGGCGCACACATTCCTGTGCGCAAAATAGCTGTTTGCCCACTGTACTCTTCCCACGTTCTTTTTTGCGTGCGCAAAGTAGCTTTCCATACGCAAATTGACAATAAAACACGTAAAATTTAATGAAAACACACAAAGCCACCTCTTGATTTTTCATTTAATAAATATTTCATAATTATTTCTATAGAAACCACCAACAAAGTAATTTAGACAATAATTAATTCTGAAAAAAAAGACGAACACTTAAAAATATTATTTTAAAAAGTAATAAAAATGTAAAAAATAGTAATAATAATAGAAAAAAAAGTATGTCAAATTCGTAATAAAAAATAGTATGTGCATCTCGTGCGGGATTGTCGATTGCCCACCCAAGCGAATGAGCGCACTCACTACGTTCGTGCGCTCAACTTCGCTTTTGTGGGCAATCGACAATTTTCTGCACTTATTGCACAATATACTATTTCCTTGGAAATCCAAAAATAAATTATCAGTGGCCGCCACTTTGTATATTTTCACAAAAAAATAAAAAGCTTCAATCGGGCACTAGATTAACCATTAAACTAACGACTCTTTGTTTTTTTATTTGACTGATTTTAGATGAACCAGTAAAATATTATAATGGCCACCGCAAAGCACGACTTGTGGGACGGGCTCTAACAAACATGGCGATAACTTGGTCTAAATATTTTATTTTTTTAAATTTTTGTTAAATAAAGTTAAAACATGATATAATAATTCTGTATTATTTATTTTATAAAATAAATTAAACTAGAGTTCAAAAAAAAAAAATTATTTTTAAGTACTTAATTTTTCACACCGCTGACTACCATTAACCCCTTAAAAAAAATTTAGATGGCGAAGGCGCTGTGTAATTTCAGTCAATATTATTTTTTTTTACATTTTTTTAATATCTAAGGATCGGTGCTTAATAAGTTTGCGTAATCAAAATCTTTATAATCGTAAAGCTTACCTTAGTAGCCTCTTAATTTTCACGTATTATTTGAAGATAACATTTTGTATGTACCTGCTATAGGTTAAAGTCTCAATTAATAAACAACAAAAAACAATTTTTGCAATTTTTTGGAGGTAATTCAGCGGAGTTACCTCCAATTTTTTGGAGGTAACTCAACTGTTCAACAGGAGTTGAACAGTGGAGTTCAAAATTTTTTAAACGTACCGCTTCAGGAATTGAGTGTTGAGGACTGTAATTTTTTCTCCACAAATTAAATATAGCTCTACGTATGTAGTATTATTTTGATGTATTTTTAATAAAAGGAATTACACTATATGTAGTTTAGTCATGTGTATGGTTACAACCTCCAGCAATGTTATTATAGATAATTATAAAGCTTTGGGTTATTCGAAGTAGCCTCGAACCCGAAGTCCCGACAGCCTCGGATAATTGGGAGTATAAATTGGATATTTTATAAATTATTTCAATATATTTAAGGACTCAAGATCGTTTTTAGATCAAATTTTTCAAGACTTATGTACGTAGGTATATTGTGTCCAAATTATAGGCAATTATCGAATTACACATATTATTTTTTTACAATTTTTGCTTAATTTACATTTGAAGCGAGTTAGCGATACGAATAAGAAAACATTCTGCAAAAATCACGTCTCGTTCAATTTTTTTTTCTATTTATGGTTTACCAATAATTCTCCTAAACATTTACTTATTTTATACTTGAATATTCACTGAATAAATTTTGCTGGCTTGAGTACCCAACAGGCTTATTGTACTAAAACTATCCATCCATCAGTAATGTGTTAATAAAAAAGACATTACCTGAATATAAAAAAAATTTTGCTCCAGTGAAATAGAAAATATTACCTATAAAAGTGTTTTTTTTATCCAACCAGATATTAGCTGCGAGTGGTACACAAAGACTAACAAAAATATATATACTTATGAAAAACTGTTAATAAAAAGATTTTTTTATAATTTCGGCTAGAGTGGACCGTAATCTCCGCGAATTTATTTTATGTACGTTGATCAAATCTGATACACAGTGTTATATCTGATGTCCTAGTTTAACAGGGAAAAGGAATTTGATGTTTTTCTGTAGTTTACGATTTTGTTTTATGTTATTTTCTGTAGTTCTGTAGTCTGTTTTTGATAATTTTTGAATAATAAATATACGTAATTACTTTTACTGTGAATTTATTGAATACTTAGAGTGAATTTGGTTTTAATTCGGCTCTGTGTACTAAATATTCAGGGATATTTTTAAAACATTTAACGTATAATTTTGATTTTTGTATTAGGTTTTAGTAGAATTTTTTTTTTATAAAGTATTGATAAATACGAAAAATATGAGAATTAATTAACTAAAATTATATTTTAAGGATATTAATAAAAAATAAATAAAATTAAAAACTGATTGTTCGTCCTTTATACCAGTAGTCAAGTTGATATTTATGATGGAATTTGAAGAAAATTTCGACTAAAAATTTTTTGTTCCCGTGAAATAGTTACCTATTCAAAATGTTCTGAACAAATTCTGATAATTTTCCCTTACGAATGGAAATCGCGTACCCTGTTTTAATGGGGAGAAAGAGGTGAAAAAAATTTTTTGTCGATTTTTTGATTATGTAAAGAAAAATGGTTCTGTATAAAAATAAAGCTTATAAAATTTCCCACAAAAAAATATTTTATATTATTTTATTTTTCACCAGGTTAATTAATACTTCTTTGAATTTTGATTCTCTAGAGAGTCTCGAGTTTCGAAAAAATGTAATATAGCATAAAATTTTTTAAATCAAATTTCAAATTAAAATTAATCCCAATTTTACTAATTTCATTTTCTGCCACCAGACATCGTAGTTATATTGAACATCGCTTTAAGCTTACGGCTTAAAAAAATATATGTCAAAATGACTAAAATTGATTAGAAGTTATCAAACAAATGCAATAAAAGAAACAATATTAGACGGGTCTAGTATTCTGTCTCCTTTCCTTTTTATTACCTTTATATTAGAATAACTATAGTAACTTAAAATTGTACGGCTGATTTTGCTAATCATGTCAGACCAATTTTAGTTAATTTGACCTTTAGCATATTTCATTTGCGTAAATGTTACCAGTAGGCATTGAGTAAATTTCGCATTTTTTATTTGCAGAAAAAATTTTAGTAAAGAATCACCTTGAAGTGAGACATTTTCCTTCAGGTCTTGGGAAAAAACTAGAAATTAATTTTTCACCCCTTTTTCCTTTTTAAAGATAAAATATGCAGAGGTCGTTGGAGAAAGGACACTTCAGAATTTATTAATAACACTAAAATTATTTTTACGGAAATAAACTTTAGCCAAAATTTGCTCCGTTCAAAACACTTGACGCTTGGTTTAATTGTAGATTTTGTTAAATAAAACTTTCAACATGAATCGTTACGTAAGAAAATACAGTAGTTTTCAATGAACATATTGTCCATATCAAAACAAAAAAACATCAAAATATTGTCAAATTTTCAAATTTTTAAATTTTATATTTGTAATTAGGTTGCTCGTTAAAGCAAACGTTAACATAAATTAAAAATATTATTTGTCAAGCAGGTACAAAAAAAAAAAACAAAAATGTCGTTCTATCCTTACACCACCTACACATCTCATTTTAGAAAACTATTTTATTTTTATTTATTTAATATGTGTGTACACTTTGCCGCACCTCACCTCGCACCGTACAGCTTTACAACAAATAAAAACGACTATAATTAAAAACGGAGCTTGCTTGCACGGAGTGACTGAGCTTTAATTAAAACAAAACATTAATTTATTTACTGAAATCAGTCGTCAGTTGTGTTCGTTGTGTTCAGTTGAGCAGAGAGAGGCGACTGTTATTATTATTACTTTACTAATTAACACACAGCTACACATATAATAGCTACCTACATACATATGTATATGATTGCCATGAATAATTTTACCTCCTGTGCGTAGTGGTCTATTTTTTAACGAGGAGGTTCTCAATTGAATGGGTCAGTTGAAAAAGTACATATTGCAAAAACTTTTTCGGAAAACTAAAAAAAAAAAAAAACTGTTTTACATAAAAAGTAATTTAACCACTTTTTCATAGGAAATATGTTCATTTAGGTTAGTAGCCCATGTTTAGCCATGAAAATGAAATAAATGTTTTAAAGTATATAAACTATTTATATAAAAATTCCGTGGAATATGTTCCTTTTTCACGTCAATATTTATAAGTTGAATAATTACTATAACTAAACGCAAAGTGTTTGAGCGATCAAAGTCCACTTTACAGTACTCCGTTAAATAAATGAAAGTAAGGGTCTACACCATTAAAAAAATCGTATTTATAAATACTTAAACGAAATGTATTCAATTTTATTGAACTACCTGATGCAATCATAAAATCTACTTTTGTAATGTTGTTATTATTATGATATTACTTAATATTATTTATTTAATTTAAAATTACTTATTTAAGTAGGTATATCATTGTATTACCATATAAATAAGCAAACTATTTCAAGATCTATTACTTTTTTTTACAACGTAGTGTATTTTTATACATTGTATATACAGTGCAATATTACCTGAGTGACAGATACAAAAACTAATAGCGGAAGTTTAGATATAATTACTCTATATCCATCTTTATTGCAAAAGTATTTTGTCTTCTTAATGTAACAAAATATGTAAATCTCCTATAGACCGAGCGTTGACCGCCAAAAGTCTTACGTCATAAAACACAAGAAAATTTCTGTTAGAAAATTAAAGATTAGCAAAAAAGTAACACAATGCACTAGGGTTGCCTAATCCAAACTGGGCAATAAGGTCAAAAATTTAACAGTTTTATCAAGCTTTGACAGTTTTCTTAATTTATGAAATACAAAGGAAAAATAATCAAAAATGTAGTAGATTACTATAGCAATTATTCAATTTAATTGATTTAAAAAAAAAAAAAAATAAATACAATTCAGTAATTTATTTTTTTACCTATAACTACATACAGATAAATATTTTTACATCTTTGATTTCCTTATGATTTTATAGTCACAATAGGTTTGTATATAGGAATGTAAATACATATACAAAATGATTCACACCAACAGTTGATTAAAATTTTACAGTATATACGAATAATTATAGCACATTTTTCAAATTTTATTTCTACGGGTTTTCGGCTGTGAATATTTTAAATTAATTATTTATGATATTTATCGTTTATATATTTTGTATATATATTTACATTCCTATATACAAACCTATTATGACTATAAAATCATAAGGAAATCAAAGATGTAAAAATATTTATCTGTATGTAGTTATAGGTAAAAAAATAAATTACTGAATTGTATTTATTTTTATTTTTTTAAATCAATTAAATTGAATAATTGCTATAGTAATCTACTACATTTTTGATTATTTTTGCTTTGTATTTCATAAATTAAGAAAACTGTCAAAGCTTGATAAAACTATTAAATTTTTGACCTTATTGCCCAGTTTGGATTAGGCAACCCTAGTGCATTGTGTTACTTTTTTGCTAATCTTTAATTTTCTAACAGAAATTTTCTTGTGTTTTATGACGTAAGACTTTTGACGGTCAACGCTCGGTCTATTATTAAAAATATATTTTTCCTTTTTGTTGGACTTTGATCCCTCTGGACATTGATACTTTTTAATGTTTTTACAAGATTTGATATATTCTAATACAATTATTTTACTTTTTTGTATGTCAAAAAGGATATTAAGGCCATGTAAGGTCTAACTAGGTTATATCGTTTACCAAACAGTCTAATTTAGACTATTGGTCCTTTATCAGAATAGGATATGGTCTTTTTTACACCCAACAGATGGAGGCTAGTCTAAAATACAAAATGGCTGTCTCAACTCATTTTGTCATTTTATGGAATATGTACATTTTTCAGCTGATCAGTTCAATTCAACACGTATGTTTTTTTTTTTTTATGTATGCACACTGATTTTTCCCTCATTTCTGAACAAATTTGTGTCATTCTTTTTTCGACTAGTAAATGAAGCTCTCCAGATGGTCCCATAAAAATTTTATTGAGATTGGTTGAGTGACTTTTTAACCATCTTCAATAATATGAATAATTATGGCAATTTTAAAATTTGTATATTTGTAAAATTATTTACTTTAAAAACTATAGTAACATACTTTTTTAATTTATGTTGATCCAATTATAATAAAAGTAATTTTTTATCAGTAACTACCTAGTTTAAAAAAATTCTTTGATAACTTGAATAATTGGTTGATATTTAATGATTTTTTATTTTCCTAGTAATTACTACTATAAACACTAGGTATGTTCCAAATTTCAAAGCAAAGTGAGTGCCCAAAATTATGATTTTTGTACACTGGTATTTTGGAAACTATTCTACCTAAACGTATGAAATTTGGAATTTAAAAAAAAAAATTAGAAACCAAATAAAATATTGCAATTGCGTTGATAAGCATTATCACTAAAAGGTATGAAATAAAAGCTTTTTTAAAAAACCGACTTCAAAAAGTAATAAATAATTAATAGCACGTATTTTGAAGTCAGGAGTAAAAGCGTAGTATAAAAATGTAGACCCACAAGAATTCATTAATTTTGCAAGCACATCCGATCGCATCTTTTTATACCACGCTTTTACGCCTGACTTCAAAATACGTGCTATTAATTATTTATTACTTTTTGAAGTCGGTTTTTTAAAAAGCTTTTATGTCTTAATATCCTTTTTTCTATGTTAGTGACTTTATAATCAACTGTTTCTGAGTGCGAATTAATAATTTTTTTATCATAAACATTAAAAAAGGTAACCATCGCTACTGCTGACGTTTAAAGCGAGAAGATTCTTCTAATCATCTGTACATATACTTAATAAAACTGTAACGAGAGCGTTTCTGTACATTGAATATTTTTTGAAAATTGTACTGTTACTGTAAATAGTTATCGATTTAGATATCAAAACAGCGATTTTTGAAATTTTTGTTTGTCTGTCGGTCTGTTCACGCATCACGCAAAAACTACTGGACGGATTTTAATTAAATTTGGTGTGATGATAACTATTACTTGGATCAACATGTAGGATACTTTTTATTCCGGGAAAATGTCTAATTCTCGTGGGGAAATAGAAAAAAGCATTTTGAGCATGTGCACACATTACGAAAAAACTATTGAACGGATGTTGATCAAATTTGGTATCTTGGTAAATTATTACCTGCGTCAACACTCAGGATACTTTTTATAAGGGGAAAGTGTTTCCTTCCTACGGATAAATATAAGTACCCTGATTAATTTCAAAATTTTGCGACACCCTGCATGAAAAATATTAGAAAAATTAAAATAAAATTGTTCTACATGTTTCGATCATTTAAATGATCATCTTCAGGAACTCAAAAACTCAATTGTGAAACAACTGAGACAAAAGCAAAACATCAAATGGACATAACCTTTAAAGCAATTGGATGTCAAACATGACAAATGGAAAACAAAGTTAAAATATCGAACCCCATAAGAAATAGGGAAAGTCAAAAACGTGATAAGATTGAGCGAAGAAAAGCAGAAAAATAAATGCGACCCAAATACTTACCGTATCGGGGACAACAAGTTTCAACTAAGAAAACCTCTTGAGCATGTGCATGCATTAGGCAAAACTATTGTTCTATGCAAATGCTTTATAATGATTGTATTTATATACTGCTCATTGAATTTATGCGCGAACGACGTCGTGGGTACAGCTAGTAAAATCTATTTTGCGAAAAATATCGGTTTCTAACGTTATATCATTTTTGTATTTTCTTGTCTCTTCTTCTTAAATAGTTTCTAATAAATGCAATGTATCTGTATTGGATGTTCACTTTTTCGATTTTTTTCACTAATACTGAAGAACCGGTACGTGTTAGAAAACAATATATTCTTAGTTTGCGTTAAATATAGAGAAATAAACACCAAAATTTCCAGAGTGTACTCAATTTTTTTTTTATTTGTAACGTAATATTATTGTTTTATGTATTTTTTTAAAAAAATTACATTTTTAAAAATACAAATTTTAAAAGAAAATTTTTTCAACTAACCTCGCTTAGTCAAATATTTTAGTTACAAATATAGGTCTGCCATGTGTTATACCAATTTCATGTATTTTAGTAATTACGGATAATAACGTTTAAAGGATTCTTGAAGGATTCTACTCAATCCCTAGTATATACATATTATAGACAATAATATTAATTAATTTGTTAAGAACGTTATAATAATTCATCTGTTGTATTTTTAAATTTTTATTTTGAATGTATCATATTCTCTATTTCCTGTATTTTCAAATAGTTTATTTATACATTATTGATTCAATACTACAAGGTTGAATCAATATCGCATAATAAATATAAATTATCTTAGATATTTAATAACTTCTGAGATAATTAAGATTATCTGACATTTTGTTCAAACCAAGTATTCTCAAAGCTATCATTTCTGAGAGACGTGAGGTTAACGTAACAGCGCAGAGGTGCATATGAAATGTCATACATACATCAAACTCAATTATTTTAAATACTTGTATCGAATAAATACTATACGAATAAATTAAATCATAATCGTACCAAGTAGCAAAAATTAATATTTTTTTTCTTTTTACCCCTTACTGAATAAACTTCTGGCAAACTTTACAAAGAAGTGCGGCCATTAACACTGAAATAGGCGAACGAAAAATTTTAATTTATTTTCTTTTTAGCTAGTCATGCGACAATTACGTGCCGTTTATTCATTTTAAAAAACTTTTTCGATGGGAAGAAACATTTTAACCGATACTTTTAAGCGAGTAAATTGACAATAATAATGTCGTAAGCAGTTTCAAATAGTTATTTCTGGTTAAATGGTGTTTAAAAAACAAAACTTTTTTAAATTAAAAAAAAAGAAATACGGAATAGGTAATTATTTGATGAAGGTTATTACATCTTTAATTATTTTACTTCTCCTAGAAATTTTCATGCAATCAAAGCAGGGACACTCTGTATATTACGATTCTTAAAACATGTACAGTAAAAGTTCTCAATAATGCCGTACTCCTACATCTCAGTAGAGATACCAGTTCCAAAAAATAAAAAATATGTTTCTTTTATTTATGTATGAAAGTACTAAAATGTGCTATGGATGCTCTTTTATATTTAAATAAGTTTATTTATTTTTTCAACTTTATTTTTAACTAGCAGCCCATTCTGACTTCACTCAGATGTGTAACTTTATTCATTTTGGTGTTTTGTATGGCTATGATGATCTTACTGTCCAGTGACTCATAATCACTGTGATCTTACTACGAAGTGGCCCATAATCACTGTCTGATCTTACCACTCACTGGTCCACAATCACTGTGACCTTACTACCCAATGGTCCATAATCACTATCTGATCTTACTACGCAGTGGTCCATAATCACTGTGACCTTACTATCCAATGGTCCATAATCACTATATTATGATATTACTACTCAGTGGTCCATAATCACTGTGATTTTGCTACCCAATGGTCCATAATCACTATATGATATTACTACTCAGTGGTCCATAATCACTGTGATCTTACTACCCAATGGTCCATAATCACTATCTGATCTTACTACTCAGTGGTCCATAATCACTGTGACTTTATTACCCAATGGCCCATAATCACTATCTGATATTACTACTCAGTGGTCCATAATTACTGTGATCTTACTACCCAATGGTCCATAATCACTATCTGATCTTACTACCCAGTGGCCCATAAACACTATCTGATATTACTACTCAGTGGTCCATAATCACTACGATCTTACTACCCAAGTTTAGTGTAAACAACAAGGTGAACTGCTTCGTAAATTTCTAATGTCAGATAATTTTAAGAATTTTAAGATTCTAGAAACCAGCAGACATTATCTGATATTGCCAATTATGAAGCAGCTACAAAAATATGTAAATTAAAAATCACAAAGTGATTGAAAAAATTATCCGGATCGACCGGGAATCGAACCCAGGATCTTCTGGTAACTACCCAGGTGTGCTATCCATTACACCACCGATCATAGTGGCAAGGATAACAAAGAGACAATGCACTCAATGTTAATACGTATGCGCATATACAGTAATTAATTGTAACGAAATTTGCAGAAGATAATATTGTATGGCTTAACCGCCAAAATTTGAGCGAAATGAGACTAGTAGTAAGTAAGATATCGACATTTAATGGTATTTAGCTGTATAGTGCCGTAGTTACCATTGCTTCAATTGAGATGAAATTCGTTGGGAACCACTTAGAGACCAAACCATAAATTTTTTCAAAATTTTATCACAAACGATTGAAAAGTATCCAAGTTATGTCACTTGGACGGATTTGTCGACACATAGACGGATAGACAGATGGACTGACAGATAGATACGAAACCAAAATTGGCCAGGAAGCTTAAACGTAGAATGCGCGTGAAAATTTTCATTTTGAAAGGAAAAAAAATTTTAAAAGTATGCACAATGCTTCCTTTAGTTTAATAGTCTCGGAAACAATAAGCATAATTATACTTATTTTGAAGTCTAATACAAGAAATTTTTGACTTGTGTATTAAGCAACAAAAATACAATTTTTTTTCTTCTTAATTACTGACATTAATTAGGTGGAGTGGAACAAAGTTTAAGATGACGGATGCAGAACTAGAAGAGGAGACAAAGGCTTTATTAAGAGCTTCCGCATTTAGACTCAATTTTTCGATACTATTTACAGGTTATATTTTTGATAAGTGTTATTTCGTTCAAAATAAATAATATAATTTATTTTGCACCCAAATTCGTCTGCACCACTTAGAGACATAGTTATTTATATTTAGTTAAATATAATATGTATACGTATATAATATATTAATGAGTTGTAGTATGTTTTAAAATGTTATGTTACAAAAATAATTAATTCTAACATTCATTAGCCGGGATTGAAAATATTCCGTTAAGGAAATATAACACAACATGAGCTACCAGCTAGCTCCGTAGTACACATCACAACAGCCAGTCAGTTTTCTACATAATATTGTATATCAAAACAATATGCGATACGATACAAAACAAGTGATTGATGAACAGTGAAAAACAGGCAAAATAATTTATATTTTATACGTATGTGGGGTAACTAACTGCGTACGCTGTGCCGCTATTTTATATCGGGTATGTGGTTTTTATTTGAAGAATTTTCGGAGGGTTTTGAATACATAACACAGTTAATTATGTATATACAGCTGCATTTTGGAAAATTTATTAAAAGGTCCGTGTCCATTTTATATAGCAGTTTAATCCCTTTGTACACGAATGAAATATAGGTCAAATAAAATACTGATCAAAAATATCAATGGGCCAGTTTATTATGGGTCAGTTTATTATATTAGTGGAAATTAAATTAGGGCAGATCATAACTTTTTCGCACAGAGCTCAAGACCATATTTAAATTTTATCATATCGTGCCTTTATCCATAACCGGAACACCTCAACGTAGCGTCGCGTTGGTAGTAAAAAGACAATTGGAACTTGTTAGAGTCGAAAGTCTACATTTCACAAAAATATCACTGTAAGAAATTGATTTTGTAGAGAATATCAAATGTAAAATTACCGTAAGACTAAGACTAAGGCCAAAATTGCTGGTTAAAGCCATCAAATAGGAGTCAAATTAAAAAATTGATTGTAATAAAATGATACAAAAACGTTGTGAAGAAAGATTATTTTAATGAAAAATAACTCTAAATATAAGTATGTATGTATTTGGTAATTAGACTTTCAAAGAACATTTTTGCAATTCCGCATAATTTAAAATTATATAAAAGTACGATTATTAAAATGTCATTCAAATTGTATGAAATAATATTACGTCAAGTATACTTTAGATAAATTAATTAAATTGAACAATAAAATATTCACTGATTTGACCTTTACTTCATAATATTCTATATTTGTAAATAATAAAACAAATATTTTTCTTATAGCAAAAATATCCGTAACCGTAACCGGATATCCGAAATAATTAATTATCCGTAACCGAAACCGTATCCGAAAATAAAAGTTTCGGATTTGTTTCGGATAATAATAGACAAACTGCCATTGGAAAACTGAGTTAAATTGAAGAAAATTTTTGCTGCATATGCTTCTTTGGATAGGCTTTTGTTGGTTCGTGTTTGGCGTTTAATTTTTCTGTATATCCGTAACCGAAACCGAAAAAAATGTTTTTAAATATCCGTATCTGAAATTTCATATCCATAACATCCCTTATATATATATATATATATATATATATATATATATATATATATATATATATATATATATATATATATAGTAGTAAGAAATAGGGATAGTAGGTGAGTACAGAATTATGGGAAAACCAGTTGAAAAAAGTATCAAACATTTGACTTCGTTTGTCTTTATCTGCATGTTTGAATTTATTATTTTAAATTATCCTGTAAAGCTATTTAAGTTAAATTTCGTTTGCTTACTTGTGATCCTCAATAAACTGTGCTTGTTCATTAGCTTCAAAACGGGAACAAAAGTATTTTTAGTCCCTTGAGACTAGAAGTTACAATTTACTCCCTATATTATGAGGGATTAAATCATGTATTTTAGTTCCGGAATTGCAAAAATATAACTTTTAGTTTTCGAAGGATCGAGTTTAATGCGGGCCGGCCTCGGTCCGTGGTCCGTACATTATATATGCCTAAAAGTCGAATTTCAATGCTATAAAATTTTCTCCGAACAGTTTTCAAACGACAAAATAGACAGCACGAATTGATGTCATTTTAATATTTCTCTGGTACTTACTTAACGGATTTAAAAGTAATTTAACAAAATGAAATGGGGCGTGGGTTGCCCGTGTAGTGTATGATTCCCACAGCGTTGCGTATCACGGAAACAACGCTGGTGTAGTATATAAAATATAAATCTCCTAATAGTTTCCTTCCTATTTCATTTTAATTTTAAATTATGTATTACAATCAACACACACCGTTAATTACTTTACGGATTATGTCATTATTTCGGATTATGTGTTGAACGTGTTGAGTATATTTCATAACAAATAAAGTTCATGTGGTTTTGTAAAATTCACAAACAAACAAATAATAATATGTTGGTAGGTATTTATAAGAGTAAATAAATAAATAAATATATAACAATGTTTAAAATATTGTCGGTATTATAATTCTCAAGTTTTGTTTCAACTTGTAATTATAAAATTGATAAATAAATACAAGTGTTCTTTGACTGTAATCGCTTTATCAGTTTTATTTTGTGCGAAATACATACTAACCGTTATATATTCTACAGCAACGGTTTCCAAACTGGGGGGTGCAGGTTAACTGCAAATATCATCGTCGTTTTGATAAAATCATGATTCTAAGAATAAGCACTCAAACATAATTTTTTCGATTTTTTTTTTTAAATATAAGAAAATATAATTTATTTCAACTTTTGGCATATTATTATACTATATTATTTTGAGACACTAAAAAATTTTTATGGAAAAAAAAATAATTAGCTCGTTGGCAGCTTGTTTTCGAAAATCGCTGATTTTTCGCCGTAAAATTTTTTTTTCTATAAGTAGATGTTTATGGCTTGTACTTGAACGGAAAATTACTGTTTCCGTTGATTGCATCTCATTTTACAAGTAGAAAATCAACAAAAAACACGAAAGCTTTTACCAAAAATCAAAATTTTTTTATCAAAAAACAAACACTGACAAAAGTCGAAATTTCATTTTTTTTAATCCCTTTGTTCAAATACAAGCCATAAGCATTTACTAATAGAAAAAAATTGCCAAAGTTGGAATAAATTAGGTTTTTTTGCTAAAAAAGAGACATGTAACATCTTAACACTGGTTTTTGTGCTCGCTACTCTACGTAGTATTTTAACAATAATAATTCTCAAGCGGTCAGAGTCATGTTAGCGTGTAAGTATCGAATACGTCTGATCAACGGTTTCCTCTAAAGTGTCTTATAGACCTGTCGTCCGCCAAGAGTATGAGTTTTTTCAGTAAAAAAATAATTTACGAATTTTTTATAAATTTTTTCAAGAGGGGGGCGGCAGAGGTAAAATTTTTTATAGGAGGGGCGTTAGTACAAAAAGTTTGGAAACGGCTGTTCTACAGTATTTTCCCTTAACAGTGTCGGTTACGGGAATCGTAAAATCGCCGTTTTTAGACTTACACTGCGGATGTTGCGCATTCAATGCGCATAGGAGTAGTTAATGGTGGTCCTGGACAGTCTTGCCAAGATTAAGGGGCTTTTAGTGTAGTACAAGAGTAGTTTAAAGCAGTAGAAAATTTAAACAGAGTTCTCAGTCCGACCAGTTTATTCTTCCAACAGATCAGTTCGTTTTTTGAACTATCCAATATAAGTAGTATTCCTACTTGCCCCTGAATATTTTTTTTATGGCAACATAATTAATTACATTATGTTGCCAAGTGGCCCTATATCTACTTTTCCACTTTATACAATATGATGTCCGATTCTCTCAATGACACCAGTTTTATTTTCACTCGATCACTTTTTTTTTGGGTGGCCAACTTACACATCATATGAACGGCGCTATTAAGAGTCCCGTTTCAATTTTTAAGTGCAAAGTCAGAATGAGAAACTGGGGCGCTATACATTACTGAGAAAGAGTAGGGGAGAGGTGTGTTAGTAGTAACAGAGGGTCAATTGTAACTTTAAAATTTGTGAGACATCTAGCAATCTTATTGAGGAGTATTACATATCATAAAGTGGCTTCTAAAGTTGTGCTTTACTGACAAAACTTTCAGTTAATATCATCCAGCGATTTTCTCTCAGCAACATCAATTGTGTTTATATAAGCTAATTGTAAATTTTGAGTACGTTAACAATTTTTTGATTTTCGCAGCAAATACCCCATCAATTAGAAGAAAAGTGATTTTATTGGAAAGACAAGCAATCAAATAATATTATCAGATAGGTAGTTTCGCTTTTTTTAATTATAGTTAATATTTTATGAATTTTTTTATAAAATGAAACAGCGCTGGAACAATTGTAACAAATTCAGTAGTGTCCATTGTAACATGTATAACTCACAAAAAATTTTAGTTAAACAAAATTAAACTTTATATTTTAGGTATGAATCGGAATAATACAGGTAACAACTTCGGTTAATAATTAAAGAAAAAAAATGTAAAACGAAAAACGAAAAACTATATTTAATGATGTATATATGAATTCCGTTAAAAAAGTAATAGAAAGAGAAAAAATTCAGAACTGTTGCCTGAGACTGTGCTATTTGTCACCTTCCTCACTCAATATGTAAGGAAGAATTTTTAAAACTGGATTAATTATAATAACTAATGTGTAAATTCAACTAAATAATGAGTGTTACAATTGTACCTAGGCCCTGTAACAATTGATCCTCTATTGGTGACGATTGTGACATTACACTTTGGTCCACATAAATGCAGTTATTTTAATTATAAGTCAACACAGAGTATTTTTGTGCAGCTCATTAAAAACCTGAAAAATGCTCGTATCTTATACCAAAAATTTAATTCTCTGTGACTAATAAATACAAAGTTGCTAGCCTAAACTTTTGAAAATATCAACATTCCTATTATCAAAGTATGTTGCCTGGTTTGAAATACAAGAGAAGGCAAATGCAACGCAAACCTAAAATCATGACATCGCAGCGTGATTTAAAAAGTAAAAGAATAGGACCGACTACTCTAGCGTTTACGTTGACTTACAGTAAGTTAAAGTATGGCTACCATCCATCCGGGCTTCTCCGGATTTGTCCTCTTTTTGAAGGCGTACGCACGGGACTTTCCAACTCCAAGTTAAGTAGTTTAGTGTCTGATAGCTCCGCATTTGTTTGGTAGCTCTTAAATTCGAAAGCAATCGGGAAAGATACGTCATCACAAAATAGTATATTGTGCAATAAGTGCGCGAAATTGTCGATTGCCCACGAAAGCGAAGTTGAGCCCGCGAACGTAGTGAATGCGCTCATTCGTTTGAGTGGGCAATCGACAATCCCGCACGAGATGCACATACTACTTTTTATTACGAATTTCACATACTTTTTTCTATTATTATTACTATTTTTGACATTTTTATTATTTTTTAAAATAATATTTTTAAATATGGTATCGTTGCTTTGTCACTTTTCACAGCAAAATAACAGAAAAACACGAGTCGACTTTCGGCTTTTACACCATCATCAGGTGAAAAACTTAACTAAAAATTGCTCTTTTTGGCGAAAACTATTTATAATATAGATCGGAGCAAATAATGCATTGGTGGGGGATGCTAGAGACAGAGACAGAGACAGATACAATCACAGTATACAATAAAATTAAAAATTTTTTTTTTTTTTTTTTTTTTTTTGTATTGTTTGCAAAGGTAGTTTACAGCGAAATTTATTTTTAAAAACTGGTTAGGTCCAATATTATTAAATTGACCGGAGCACACTGGGGAAACCAGACACGTGAAAACAGCGGCGAACGACAATTACCAGAAACAAAGGAAATCATACAGACATCTGTCTGTTGATATGCACGAGGGGTTACACCCAGCAGGTAGCTGCTTTTGTTAAACTACTGTCTGTATGATTTCCTTTGTTTCTGGTAATTGTCGTTCGCCGCTGTTTTCACGTGTCTGGTTTTCCCCAGTGTGCTCCGGTCAATTTAATAATATTGGACCTAACCAGTTTTTAAAAATAAATTTCGCTGTAAACTACCTTTGCAAACAATACAAAAAAAAAAAAAAAAAAAAAAAAAAAAAATTTTTAATTTTATTGTATACTGTGATTGTATCTGTCTCTGTCTCTGTCTCTAGCATCCCCCACCAATGCATTATTTGCTCCGATCTATATTATAAATAGTTTTCGCCAAAAAGAGCAATTTTTAGTTAAGTTTTTCACCTGATGATGGTGTAAAAGCCGAAAGTCGACTCGTGTTTTTCTGTTATTTTGCTGTGAAAAGTGACAAAGCAACGATACCATATTTAATATGGATTTTCACAAAGTAAACCTGTCTAGTATTAATAATATTTTTGAGTGTTCGTCTTTTTTTTCTGAATTAATTATTGTTTAAATTACTTTGTTGGTGGTTTCTATAGAAATAATTATGAAATATTTATTAAATGAAAAATCAAGAGGCGGCTTTGCGTGTTTTGATTAAATTTAGCGTGTTTTATTGTCAATTTGCGTGTAGAAAGTTACTTTCCACACGCATTTTCTACGATTATCGGGAATCAGTGTTCAAAACAAAGGAGGCTTAAATAGTTAGATGACATCATACTTATTATACTTATATACTGGTACGATATGTGGCGGATATGGGAAAACTTCTTGGACATGTGCACCACTTGTTACGATATGGTGCGAGGTTGCAGTAGTGGTTGTAGAGAAATTCCGGTTGTTTTTTTCATTGTATTAAATTTTACAATAATTTACTGGCGTTTTCAACATCACGAAACGTTCTTAGGTCATTATATAAAAAAGATATGGTAAAAAATTCATATAATCTATGTTATGTTAATAAAGTTAATTCCGTTTTTTATCACAAAAAACAAACCACTAATAACTCTCGAACGAAATGTCCTACTATTATAAATTTGGTGAAAATGTTGGAAGTCCTAAACTCTTGGATGAGTTCTTCAGCCAGACACGTCGGATGCCAGGAACATGGTTTTTGTTCTTGCAAAAAATTAGTTTTTTGCCAAAATTTCCACTTATTCAAAAATTTTTGCGAAATTTTTTTACACCATTTAAAAGAGAAGAAAAAATTACATGAAAAAGATCTTTAAACTTTTTTTCTAGTTTCTGAGAAAAACGAATTTTTATAAACGGAAATTCGCTATGTTATGCAGGATGCTGCGGCAGGGGTATTTATTTTTAGATAGGTTTAATTTTTAAATACATATTTAATTTATTTTAATTTTTAATTTTATCACGACTACATTTTGCGTGTTTATTCTTTAACGGTGAGAGTAACTCTGACTTTCAGGATGCCTGTATCCTTAAACATCTTACTAAAAAAGGACTGTACGAAGCTTAACTTTGATTGGTTAATAATACTATGTTGTCACGTTAAATTATTATCATTGGCTAATTGATAGCGTGGTTTACTAATGCGCATGATTCTTCAGTAGCGTCTAAACAATACACTTAGCATTTTTCTAATCTTAATGCTGATTGGATAAATACATAGCTTCGGTTATAGTTGCGAATTCAGAAATCAAACATATCTGCATCATATACAAATATCATGGAGTTAGTTTAAGGTACACATGCATGTCATAGAGTAGGTACATTACACATACTATTTTAATATCATGGAGTACGCGGTTTCACTAGAAACGTACAATCTCTACACTAATATTTTTGAGTATACGATAATATCGTTACAATACTTTCTAGTCATAGCCGATTAAGTAAATTGTTACAAAGTTGATTTATTCTTGGAAAATATATCCATGTCGATACTGACATTTCAATATCGAACTATCGATATATCGGATTGAAAAATATCGGTTGAACATATCGAAACTTTACAAAAAAATATTGAATATTCGACATATCGATATAATATCAACATTCGACATATCGATATAATGTTATCTATTTGATAACATTATTTCTACTTCTGAGTAGCCAGCTGGCGTTTTCTATACCTGCTCCAATACTACAACTTGTCGGTACCTGCTTGCTGTGAAACTTCTGTTATCTAATTTATTTGTTATTATAACACATAAAACGTATAAATTTTGTTTATAGCTATTGTCGTTTTTTTTATACTGAAATAGTGTGCGTCAAAAGGACGACGATGTATGATTAACCTATATTTTTTTTAAAGATTTTGTACTCCACATATTATAAAAGTTTTTCTAATTTTTCTAAAATTTATTAAAGATATGGATGTTATAATTAATTTATTCAATGATTATGATAATATGAAAGATGATTACAGCTGTTTGATTTATAGAGACGACATAATACTGAAGTTTTAATATATTGAATCGAAAACTAAAGAATGCGTTTCAAGTGACTTAATAAAAGGTTAACAATTTATTTTGTGGAAAATATTTTAATTTTTATTATTTATTGAGATCTTATTCTAAAAATTACTAATAAATTTTAGAAAATTTACAAATCTGCCTAATGGGGAAATAACTACATATCTATAGGAATATTTATGACTGAGAAATTTCACATTCTGTAAAGTCACACATGTGCACTGACTCATAATAGTTTATAAATTAATTATTTGAAAGACATGTTTTATGATACAACTGATGTATTTATCTATTTTTTAATTTTTATAGTGAAAATATGCTTTGATAAAAAGATTAAAAAAATTAATAAATATTTATATTAAGAAATTTGTCCAAATCCAATTTATTTAAATATTTTGTTCGCTTTTGTAGTAGGTATTGTTATGTAAAAAAAATGTTTTTTGCAAATAAACTCTAAAACACCCCGTAAAAAGTCTATTCGTCGAAACGACGCCGATGTATGATTAACTTGACTCGTAGACCAACGTATGATTCTAGGGTTAAAACAATTTCATATTCTTTGCATTGGTTATGCATGCGTTTGGAAATCAAGCTTGTAGAACTATAATGCCAGAGATAGCATATTAGACGTTGTCGGCTAACATTAACTAACGGTCATAAAACTCATAGTTAATCGAAATTTTGGTGTAAATTCATGTAAGAAAAGAATTTTGAATGTAGTTTATAAATTAAAATTTTCACAGTGTCATTCATCAAAACATATTCAATTAACACAATTCATTCTTATCGTTATCATCATCAAAATCAAAACATAAAAATCTAAATTACCCAGAAAATATTTATTAAATTTTCACATATACATTACAATTTCTATAATAAAAAACAAAATGTAATTAATATTCAATTAATACAGTCGACTCGACCATTCGGCACTAATTAAAAATCAATATTTCATTCTAAGCATACATTATCAATTTTATCTACAAGTAAATAAATAATTTTTTTAACATAATAATTCCCTATATAGTCTTATGTCCAACCCGCCATGCCAGCCAACAGCATTTCATCCAGTTAATTATATTATACTTTTGAACTACGTATACATAACCTCTCATTTTAGTTTGATGGTCAAGTGAATTATGGGCTTAATTACAAAATTACAAGTTATCGAAACATGTATATTATTTTATTCGAGCAAGATAATTTTGACACGCTATTATTAATAATACTTTGAATTATGTTTGTGTGTACAAAACGCCCCCGTACACTCACGCTTTGTTTGTTTATCTTTTATCTTTCTCGCTCTGGGTGTTGTTTTTCCTCGTTTTTCCTACTCTTCGTTCGTTACGGTTAAATTCGAGTAGAAGGAAAATTAATACATTATCTGTTATTTATTATCTAAATTACTGTTCAGTGCACGTACATAGTAATTGTGTAGAGAATTCTTTTCTCTATCGTATGTAGACGTATAGATAGTGGGTAAGAACACAAATGTCAGATTTACGGTGTTTGAAAATATTTTCTTTCTAGATTAGTGATTGATTTACGCATTTCTTGTTTGTTTTGGTTCACGCAGTGCTCCAGGGGAGTGTTTTGATCGTAATGTTGAGCAATGTTTGTGAGTTACCGGAGACATTTGTCTCTACAGTGGCGTAATTGCAGTGGTACAAGTGGAGTGGCCGTTGACTGCACTGTTAAAAAATTTTACAACATTTAATGTTGGCATTTAATTGCCAACATTAAATATTGTAAAATTACATTTCGAAATGTTTAGAACATTTTTCTATGTAAAATTACATTGTAGAATGTTTTACCTTACATTTCGGCTGTAATTTTACGCCACTCAATGTAAATTAATTACGTACGCCATGTAAAATTACATTGTCAACTCAACTGACGCCGCCAATTGCGCAGATTCAATCACGTGATACCGGTAATTTACATAAAAAAGACGGGTAATTTAGATACAATTACAGTAAATTTTCGTTTCTAAATGTAATTTTACTAGTTTAGCATGTGAAATACCACTTTTATATGTAATTTTAGTATCAAAGTATTTAAAATTACAGTGAATATTTATTTTTACACAAAATTTCGTATTTTACAACTAAATTATTTAAATTTACTAACACATTGTAATTTTTAAGACACATATTGTAAAAAATTACCATATTTTTTATTGTAATAATACATATTTTTTTAACAGTGTGTATTTTTAGGAAAAAGTGGACTTTTGAAGAGGGCTGCTTGAGTTGAGTTTGATTCTCGGTCTCCATGTCTCTGCCTGGTGGCGTACAATGGGTGCAGGCCACTCGGACGTGGGCTTGCCGAAACTTAAGTTCGTTAAAACTACAGTAGAATCTTTGATTATAGATACCTCTCTTAAACGGACTCTTCCTATAGCCGGACAAATTTTTTATGGCGGTGGCATGCTATACTAAAACCAATGCATTCATAGCACTCTCTTAAACAGACCCTCTGTTAACCGGATGCGGACACAATATTTTTTTGACGAAGACATATTATTTAGTACGTTATCACCTCCATTAACCGGACGCGAGTACGTCTAGTGCATATGTATACCTATATGGGTTAGGTATAATTGTTCATGTTTTAACTTATTAACAATGATTCTAATGCAGTGATTCTCAACCACTGTGCCGCGGCACTTTTGTGTGCCGCCCAAATTTCAAAAGTGTGCCGCCAAATTTTGCAAATATATAATAATTTTTAAATAAAAATTTTTTTTATTTAAAAATAAAAATATATTTAACATGAATATATATTTAAATTCACAAAAAAATAAATTATTTTACTATTTGCTTTGCAAGGCGTTTTTTCTTAGTGCCGAATTGTGATGAAGTGGCGTGCATAGCAATAGGAATATGTCTAGTATGTGCCTCCAAATTTCGAAATCGTTTTCTTTATGTGCCGCCAAATTTCGAAATCGTTAAAAACGTGTCGCAACAAAAAAAAAGGTTGAGAACCACTGTTCTAATGTAATGATGCATTTGTAAACGTTACATTTTTGTATAAGTACCTAAATTCGTTCATAAACTTGATTTTAATTAAAAAATTAAAAAAAAAAATTGAATTAAAAAATTAGTTATGAATTTTACGTTTTTTAATATTATTATTTACTCTACCCCTGTTAAGCGAACACCTCTGTTAGCCGGACAAATTTTTGCGTGATACTGCTGTCCGGTTAACAGAGGTTCTACTGTATTACCACTGTGTTGCCACTGTAGGTATCAGAGAGTAAGTATTACTACTGTAGTAATTTCTACTCTCCGATGAAGATTTCAGTTCGAAGTAATAGGTATCCACTGTACTTATATTTTTATATATTGCCCAAGTATTAGTGTTACCGAGCGTCAGTAAACTATAAAAATGTCGATACAACAACAAAGACACGCCAGCGCCGAAAAGTGTCCCTATCACAAAGTCATCTTAACTATTCAGTCGAATTTTCGCAACAACTTGTTTGATGATAATCGCGCATGAATCGAAACAAGTCACAGAGTTAACTAAATAAGAGCAGTAACAAGTTAAAGTGTTTTATTTTTTGTTACCAAATTTATAAAATACTATAAAGTAGCGCTCAAATCTATTACATTTATAAACATTAATGATTGTAAGAAATGATTAGCATTAAAAGGCAAGTAATTAGGTATAAGCACAAAAGAGATTATAAAAGATTTTCCACATAAAAAGACTCAAAAAGTAGTATTAATGCATACGAAGCTAATCGTAAGATCTGGGACATCAGGCCGATCTTTGTCTATTTGATATACTAAATACGCCCCTGGTCAGAGTGATAGTAATAACTAATAAGAAATTTTTATTGATATTCTGATTCTTTGATAGGTAATTATTATCACACAATTAGAATTTTGTAGTACAAAATATCCTAACCATCTTTATAACTCAAATGGTTTGCCAACGATTTTTCAATAATCGTAATACAATGATAATAATGTTTGAGATGGCTTTCTAAAAAAAAAAAAAAATGAATAGTGAAAACTTTTGCAAAATCTATTTAATTCTAACCAGTTTTTTCGATCCCCAATATCTTAATCGTTTAAATATTAGTTAATCGATCAGCTATTCTATTATTTAAATTTTCTATATTTTAAAATAATTGTAAACTGGTAACATTTAAATGGATTATTATTTTTCTGTTTGATATATCGGAAACGTTCAGTTTTTTCAATTATACAATTTCACTTTGTCCATTGTGAATTGCATCAAATCTTTTTTCGATTCAAATAACATAATTGCTACGCATTTGAATTGAAAAAAGGATCAATGAGGTAATTTTCTCTATTGAAAATTATACAAAAAGGGTTGTAAATGAAATCATGTGAAGGCAGAGAGAAAATAGAAGAGGGAATAATTAAAATGGTTAAAAATAAAAAAAAGTCTTTTTTATTACAGGACAAAAATGTTGAAATTGTTGGTAATTAATACCATTGACTTCAAAAAGTAAATGCTTTTGAACAGTTTAAAAAATATTTAGTGTCGTTTTTTTGTCTCAATTTCAAAAGTGTTAAAATATCACTTTTGTAAATATGAAAGAACGAAAAAATATTTTTTTGGAATAATTTTAGAAATTAAAATTTTTAGACAAATTATTTGCAGAATCATTATTGTTTTTTAAAAGCTATGGATTGAAATTCTGGTAACCTTAAAACGTGGAAATGTTTCCAAATTAGAGATCCGCAAAATCTAACCCATTACAATAACTTCCAATGGAAAGTTAAAAATTATTAACTTTTGTAAGACGACGAAATTAGATAAGTAATTATTATCAGCTACAAATTTTTAAAATCTTCTATTCTTTTGTAATGAATTGGTTGATTTTATAGATCGTGAAATTATGATAGCGCATAACGTGGCGCCCCAAGCGACTGCGCTGGGTTGCCGCTCTCTTAAATTGTCACTGTTCATTAACTATTTAAAATATTTGCTAAATTTTGTTCGTTAAAAAAATTAAAATATTGGCAGATATGGAAAGCAGTGGAGAATAAACGATTAGATTTTTGATATTATTAGAAGCAGTGCCATCTACACAACGAATTATATAACAATGCTGCTAGCCTGGGTGGTAATAACTTTCTTATTTTAATATCTTCAAGTGACGTCAGCGCGTCAAATTGTAATGTTTAAATAATGATAATGTAAAAAGAAAAACCATTTTTTTTATTTTTCTGAAATAAAGGCCCAAATTGTACTCATAATATATTTTTGTGATTTTTTGACATCAACTTAAACTATTTTTGAAATAAACGAAAAAACATTCATATTCTCTATTGTCACTGCTATTACAACGTATGGTACAATTTTTCCGTTCTATGAATTTTTGTCAGGCGTTATAAAATTTATTTGAGCAATAACTGAATTTTATTCTAAATTAAAAATTTAATATTTAAAATATTAATTTATATGTGGATTCATTTATTATTCTATTACAATTTTTCGGTTATTGTTCAACTCCATATAATACCTACTATAACCTACGTTGTTATTACCTATATTAAAAAAATCCACAAATGTTTATTGTTTTGAATATTTTTTCAAACCTGTTATTTTATATTCCAATTAAATGATTTTTAAAATCTATATTAAAAGTTTAAATATTTAAATTGTTAGTTAAAATTGTATGGATACTAGTATGAATCTATTATTTGCAACAGAATTAATTGTTTTACTCATGCGGGAGAAGTATCCCTTAATTGACAAATCATTCCGGATGCCTTCTCGACCTGAAAACCAGATTTTTCAAAAATTTATCTCCAAAATATAATTAACGAGCAGAAAAAGGCTTTATAGATGTTTTTATTTGTTTCTTTCGGCTCTGACGCTATAAACATTATTTTCCCTTTTTTAATAAAACAGCTGCGGCACACAGTTTGGGAACCCTTGGCTTATATTTGTACAGTTTGGGAAACTCTATGTGTAACATAAACTAATATTTTCCTTTTTTTTGCTTTTTCCAAAAAAGAAAAATTTCGCGACCACACCTAGTTAATTATAGAAGAAAGGGCATAATCGGGTAAGATAGGGAAAACGGCCTTTGACGCAAAATTGACAGTTTTTATAGGAAATAATACTTTTTAGCTCCAGATATCTTCCCTCTAAATTTCAACCAACCAGGGCTAATTAGTTTATGAATAAAAAAAAGACAAAACTTTTCGCAAAAAATTTTTTTGATGGAATTATTGAGCCGATTTATTTAATCGGCACAATATATATATATATATATATATATATATATATATATATTGTGTACCCACCTTAGGTAAAGCAATAAAAAAAAATTATATAATAAATATTTTTAATTTAACTAATTTTTTTTGGCACTTACGCGTTAGAGATACCCACCATTTTCTGTTCAATAACATGTCTCTTAGTACTCTATAAGTCTATAACATATTTTTATGAAAAGATTTTTTTTAGTAAAACATAATAATATGTAATAATAGGGTAAGTGCGGGAGAAATGTCGCAGTAGCCATAATTCGTTCGCTGATTAACAAATAGCGCTAATAACGGATTATATGGTTAAAATAAGTTTTTAATTTACGCTCTATACCGTTACATTGATGATTAATGCATTAGTTTAGGAATTATCCAACTTTTTATTATTGAAATATAAGTTTTTTAACATAAATATTTTATTAAGCATTTAATTCATTCCAATTTAAGAATGTTTATTTCATTATTTTAAGGAAAATGAGTTTCACTGTTAATTTAGGTATATTTTAAAAGTACTGTATAAAATCTGAGGTTAGAATTCCGCACTATGCTTGCCATAGCAACATGCGGCATCTATCCCAACAAAAAGGAGAGATGCCGAATTTAGATGCCGCATCATATTACATATTAAAAGCGTATACCTTAATTATACAATTTTATTTTCGGCTATAAATTATGCCACGTAATTATAAAAGATTCAGTAATGGGTCAGGAAAAGCTCTCATATTAGTGAAGATAACGAAAATAATGATGATTTCCTATGTATCGAATGTTTTGGAAAATACTCAAAAACAACGAAAAAAGTTGACTTGTTAAGATGTATAAAGTGCCAAAAATGGTCACATATGACACGCATTATGCATGGAGATGTGTGTAATATACCTACGTACAAGAGAATCGTTGCGCTAAAAAAGTGCAAAATTTTTAATCTGACCAATGCGGCGTCTCTCCTTCTTTGATGCGGCATCTCTCCTATAGGTGTGGGATAGACGCCGCTTTGAAGGCTCTACAAAAATGTTAATTGTGAATCCTTTACGACTGAGAATTTAAGTTAATTTATAAATACTTTTTTAGAACAATGTTTACATTTACTATGTACCAAATTTCAAATCAATTGATTGCATACTTAAAGAATTTTTAAGTGTTTTCAAAATGTGCGGCATCTCTCCCGCATTCACCCTAAATACAAATGCATGCTACGTTTGGTACTACAAATATTACTTATGTATAAAAAGGACCATGAAGGACCATAAATCTTTTGTTAAAAGTTTTTTCCTTTGTAAAATTTCAAGTTAAACTTTGCTAGCTCATACGCCACGTATTATGACGTCGACAGTTCTATACAAAGTGTATTAGCCATCAAAATAGTGTACCAGTTGATAATTTAGTCATAATTCGTCATGACCGTCATCGTGATAACAAAAGAAGATAAACCTGGACGTTTATCTAAACTAATTTGTGGTAGTTACGAACTTATGTAATTATATTACAGAAAAAATCCACTTTCTGCACACTTCAAGAAGTGCAACTAAATCATCAAGTGAGAGGGGCGAGCTACATATTGCGTACACATGTACACTACTTTCTTAAGTATGTGCGTATGTTCAGATCATTTAGTTGCCATAGACGGTTCATGTAACTTCAGTTATGTTATAATACAGCCAGATTATCGTTTGGTAACACGGATGGTCATAATCGGTATTGTCCGCAGAACTGAATTGAATTCAGAACGACTGTATTTATAACAACTGTTCTAAGCAATAGTTGTAAAAAATTTTTTTCGTCATGTTTTTATAAAATCAAATCAAATTTTCTAATTTCTTTTTTAAAATACCAATATATAAAATAATGTCATGTGGATGACTCTGATGCACTGTTGACTGTCTATCAAACTATAGTACCTACATAATACCATGAGCGATTCGAATAGTTTTAAAAAGTCAATATGTAGTTTTAACCGAACGATGAACATGTTATCTGTTTTCAATAAAATGGTTTTTATACTTTTTATTTTTTTTTAAAACCTAACCTAACATTTAACTTTTCTCTTCTTTCTAGAACGTTATTCAATTTCCTCTGTTTATTAAACGATATTAGTTTATATAAAGCACATACAGAGCGCAGACCGACCCTGCTTACAGCAGGATATGGAACAAAAGTATATGAGATAGGAATAGCGGTGGAAGAATGAGCTGAGAGGTGGTCTTTTTCAACGGGGTGGTTACATTTAAACTATCTAGAATAGAACTATGTACGTATACAATCAAGTACCATTGTCAATGTCATAGTTTGTTGTTTCACAACTATCTTTTTAATGAAAGACAAGTATTAGAGAAGTTTGTTTTAAGGTTTCTGGTAACTCGCGCTGTTTTTCATGCCTATTTATTTTTAGGGACATTTTTTTTGAGAAAGAACAAATGAAAAATTTTGAATTTTTAATATGTTTTTATTTACATCTTAAAGTAATAAAAAAAAATTTTTTTTTGAATAAATTTAATTTTGTTTTATAATTATTACTATCACCTGAAGTTCGCGCTTCAAAAAAAAAGCACGTGGATGACTCGGGTGATTTTGACTCGTGGGGACATCTGAAATCAAAAATTCTTAATTAGTCTGTAGATATGTCATTCTGGTCGGAACTAGAATTATGAAATTTTATCGAAAAATAACAAAATAGCGGACTTTGAAAAAAAAGTCATTTTTTTGTCACACAAAAAGGGTTGTAAAATGGAAAGTTAGGGATGAAAAAAATTGATTCTAATTCCGACGAGAAGTATAAGTGTGTCGAATAACCAGTTTAAGTTTCAGAATAATCGGTTGAAAAGAAAAAGAGTTATAACTCGGACCGACCGTAGAAACGCTGTTTTGAGAAAAACGCGTTTAAAGTTTAAGCAACAAATTTTGATAAATAAACTCTTACTTACCCTAATCGTCGATGCCCAACCGCTTGCGGCTGCCGGTCGACCTTCGGCGCGCACCTATATGGCGCCCTCGAAAATTCGTTTTAACTCGGTTCCTATTTCGAAATTTGGTCTAAAATTTTCACCGTATATTCTCAATATATTGTACCTACTTAAAATTCTCAATATATTAAGGAAAAAAAATTTTCGATTTTTTTGAATCCCAGTTACCAGACTTCTACCGTAAAATTAAATGCACGGCTTGTACGTCAACAAGTTTATTGCGGAGGTGGTATAGGTACCGGGTTCTGCATCACCAAGAAAAGTTCTGTCAGTTGATTCGTTGTACCACTTGTGTTTTTGTGCTGATTGACAGTTCTTCTCCTTAAATTGGAAGGCAATAAATTTGCGTTATGTATAAACACAGATTTGTTTGAAAACTAACCTAAAAAATATGATTCTGAAAAACTAATGCTGTCTACACAATCAATGAAATAAGGAATAAGAAATAAGAAAAAAGGAATAAGAAGTATGCCATCTAGTAACGCTGAATGGAACTTTAATGAAATAAGGAATAAGGAATAAGAAATAAGAAGTAAGGTGTATGCCAACTAGTGATGTTGAATGAAACTTTAACGGAACTGGTCATAGATATAAATATGTAGGTTTTTTTTACGTCAAAGTTCGTGATTTTTTTCACTTAGTGATAAAAAAAGTCATCACGAACGTTACTTTTTCATAAATTCTGATGTACAAAAATACCTAAATACATTTACCTCTGAGCAGTTACGTTAAAGTTTCATTTAACGTCACTAGATGGCATACTCCTTATTTCTTATTTCTTATTCCTTATTCCTTATTTCTTATTTCATTAAAGTTCCATTCAACGTCACTAGATGACACTTCTTATTCATTATTTCTTATTTCTTATTCCTTATTTCATTCATTGTGTAGACAGCCTAACATTTGGAGTTTCTGGATATGTATCGTTACTTGGATCATAATCATTGTTAATTTTAAAGCTACAAACTGAAAACCTGAAATATTATTTCTTTTGGTGGTTTTCAATTTTGTGACAAGCTTTTTGAAGTGAAAACTTCTATAGTGTGGGTAACTCTGCGTGAGGGTGTAGTGAAATCTGTAATATGAGAATGTAATGAAATATGTATATTTGTCGAGAGTGTGCCTATAATGAAAATGTTAATGCTTTGGCTGTAATGAAATTTGTAATCTTTGTAAGGTCAAACAAACACTAGTGATTAATTATAGCTAAGTGATTAATATTCTATACTGTTCAAATTATTTAATTAATCCAAAACACTTTTGATGTCTTATTTTGTTTAGGGCTTAAATTCAAGTTGCTATAATATACTAAGGGTGCAGCAACATGTCTCAATCTCAGTTTTATGAATTTTTCGTTAACAGTAATAAAAATAGATAGATCTATTTTGTCGCAATAGATCGTTCTGAAGTTAGACTATCGTATGTAAGGTTTTTATTAGGTTTCGTTATTTTAGGTTAGGTTATGTAATTTTCGGTATCGATAATTTTCGATAAGGAAAACTATAATATCCATTAAAAAACAAACCTAATAAAGACCTTACATATGATAGTCCAACTTCAGAACCACATATTGTGACATTATTTTACCCACTATCAGTGTGTTAATAGCAAAAATTAGTGTATATAAACTAGTATGTAATTTAAGAGGGTGACTCACCCCCTCTCCAATATTGCTCAAAACTCAATTTTGAATTCGAGAATTTCATTTCTACGTTATTCTAATTGTCTTAAACTATTTTCCATGAAGAAGAACTTCTTCAAATACCCAAACAGTACGATTATTCGACATAGTCACCCTCAAGTTAACTACCCCTAGACTTAATATTAGGATATTGAGCAAAAACAGGTCAATTAGATTTTTTGACGTAGATTTCAAATCTGTAAATAAAATTTTTATATTGTTTATTTTTCACCCCCTTTTTGCAAAACTAACGCCCAAATTTTAACCCCCAACCACCCCTGTTGATGTAATTTACAAACAAACTGCATATCAATAGATAGCTCTTTAAAAAAGAGTAACATCGCCGATTTAAAGTTTTGCTCTATCTCTTACTGTTTTCGAGATATTTGAAAAATTAAATTTTACCCCTATTTTTGGAGGGCGATTTCACCCCTTCAAACCGTTTTTCCGCAGATAAAAAAAAATACGTGTCCCTTAGTTTTTAGTGTTCTATACAACATATTTAAGTTTCATCAAAATCGATAGGTCCGGCCTCGGGACCTTTACTTGTTAGTGCTCACCTTACAATTTTTTTCAGATAGTCTTTAGTAAAAGTAACACACGGTCAATAGGTACGCGTATTATCAACATTAGAGAAAATTATTTCGTTCAAAATGTCACACAGTTCAGTTGATCTTTACTGGTGGATATATATGCGTATATCTAGAGTACTTATAATATACATATATAGAGCATGACAGTAGAAATTGTAATAAATTAGCATAAGATCTGTGAATAAGGTAATAGTTCAAAGTAAGCTTAATATATTTTATACAATGTCAACAATTATATTAGCATATCTCATTCGACGCCTATGTCTGTCTAAACCTACATTATCATCGCCAAGATGGGAAAAAAGCCCGTAGAGGGAAAAAATTTGTAATTTCATTGGATGTCTCTTTTGTTGAATAGATTGCTTGTAGTGTAATAGGGAAACGTGTCCGTAAAGAAAAATTGAATGATTTCAATTATT
Organism: Brachynemurus nebulosus; assembly: GCA_035578155.1. NCBI lineage: Eukaryota > Metazoa > Arthropoda > Insecta > Neuroptera > Myrmeleontidae > Brachynemurus > Brachynemurus nebulosus. The sequence continues at coordinate 38,483,590 of JAPWDM010000006.1, forward strand.
TTTAGCTCCTATCTTTTGTGTCACATTTTTGTGCCCATCAATTTTAATGGTCATGTGGGCGCGTGTAATTATCTAGTGTTATTTCTGTAACGAATTTTTTTTATCTGAATTTTGTCTCTGGAAAAGGTATGGGTCATGTATGTACCTTATTTGATTGTAACTGCTACTAGAAAATGTCTTTATATTTAAATATATATTCATAATACATATTATTTCGTTATATATATTGTATGTTATATAGTATATTTATTATATACACTACCGTCCAAAAGTTTGTAAACAAAAATATTGTTGTAAATTACAAAATTTCTTTTCCAGACATTTTAATAAATTAGTTTGAATTAAAATAAATTAATTTGTACCACAATAACAACTAAAAATTATAAAAGCTTTACATCTTCTGTGGGTAATCTCTCGTATTGTTTTTAATCAATGCGTGTGTTTTATTACCGTCTCATTAATGACACAACAGATAACTGTTCTCTTAAAGTAGCTGCGTAACTGATGAAAAATCGTTCTTCATCTACAGCACAGGTATAAACATCCTTTTAGAGAAAAATATTTTGATAAACTTCTAAACGAATACCTAGAATTTGTGAGGTGGAATGCCCAGAAGAAAGGAGGTGGTTACTTTGTTGAAGCCAGAATTTATTATTTAAATCATAAGTTTTTTATAGTAGTATTAGTATAATTACATATTGTATGATTAATATGTCCAAATAAAATTCATGTTTTACATCAAATAAATGTGATTAATGTCTATCCACTGGTTTTATTGAATTTTCTTAATGCTTCCAAACTTTTGAACGGTATTGTACCTATAAGACGGATGTGCTTGTTTTTTACTGCATAGCAAACTAATATTGGTTCAATTTTTGACACTGCTGGACGTAAAAGCTCTTCAACACTTTTTAGCGATGAACGATATTGGATTTTGATATATGTTAAAGCTAAAAAAGTAATTTCATATAAATCGGTGATGCTAAATGGCAAAAGAATATAATGCCATATCAGAGATTGTGGGAAATTTAGTTCCGGTTCTTATCCAGAATTCAGTCAAGGGCTTTTTTGAAAAATCTTTGTTGAAATATTCAAAACTCGTTATTGGTTTTTCAGATTGAAAAATTACTATGAAATCTCGCTACCACAAGATTTCGCTAAGTGGCCCCATTTGGGGTCGTGACTCATAGTTTAAGAAGCCCTGATTTAGAGTCAAACGTAATCTTGTAACGTAATATAAGTATTTTTAAAAATATTGTTTTTTATCAGTTAAACAAAATTGGCATCATCATGATAAGCCAATAAAAGAGATTGTGACCAAAATTAGTTCCAAACTAAATCCAAACAACACATTTTTATTGCTCATTCACCTAATTATGACTTTAAATTGTTGTCAGTTTTAAAGCACATTATGTTAAAAATAAAAATGAAGGCAAACAATATTATGAAAATTAAATGTTGTGTTGTGTATTTAACTTTGGCCATACCTACGTTGCGTTTCGTCCGTTGTACTAACATGAAATATTACAGATGTTGGAGCTGGTTGGAGCTAGTTAGCGACTGACCGTAACCCGTATAATATGTATAGTGAAACAAAACATTGTGTGTTTGGCTTGTACGTACAATCATGTATTGTATGCGGTTACAACGGTTACAACCAGGCCTCCGCACTCACTTTACTAAACGAGTTGCACTACGGGGACTGCCATGCTTATGATAAGCAATTTAAAAGATTTTACATGTTAATATACCTTGTAGGGTTGTAGGGTTGCCGTTGTATGTGTAATGGTTTGTTTTCACAGACAGATATTTATAGTGTTTTATTTTTAATGTGATGACACAGAGAAATTTAATAATAAAAGCTAATTAAATAGAAATTTAATTGTTTTCCGGTTTTTCGATTAATTTTTAAAAATTGTATTAAGAAGCTTTGTTAAGCTTTACAACATGTTCGCATAAATGATTTATTTATTTACTAGCCGTATACCCAATGGGATTGCCCATCGACAATATCTCTTTATTAGGTACTCACTTGGTGCTCACTTTTAATGTTTTTCAAAAGCCTAAATCAATATCCACGATTAACTTCCCATATGAACTTTCATTTTCTGTTTTAACGCCTTAGGGAATAAATTTCCAGAAACAACTGACTTTTATTTATAAATAGAAGTCTAAACGTCAATTTTCATAAGTCCTGTGCTTAATTTCGTCCCTCTAAACTCAACAGTTGAGGTTGTCCGTTGTCTATCGGTCAAAGTTAATGATTCATTAAATATTTATTTTAATAGCCATAGTAACATATTTTTAATATCACTAACTTCAAAAATAAAGAATTTACATACAAATTTTCATTCCCTATTAAACCCACTTAGGGGACGAATTTTCAAAAATCCTTTCTTTGTGGTCACCTACGTCACATAGGGAACTCCTATGCAAAATTTCATTCTTTTAAACCCAACGGTTTAGGCTGTGCGTTGTCTGTCAGTCAGTCAGTGTTAGAAATTTATTAAGTAGATAACAGAATCAGAAATGAATTAGGTACACGATTTTGTGGTTTTAAAAAAGAAAAAATATAGTTGCTAAAGTCTTTTCTTTATTATGGTTTATCCTGGACATTAATTTGACTTTCTATAGAAATAAGTAACCTTTGACAGAGAATATGCGGCAGTTCAGTAATGTTCGTCAATTCGAAGATCGTCGAATTTTATGGGAGGAGTTGTAACTAAAAATTTTAGATATACTTGTATATTATATTGTATTTTTTAAAACGCATATTATAATTATTTAAGTTTGAAAATGATAATGGTTAGGTTTGAAATAGAAATTGGTTAATCGGTAATTTTCGGAATTTTTGTAATATAAACCATAATTATTATATATAAGAGTTAATATTATATAAATTTACAAGGTAATATATAAATTAACTATTTTATATTAAATCAGTTTCAGACACTGTGTACCTACATGTTTCATAACACTAACAATGGAAAAAATTAAATTTTCAGTAAGACCGCTGTACATATACCCAATTTTTTATTAACATTATAAATTATTATTTACACTAGAAATTATCTACATTCATTACTTCAATCAGATTTCCATAGCTTACTAAAGGCATGATTTTGCCTTTAGTAAGCTATGGAAATGCCTGAATGAAACTAGCAGTATTTCCTTGAATCCTGAGGCGTTGTTAAAGCGAAATTCTGGGATCGTAATCTCAGACATACTATTCAACATAATATTAAATGATTTATGTATTTGTTTATTAGTTTCTTTGTATATGGACTCCTCGAGCTAATACCTATAGGGTTGCGAAAAATAGGGACATTAATGAAAAAATTTAAGCCTTCTTAGCGAGTATTTTAGGGCAGTAGCGTTTAAATTTCATTAATTTATAAAATTAAGCATTCGAAAAAATTTGCCAATTAACAATCTTTATTGAAGTTTTTATGAAATTATGAACATTTATATAAAACTACGTTTTTGTCTTGAAACAAAAAGGTGACTGCTTAGCATACCATGGCTTATCTCTTTACTTGTCATCAAATTAAAAATAAAAATTAAATGAAAATGATTAGACAGTGAGAAAAAATTTTTTCGTGTTATCGAAAATTAGACATTGCAAATATTATGGAAATTCGTGATTGAGAAATTAAACTTTTTTTAAATTGATACTCTTTAAAATCCTTAAATAAACAATTTTAAATTAGAGGGAAAATTAATCAAAGCGTCCACGTGTCTACATGCGATTAACAGTTATACAGGTTGAGTTTTTTTCCCAAAGTGAATCCAGTTGAATGTTATTACCATTCTATATGTGAATTTTTATGAGAATTTAATCAGTGCCACTATGAATCATTGCAGAAATTCCTCAAGATTGCGATCTAAATAGGTCAAAAACAGTTAATTTTTCGACCGTTTTATATATGCCCACATTCTTTAAGAAAATTTTGAACTCGTAAACGTATATCTAGGGGAAATTGATGTCTAAGGAATTTCGAATCACCTCTAACACAATTTAAGTGATTTTTTGCAGCATGGGATAAATAAATATTTACATGTACATCATTTGCAAATAAAATAAGATTATTTATATCCACCATCCGTAGTTCTTTATTTTGAAATGAAATAACGATATTGTCAGTCGATTACGAACGGTGCTATATCGGACGTCGGACGTTGCCGTCAGATGGACGGATAATAGCAATATAATGTTTGTATTGTGGAAAACATGCTGATTAGTATAATTACCGCATTAACACATTCGTACGTCCCGTACATTCGTACGTAGGTGTAGGTACTAGGATAGCCTAGGCACCAGTCAGAGTATAGGTAGATAGATGTCGGAATATATTACATTATGAGAATGGTATCCTTTATATCCTACACCATTTCAACGCGTCCTGTTTTGTTTTGTTCATCCTGTTCAGTATGGAAAAACATTTACAAACTGTAATGTTATAACACAACATTTGTTGGGAAACATTGTGTCGAGTTTAGATTATAATGTTTTAAAGTATACATTTTGTTTAAATTTTTTTGAGTGAGATTAGGTGTAGACTAGGTGTGTTCAATTCGTGACCCAGTTGTACTTTTTTGTGGCCTTAAAGTTCTTACATAAAGCTCTAAATATGAATTTTTCAAAACAGCATTGTGGTAGTCAACACGATAACTGAAATAGTATATTGTGCAATAAGTGCGGGAAATTGTCGATTGGCCACGAAAGTGAAGTTGAGCGCACCAACGTAGTGAGTGCGATTATTCGCTTGAGTGGGCAATCAACAATCCCGCACGAGTTGCACATACTATTTTTTATTACGAATTTGACAAACTTTTTTCTATTATTATTACTATTTTTGACATTTTTATTACTTTTTAAAATAATATTTTTAAGTGTTCGTCTTTTTTTTTCTGGATTAATTATTGTTTAAATTACTTTGTTGGGGGTTTCTATAGAAATAGTTATGAAATATTTATTAAGTGAAAAATCAAGAGGCGGCTTTGCGTGTTTTGATTAAATTTTGCGTCTATTATTGTCAATTTACGTGTGAAAGGTTACTTTTCGCACGCAAAAAAGTATGTGGGAAGAGTACAGTGGTCAAACAGCTATTTTGCGTACAGATGTGTGTGCGCCAAGTTAGTACTTCTCCCGTATGAGTAATAAAAAACTATTTAACCGGTCGCACATACGGTAATCTCGTTTATTTAGCGCGACAAAAATCGAAAAATCAATTTGATATTTTAACACCAATAACTATGAATACACATTCTCTAATAACCCTTACACCTAACCCTTACCCATAAACCTATTGTTTGAAGCTAATACAATAACTGAAAGGTTCAGTAAGTAGAAGTTTTTCTGTTTCAGCTGGTGTGATTAATTGGTTCCGAAATTTAATTGTACCAAATATTATTTGAATTTTGATAATGGATGTTGTAGCTTCAAGTACGTACTACAAATTAATAGTATTATTTTTAATGTCCTTTATATTTTGACCAATTCTTTGTTTAGTATTCCAGTTAACTACAAAACAAATTTTAGCTATCTAAAATAATCCTTTTTTGAATTATAACCTTTTATTTACAGGAAGTCGCGATGATCTAAATTCAACCACGTGGATTATTGTCAAGAGAGGATTTAATTAAATTTTCACGAGACACTGACACCGAATACCAATTAGTTGGTGATGAAGACTAATTAAACATTTACTGATACCTTCCTTCATTACATCTGTACATTTTGTTTTATTAAATTTTAATTATCTATTTTTTGTCTTATTTTTTTTACACTCATGGAATCCGAAAACTTATTGTTAGTAATTAAATAAATTAGGGCAAAATATCACAATAATGATTTAAAGTATATTATTTTATAATAATTAGTAAGAAAAACATTTGGTTTTTTCGTACTAAAAAAAATTATTTTTATCGCGCTAACTGGGTGAAATTTTAATACGTTTGTGGATCGGTCAAAAATTTTAATAAGTTTTTCTCCGTTACAATATTACAGAGTAGGCAAGAATAAAAAAAAAATTGGAAAATTTTTTCCTCAATTTTAACGGTTTCTTTACGAAAATAATGCTATTTTTGAAACCACCATATTTGGGGATCCACTATTTATGGCGAATTTTTGCTCATATAATATCATAATCGTAGTCTATTCGTGGCTATTGTTGTGTAGAGGAACATTTAACTTTAAGATCGATCGATTAAATGTTTCTTAAGTTATCGTGAACGGAGCCCGTCAATAAATCAAGTGTGTCACAACTATCATATCGATATTTAAGTTGTGATAGCACGTGACATTTTTTGGAAATTTTTTTTTTATGCAGATGGATAGATATTAAAAATACGCATCTATCGATCCAGAAAAAATGGTACTTTTATAAAAACTAATGAGGAAGAACAATGTTTTTGACACCACGTATTATGCGGAAGCTCAATTTTGTAAGGTTGACTCCGCGAATCTTAACATACGTGATGTCTCAATTTCATGTTCGTCACTTACGTGCTATCACAACTTAAACATCGATATATAGTCACCTGACTTCAATATTTGAGTTAACACAATCGAGATATTTATGTAAAATTCGTTATGTGGTCGTCACAAAGAATCCTATTTCTTGAGAACATCGGAAAACAGACAAATTCGACGATTGATTCATACTGACTCTCACTGGCTCTTAAAGCTCCAATGTTTTCTTTCAAATGTGAATTTCTTTCACTTGACCAATTATGACGACCGTAATATTCGCGAAAAGAACTGTAAATTCCAATGTACGAACTCGCATTTTGATAAAATGTTTGCAAAATCCCCAATTGTTATTCAAGAGTTAAACATTTCCTGATCATGGTAACATTTTAAATATGGCTGCAGTCTCTGTTGGTAAACTTCTCAGTTAAAACTTTATTGCACCCAAATGTATAGATTTCTCGGATTATTAAATTCAAATATAAACTTTTTCTTTATTATATAATACTTTTAGGGGGATACAAAATATCCCGACCAAAAAGCTATGTAGAGTAATTATTTTTTTTATGGCTTTTAATACGTAAATTTATACCACTGTGACTTCAATAATCTTCAATAATGTATGTCGCATTTATCAACATGTGCACTACCGGTTAAAAGCGTAGGATCAACCACGGGATTTTTTATTTACGGGAAGTTTTTTACTAAACAAAGAATGTTAAATAAATTTATAGAAGAAATTTGTTACTCTACTTCAGCTTTTGGTCGGAACTATAAATTAAAAAAAAAAAATTGGCCGTGTTAGGTTTTAAATAATATGCATCGAGATTGTCTAAGTTGAAAGTTTTAATCTTTTGGGAAAAAATGACTGGAATATTAATTTGAAACTGGCTGGAGCTAAAATTTTAAAAAAGAGATTTATTGTGGTTTGATCCGTCGAAGTTTGGTATTGTTTAAATTGTTTTAAACAAAAAAATAAAGAAAGAATACGAAACAAAGCTTACCTTATATTGATGCGGACACTTCAAGTTCAATTAAGATAGAAAATGGGGAAGAGTAGTTGTGTCTCTACTCTTGTACACATACTAGCGGGGCGGGATCTTTCGTGAATATAACTTTCTGACGTTATAAACAATTCGTAAATTTTAGAAACTCTAATATCTTGCAAAAAGTGAAAGTTAATGCAAAATTAAATCTAAAGGTGTATTTTCCAATTTCAAATATTATCGAGTGCTTGTGAAACACTACTACGTATGACAGACTTTTGTTTGGATTTAAACACACGTAGTATTCATATGTTCACTTATCGTTCAGCTAAACTGAAACTTTAAACACTCCACTTCCTTGGTTAAGATGACCAAAAACCACATATGTAAATTAAAAATCACAAAGTGATCGAAAAAATTATCCGGATCGGCCGGGAATCGAACCCAGGATCTCCTGGTAACTAGCCAGGTGTGCTATCCATTACACCATCGATCTTTTGCTCGACAGGCGCCCGATACAGACAACATTCAATCACTTATGTGTATGTACTCTCTATAATGCGAGAAGCAGTTACAATTTTTCTGCATTATAGAGAGTACATACACATAAGTGATTGAATGTTGTCTGTATCGGGCGCCTGTCGAGCAAAAGATCGATGGTGTAATGGATAGCACACCTGGCTAGTTACCAGGAGATCCTGGGTTCGATTCCCGGCCGATCCGGATAATTTTTGATCACTTTGTGATTTTTAATTTACTAAAGGTGTATAGTTAAGAACACGTATCTTGCACATATATTTTAAAGCGGATGATAAATACGAGAGCAATATATTTGACAAATATCTGCATTTAAATCACACTGGTTGAAACAGATAAATTACAAATATTGTTATTTTTCATTCGCTATTTTTTTTTTCTGCAAACATATCATGCTTAAATTTGTCTTCTGCGCACTGTCAAGATACATGCTCTTAGCAATACCATAATTTTCAATAGTACGTACTATTACTATAATTATACCAGTGTACAAAAACGAAAAAAATTAGTATTTTGATATACGAATAGTTCAAGTAACGAATTTAAGTGCCTTGAGTTACATGTAATTACATCTTATGCAGTATTAATCACATGATGATTAACTGTTAATTACCCAAACACATAAAAATAAGAAAAAGTTATGTTTGGTGGGTCAATACTTACGTACGCTTAGTGTACTTGATTTAATTTTTGTTTTTCAATCACATAAAATCGTTATTTTGCGTTGATTGTATTTTTCAGATCAAATTTCATTTGTGTATGTTTAATTAATTAAAAAATATGTAGCGTTCAATATAGCTTTAATACAATTGATTACTTTTGAAAATATAAATTGATTATATTTAGTGATAATAGTCGATCACTTCAACGATGTGTTAAAAATATATTATAGTTTGAATTCACTTCAATCATTACGCATGAATACATAGCAAAAAAAAAATTAATGCTTTAATTAACAATAAAATTGTCCAATTTTTTAAAACTACTGAATCATAAAAATGCTAATATACATAGTTTTATCACAATTTAAATAATAGTTTATTTCACAAACAGTTACGAAACGAGATGACGTAAGAGTGTCATTTGGAATTCAAAAATTCCAAAGGGTTATCCATTTTATGTACCTAAATAATGCATAACATTATGCATACTAATACAGTGAAAATATCATCACTAAAGTAAATTTAACTTAGAAAAATAAATTTGCAGGTCAAATTATTTTGTGAAAATTTACAGTTGATAATTATGTAAATTATTTAATTTTGTCTAAGTTTCACTGACTTTTTTAAAATTTTTAACAACGATGGCAGTGGAATTTTAACTGTCATTAAATTTTTTTATTTAAAGCTTGTCGTCAGTTATTTTTGATATTTCCTTGTAATTTTAGTGTGTTTTGTGATCTGTAAGATATTTCTGATATGTATTTAATTATTGTGGTGGCTTAAAATGCCTGGTGATAACTCTTTTTGCTAAATTTTGTTTAAATCATTCAAAACAAAATTTCAATTTATGTTTTTTCTGAGTGCCGTTTGATGCAAATTTGTAAGTATTATTATAATTTGAATGCTTATGTAAAAATACGTTAAATAATAAATAATTATTAATGTTTTATAACAATTAAGTTAATATTTTCGATTTCGACAGTGGTTGGTCGTGACGATCGAAATTCTCGTGTTGAATACTGTCATCAATTTCGCGTTTGCTCAATTCATTTTGAAGAAAGTTGCTTTTAGTTGTTCATATAATTTAACATAACCATTATCAACCCTCAATCTCACATGTACAAACACATACAATCACATAAGTAAAAAAGGACATACATAATTGGTTGTACTTATATCAAAAAAGGATAGAAAGTGCGTTTCGCTATTGCCTATGGTAATAATCTTTTATTTATACTGTGGTTCTATATACTGGTAGATTGCAATACCAACTACAAATAATGCCGATTTTTAGTCCTATAGTATTTTTTATGTGATCTACACTAGTGGGGGAGTTGAACAAAAGTGGGTATGGAAAATCCAAAAACGCGATCTATCAATTCATGCATGTTTGTGGGAGTCCAAAAATTAACACTTTGATTATTGTTTATCAATTGTTTTTGTACAATTTTTGTTGAAATGTTGATTTTAATATCTTTTAGGCTTCCATGTATCTAAAATTTGAAGGTGGCTTCCTATAGACTTTGACACGCTGCACAAACAAATAGAATAAATTTCTTCAATATGAGACTTTATTGTCGAAATATCCTGTATACTTCGAAAAATTCTTTCTTTTACATGTACCCGCAAAGTTGTTCGCGCGACGCATTGTTATAAAATCAATGAGAAGTATATAGGTAGGTGTAATAATTATACAGAACTTGCATAGGACAATAATTTTTGCGTAATTCATACACATGTTCAAAATGGTTTTTATATTTTCCCAAGGAAAGGTGACATTTTACCATAATAAAAAGTATCTTAAATGTTGACCCAGGTAATAAGTTAACATCAGACCAATTTCATAAAAATCCGTTCAATAGTTTTTGCGTAATATGTGCACATGCTCAAAATGGGTTTTCGATTTTCCCGTGGGATTGAGATATTTTCCCGGAGTAAAAATTATCTTAGATGTTGACTCAGGTAATAAGTTATCATCACACCAAATTTCATTAAAGTCTGTCCAGTGGTTTTTGCGTGATGCGTGAAGAGACGGACAGGTAGACAGAGAAACAAAAATTTTAAAAATTGCTGTTTTGATATCTACATCGATAACTGTTTAGAATACGTACCATTTCAATTTTCAAAAACTATTCCATGTGCAGAAATGGTCTCGTTACAGTTTTATTATATGTATAGATGTAGTATCCCGCAACCAGACGGATAAGCCACAAATGATATTACACACTCTGGTGTATATTTTATGTTCAAAGACTAAAACATATTAAAACACTTCAAATATCGCTCTGAAAATTTGGGAGCGTATTCTTAAGGTGTTTTACTAATATTCTGTTAAAAAATAATTTCAATTTTTTCCCCATTTTTAAGATATTTCTCTCCTTAATTCGCTGCTAGCGACGAAGAAATAAATTTTGTTCAGCCTAAAGAAAGAGACAATAAAATCGAAATATATTGAAAAATTTGAGAATTACAAGTAATTAAATACATATCTTTACCATATAAAAACCGATTTAGACGATTTTAAATCATATTCTTGTGGGACGGGAGACTGAACAAATCCAGAGGTATTTAGATCGATAGAAAGCATTTTAGTCTTTAAATTGGTTTTCCAAGCACCGATTAAATATGTAACACATTCTTTTTACGTGTTTCAAATGACAAATTTGCCACTAAGTACTTCCACTAAACACTGTCTAATCCATAGTTTGGTTTTTAAACGACAAAAGTAACAATAAAACGATAGAAAATTCTATGTTACCTCTCAACAAAACCAGAATTCTTTGATGAACGATGATCAACCTCAAACATACATAATAACCCTTTAAGGTACCATCACAGTGTGACTGGCCGAATAGTAGTCAATTTCCGAGATTTCTTTTTCGGATGGACAGGTAGGGGGAATGGGATGGAATTTTTTTTTACGATTAATACCACTATTTTACAATAAATTTTTTTTTTCATTTTTATTTATTTTTTATAATTATTAAGGGGCGGAAATCGGTACACACGATTGTGGCCGCAGTTTTCATCCAAAAAAAAAAAAAAAAAAAAAAAATCAAATAGATTATCAATCTGTAAGCTATGTACCTAAAGGAGCTATTTTTTGAAATCTTCCTATTTTTCCACACGAAAAACTATAAAAAATGTTGTACTTTTTATTCAAACCGCCGACGTTTTTTTTATCATATAATCTATTTTATTTTATTTTTTTTTTCGGATGGAAACAGCGGCCGCAACCGTGTGTACAGATTTCCGCCCCTTAATAATTATAAAAAATAAATAAAAATGAAAAAAAAAAAATTATTGTAAAATAGTGGTATTAATCGTAAAAAAAATTCATCCCTATTCCCCCTACCTATCCATCCGAAAAAAAATCGCGAAATTGACTATTTTTCGGCCAGTCACACTGTGATGGTACCGTAACAAAAACTTCTCTTTGATCGTCGAAAAGACTATCTTGTACATTTTTATTCACCACGTGATCAAATTTACACTTTGTAACTTGCCTTCGATATAATATTTAAAATAAACAGTTCAATTCGACGAAAGATTAAGAAAACGTGATAAAATGTGAGTATGTATGTAATTCGATCATATTAGATCGCGTTACCGAACGATATTGATACGAACCAGTTCAGCAGATCGGAGCCAATGTCGATACTTATTTAATTAGTTTATTTTCCATTTCCGTTTTGAAGATGGTTGTTTATATTGGGGTCTTATTTAATTAAACCACATACAAAACACTTTATATTGGGTGGTTTATTTAATTAAAAGTAAACTATGTGTCACCTTACTCGTGTTCAAGTTTTATGTAGGACGACGATGTGTTTAAGTAGAACGAAATAAAATGGGAGCACAATATTATATATAGGTGAATGTAGTTTAATGAGTTTTATTTAACAATTATCGATAAACGTTAAAGACTATGATTATACCGTTATTGCAATTTAGGTGTTAATTCATTACTATAAAATTATTATTTTGATTAGTGTCAATGCACGTGTATGTATAAGAAGATCTAGGTATTATCGCTAAGAAATATTAATTGCTTTTGAAACTGGTAATTTTAAAATGTATTGTGTCAAATATTATAAACACTTTCAGTTCCACGGCTTCGGCATCCGAAAATAATCAAAACAACCGCAGAGGCCGATCGCGATTAATAATTAATTGATTATACGCATTATGTATGTGTGCGATGTTACCACACCGATGTGTATATACTCAATTTACACAAACACCAACACAAACTACTCTCTTGGTTTCTGTAAAAAATTATAAAATAAACAATATAAAAAATAATAAGTAATAAAAGTATGTTTTTTTTTTTATTTATTTTTACCAGTTTGTTATCTGAACTTTCTTTAATTCTCTAACTGATTTGAATGTGTTTGAATGTCAAATATATGTATGTACGTATCACATATATGTACATGTTGAAAAATTTTATGTATTTGTTTATATAGTTTCTTTAAAAATATTCTTCGGTTTCTGGGGAAGTTTACTATGTCGGGCCTCATAGTGTTAATGAAGACTTAGAAAAGCTTTAGAAAAATTAAGTAGGTGTGTGATATGGTATGGTTTCAATGGGTAGTTCATAGTCGACAATTAGTAAATTTTAAAATAAAAAAAAAAAAAACGCCTTGAGCAGCGGAGCCCCATCACGGAAGTCGAATTTTTACTTTCATCTACGGTATTGAATGTCTACAAGCGAAATGTAATTGAAGATCCACAAGCGATTTGCCATTTTGATGGTTTCAAAACTGATGGTGAATGTCCGGTTGATCGGGGCTTTAAAAAAAGGTTTTAAGTTTTTAAGCACTGAATCTCGGTATCTCTAGCAGTTAGCAGGAAAAAAGCCAACACAATTCGTACGAAAGCATTCCTACCCATGCTTACCCGCCAATTGCCTTTGTGTTTTATTTTTAAATATTAAAAAAAGGACCTTAAATAGTAAACTGGAAGGCCTTTATGAAGGTATTTTTTCTTTCCAAAAAAATCCAAAATTTCTATTTTATAAATAAAATCCAAAATTCCTAATTTATAAATAAACAGTGTGACTTTAATAACATTTATAAATTATACTGTATTTCTGTTACAATTGATCATCAAGTGATCTTATATTCGAAACAAATCAATCTTCCATTCTTTTCTAAAAACAAACTGTAGATTTAAAATGTACGTAATTGAAATAATGAAAGAGATAAAGCTAAGAAGGAATGTTCCAATGTATTTGTATAGGAGACGTCCGGAGACGTCAAAAACGTTTGCCGATTCTTATGTCTACGTTTTACACATTTAAAATTGTGTTGCCAATTTTCAGCTTTTTAAAAAAGATCGATATTTTTATTTATACCTCTTCTTATTAAAATTAAAAAGTAAATTACATTATTTTTAAAAATAAATGGCTTTGTTAATTGTAACTTTAAAATTTATTTCACTGTATCGTTTTTTATTCGAACTTTTTTCTTCGTTTCGTTAAATTTGGCAACAATCAAATAATTCAAAGATATTATTTACATTGTATGATTTAATTGTTTAAATATTTACGAAAGAATGGCCGGCAAAAGTGTCTTTATTTTTAAAATTCCTGTTATGTTTTTATTTATATTTTTTAAAACTTACAATGTTACATTAAAATTGTCAAATAAGTAATCTATTCATTAATTAATATTGTGTTTATTTCTTACTGTTAAGATTATTAAAAATTTTAGTAAATTGTCTATTCGTATTTTGATTTTGTACGTTTGTGGTAAAATTTTGTGTGTTTTTCGAACTGATTAATAAACATTTTGTGTTCCAGTGAATTTTTTTTTGGTTTTGTAACACAATCCTGTATAATTATTAGTGATTAATAAAAAATTATGTTTTGTATTATTTCATATTGGTTTGTTTTTTTAACATAACCTCATATTACATAGTAAATTTTGTATTATTTTATTTAAAATAAAGTTAAAATAAAAAATATGTTCTGTTTTATTTAATTCTTAATATAATTTGTCGAATATAAGTTTTATATTAATTTATTGAGAAAGTACGTAGGGTTTTACTAATTATTAACCATATTCTTGGTTTGTACAGTACTTATATTAGAAAATCGTTAACGTTTTATCATATAACTTAATAACTATGTCTAAAACCTATACTTGTATTTTATAATTACAGTTTTTTTTTGTTGAAAATTCACCTTATTTTACTAATTTTGAATTTTATCAGTGAATTAAAATTACTGTTATGACTGACTGTTAAAATCACTCTTACCAAATGCATATGTATTATTACATTTTTATGTTTAAAGTTTTAAGTATTTTAAAACCGCAGATTTCCAAAAATAATTCAAAATTAAAATGAACTCAGTAGTGATAAGAAAAAAAAATGCTATAAAAATATTATTTTTTTTATTGTTTATAGACGTCGAAGGTAAAAAAAGTCACATCAAACGGCAACTACATCATTTACATAGCCAAAATGACCAAAAACATAAAAATGCTAAGAAGATTATGATTTTAATTAAGCTTTTTATTTCAGAAAAATCTATATCCCTCTAATTTTAAATAACTATATTTATTATATTTGAATGTAAAGAAATACATTTTGACTCAATAAATTTTATTAATTTAAATAGGTATGTATAATTTTTTTAAATTTTGAATTGTCCGCTTGTCAAATTCTATTTTCTAATTGGTTATTGTAAAACAATAATATTATCAGAAACATTTTTAGTATATTTTATCCATAGAAATTATGCTATTACCTAAGACAAACGTTTTCTTAAAGTTGTAGCACTGGAATTCCTTAAATTCCTAAGTAATGAGTCATGCTTAAATTTAACTGAAAGCGCCTATACTTAATATGTATGTATTTCATTTGTTATAAAAGTAAGTTTACATTTTTTTAAATTTTTCAAATCACTATTCGCCTACTTTGTATTAGAATAAAAATAATGCATTTAAAACACATTTAACAATACCATCGTATTGCGATGTAAAAATGGGAGACGTAATGTGGAATCCTTAAAAGGCACTAGCTGGATACTAACTCAATACACGTATAAAATTTCAGCCCTCCAGGTTTTCTTAGAGAGTCTCTAGACGTGTTAGAATAAAAGCAAAAAAATCAAGGAAATATTGACGTAAAAATCGTAGGGGTAAGGGTTAAAAGTTGAAACCTCCAAAAAGTAGGGGCTGGCTATTAGCTTAGCCTGTACACAAAATTTCAGCCCTCTAGGTATATTTGGAGAGGATAACAAGACTTAAACTATAACATATATGCATAAGAGTGTGATAAAAGTTATGTTATCACCTTAAATTTTATCATGCTAGCACATATTTTTTATTTTGGTCGTCGATCGCGCACGCATTATAAGAGAGCATGGTAATTTTTCTGAAATTTTATCTACAAAAATTATATGTTGTTTTTCTCTCCGTGTAAAATTGCATAAAACAGGGACGGCGGGGGGTAGCTTGGCGCCTTCGGTGTCCTAGATGGTTGCCTAATTCGCTTAAATAGTGAAGCTACTACTGATATAAATGAAGTATCAGAATTTATCCTATAGATAAGCTTTACAGAACAAAAAAGTTATTACTTCTCTTCTTTTTATTTATCAATCAGATTAAGTATTTTTTAATGATATATACTCAGTCAACTTCGACATTCTAATATTTTTATAGTGTAACACTGGCCCAGTCAAACCATTACGTCCAATTACTGTGTAGAACTCTTGAATAACCATTATAACCACCCATTTGTATTTATAGTATTTTACTTAGAGAGAGGAACAGTAAATGTTGTCTTTCAACACTAAACAACAAATTATGAACATTATTGGAGAGTTTGTTGAAATCATAATCTGAAGCAAAACATGGCAAGTATATAGCTCGTCTAGCACCCGTTTAATATCCACCTAGTACGAACAGGATGGAAGTATAAAATGAAAAGGATATACCTACCTACCACATATTATATGAATGGGATACTTGGGCAAAACAATTTATTCACTTACCATTAAATGGGTGTATATACGAGGCATACGGAATGGGTTGAGGTTCGCTTCATAAAACCGAATGAAAATGTTCTAAAAAACATTTAATGTTGGAGATGGTTACTACATTTTCGGTAGGTACACTGGCATTCCGATTGTGTAAACGATCGACTAGCTTAAAGGAATTCTTTTTAATTATCGAAAGATTTAGGAAGGTTATATTTTTTTATGTTCATTATCATTGTTATTTTAATAATTTTTTTCTTTAGGTAATATAATACTTTTTCGTATAGTTTTACATGTAATGAGAAACGTTTATATAGACTTCGTCATACACTTAAAATAATGTTCAGATGTAATCATTACCTAGTTTAGCCAACGGAGAAAAAATTGAAAATATTTTCAATGTACTTTTTGGTCGTATCATATTAAGTGGTAAAAAATGGTGAGTGCTCTGGGAATATTCAGATCTTTTAATCTTCTGAAACGCATTCATATAATTAAATCGTAGCAAATCCAGGTGGTTTTAAAGTAGGTTACCTTTCTTCGTTCACCAGGTGGAATAGTTAAAATAAATTAACTCGTTTGTCTGTGGTTCACAAGATGCATATACATTACTTAAAAATGACTTAAGGAATTTTACGAAAGTCCTCCTGTGAGTTCGTTTACTTTAACATACATTGTAGTACTTAATAAAGTAACAAACATATTACAATTGTAAGTGCCTAATTGCATATTTAGGGGGTAAAAGATCCCTTTAAAAACTTGCTGAAAAATCATATTTTGGTCTTTTTCTCATACTAACCTCTCTGCGATTTGTATGAAGAGTGGTCAAAAGATTTAGGTTGAGGTTACGCTAGTCTAGATTTACTTTAATTAGGGTTATATTATTTTTAAAGGGTTCAATACCCCTCGGAGTGGATTTATTAAAATCTTTTTTTTTTTATTTTAAATCATATCTAGTGCCCGCTCTAGCGCTTACGACGCTCCGGGCAAAATGGATTAATTCCGCCCCGGTGTGAAACCGATGACTTTTCTTTTATTTTTGCTCGTCATCTAAAAATGCCACCCTCTTTTTACAAAAATGCCGCCCTTAAAATTTGCCGCTCCGGGCAAATGCCCGGGTTGCCCCACTCCCTGGACCGGGCCCTGTTATAGCTTAAATTCTTTAAAATTCTATAGAAAGGTTATACATCATTAGTTAGTAAATACTATATGTTATTGACTATAATTTGGCGGTGGAATTGGCGGGTTATTACGGAGGGCATTTTAAAAGTAAATATCTTGGACTTTTCCAAAGTGAAAAGAAGTAAATCTGCGATAAAAATAAAATAGTTATACGATTTAACTGACCATATCTGTCGACGGTGGCTTAATGCCACCGATGTTTATGGTACCTTAGGGATCACAGCGTTACTTCAGCTTTTCAAAACAATCTATCTCAAGTCAGATAATTACAAATTTTCTTGATTCTTCCTATTTTATAATTGAGAAAGTCCAAAATATTTCCTTTTAATTAAAAATTTCGTTCTTATGTATGTAAGAAGACAACTGCCAACACAAACCTCTCGAAAGTTAGCTCATTTGTACTTCCTTTGTCCTTCGCGCACGTTACTAAGGAATTCTGTGGCGTATCTCCGATGCCCATAGTTAGATTCTGGTCAAATTTATATGGAACCTTCTCGAGAAGACTTCCTTTTAAACAAGAAAAGAACCACTCCAACTAGCTTAAATACCAAAGACGTAAAATAACCAAGTCGGTATTATTTTGAAGTCGCTTAATAAAAAAACACTGTATTATAAGTATTTTACGCATTATAATGTTAAAGTGAATTGAGAAAGTCCAAAATATTTATTTTTAATTACAAATTTCGTTCTTATGTATGTAAGAGACGGCTGCAAACACATGCCTCCCAAAAGTTAGCTCACCTGCACTTCTCTTGTCCTTCGCGCACGTCATTAAGAAGTTCTATGGTGTATCTTCAAAGTTCATGGTTAGATTCTGGTTAACTTCTCGGAAAGACACCTTTTCGAACAAGAAAAAACTACATTAACCAGCTTAAATACCGACGATGTAAAATAACATACCCAAATCGATATTTTTTTGAAGTCGGTTAACTTTAGAATCATACGTTGGTCTACAAGAAACGTTAATCATACATCGTCGTCAATTTGACGAATGGACTTCTTACGGAGAATTCTAAACTTTCTTTGCAAGAAACATTTTTTTTACATAACAATACTACAAAAGCGAACAAAATATTTAAAAAAATAATATTTGAAAAAACTTTTTAATATAAATATTTATTTATTTTTTTAATCTTTTTATCAAAGTATATTTTCATTATAAAAATCAAAAAATAGATAAATACATCAATTGTATCATAAGACATGTCTTTCAAATAATTAATTTATGAACTATTGTGAGTCGGTGGACATGTGTGACTTTACAAAATGTGAAATTTCTCGGTCACAAATATTCCCGTAGATATGTAGTTATTTCCTCATTAGGCACATTTGTAAATCTTCTAAAATTGGTTAGTAATTTTTCGAATAAGATCTCAAAAAAATAATAAAAATAAAAATATTTTCCACAAAATAAATTGTTAACCTTTAATTAAGTCACTTGAAACGCCTTCTTTGGTTTTCGATTCAATATATTAAAACTTCAGTATTATGTCGTCTCTATAAGCCAAACAGCTGTAATCATCTTTCACATTATTATTATCATTGAATAAATTAATTATAACATCCATACCCTTAATAAATTTTAGAAAATTTAGGAAAACTTTTATATGTAGAGTACAAACTCTTTAAAAAAAACATACGTTAATCATACATCGACGTCTAATTGACGCACACTATTTTAATATAAACAAACCGACAGCAACTATAAACAAAATTGATACGTCTTATGTGTTATCATAACAAATAAATTAGATACCGTAAGCCGTCTAGATCCGGACAGCGGGTCTAGACCCGGACACTTTGCACCAATCTTCAAAGTAAGTAGTTTCTACATTAACCTGCTACAATAAACATTTGTTCTTGACGTCATTATAGAGAGAAAAAAATCCTCTAAACAGCTGTGCCAATTAAAACTACGGATTTCAATTTTTACTATCTCATTTTACAGGATTACTATTCTCCAGTTTTTCAAAGAAATAAAATGTGTGTCTAACTTAGACATGTAATTTCCGTCATAATTGTCATATTGTTTTAATTTTGATATATATGTGTTCAGAACTTTATCGCACATCATTTAATGATGTTTGAAGTTATATTCGATGTATATATAAAAAAAAAATACATGCTATATACATATATCCGTTTAGACCCGGACACATCAGCTTATTACACTATGGCTGCGATTCGCACTAGCTGTAACTTCCACTATCCATACGTTATATTCCCACCAGAATTACGCGGTTTACGCCTCCTTCTGGTGTCATATCGCATGTTTACTTCATAGAGAGGCATAGGTACTATGTATTGATCCCTCTCCCTTCCCACAAAAAGTTTTGAAGCCTTTGACAGGTTCAAAGACATCAGACGATATAAAACACTGTCCTAACCCCGACGGGAGAGGTTAGTTTGCATGTTATTACGTTATGTAAGTAAGTGTCCGGGTCAATACGGATTTGGGGTGTAGACCCGGACACTTACTAATTATTTTCTATTTCTAAAATTTTTACTTATAATGAAACAAATAGGTTAGGGATATAACAAATAATATACGCTCTTTCTAATAGTAAGACTTTTATTGGTGATATCTATGAAGGAAACATTTATAAACATAAAATTATACCAAAAAATGTAAAAAAGTGTCTGGGTCTAGACGGTTTTACGGTACCAGAAGTTTTAGAACCGACAAGCAACGATAAGTGGTAGTACTGGAGCAGGTAGAGAAGTTTGGTCATCAATTTGACCAGTACGTATGATTCTAGGGTTGATAAAAATGGATTCGCACTGTATTATAAGTATTTTGCGCATTATAATGTTAAAGTGAACTGCTGGACTGTTGTTGTTTGATCGACGCACGCGGTGCGATGCGGCGGTCTCGCTCTCTGGCACTGCTGGTATTGTTAGGTGCCTACTATAATATCTGTCAAAGCAATGTCTCTGTTAATAAATGATCTGAACAATTGAAAAGGGATAATGTTGTGCTGTTTTGTTGTGTTGGATAATAATCTGTCAATTTTCGTTAATTGAAGGAAATTGTTAAAGGATAATAAACATTGTAATCTTTATTAGTTATTCCTTTATTTCGTCCGGTTTACCAGCCCATAGCCCTGCAGTGAGTAACTGATAAAACGGGGGCGGAATTTTTTTTCCCTGAACAATATTATGGAATATTACAGACTAAAATGTTTTCAATTTCTCATTAATCGATTTTATAAATACGTTTAGAGTAACGATCATAGTAGTCGGAATGATGGTGGTAATCTCGATTAAACATTTCTTTTATGTGGAGATAAAAATTGTATAGTGAAATTAGAAACGAGGTTATATAGGTCATACTTTTTCTAATTTGAGCCAATAAAGTATCAGTGATGTTTTTGTTGAATTTTTGTTCTTCCATCAAAAAACTATTCTTTACATCAGCGGTTCTGAATCCGGGGGGCGCGCTCCCCTGGGGGGAGCGTGGAAGAATTCCAGAGGAGGCGTCAAAAAATTAAAAAAATTAAATAAGTTTGTAGTTTTTGAAACAGGTGTAGTTTTTGAAACAAGTTTGTTGTTTTCGCATGTATATTTACAACAACAAACATTTGAATTTGATGCTGGACACAAACACACAATCATTGAAATTTCTTTATAGCCATTAACTCAACAAAATGTAAGTGAGCTTCCGGCCCGGCATGAGAAACTAGCTGACTTGTGATTTTTTCGATGATTTGTGTAATAAAAATTTGTATTTTAAGAAATATAATTTTATATTCCTTACCAGAGTATGTCTAGCCTAAGTTTAAAGTCATTTTACTCAAACATAATGTAAGTAAATTTATCATATATAAGTCTAAATTAATTTAATCCGTAAACGGAGGCGTGACCTCACACCAGAGTATGAAGGAGGGCTCAGAGTCTAAAAGGTTGAGAAGCCCTGCTTTTTATTTTCCGGATCGTCTCATTCTGTTCTTATTACAAATGTATGTTTTAATAATTCAATATTAACTGATATTCCTGGTCTATTGAAGATGGTAAATAACTTAATTCCCTATACAGTCGGCTGAAACATAATTATGAACGAACTGTAGAGTTATTTAAGCGTTGTTTATAATGATACGCCTGGTTTTCCAATTTTTCCATCATTCAAATGTTTCGTATGTTCGAAATATATCTGTTGTTTATTTGGGAATACTATGCGAATAATTATTTTTGAGTTAATTATCGAATAAAATCCCATACATGAATTCTTCTTTAAAAAACAAGAGATATACACCTATGTATATGTACTCGTACCTATACTTTTATTAAAAGTCAGTGGTTCATTAACTAACATCAATTTACAGCAAAAAATGTTTTTATGCGGTCTTTTTTGTGTAAGTTTTATTAAATAAAGCCTTTACATTAAGTTTTCTTTTTTTTTAAATTGTAAAGGAAATGGAAGTATTTACCACAGTGGTTCCCGAACTTTTTTGTCTCGCCGACGCCTTGTCATCATTTTTAATGATTTTCGATTTTAGATAGACCCCCTAAGAAATTCACAAATTCAGTAACAAAAATATAGTTTTTCCTTCACAATTCATTCGATGGCCTCTTAAATTTCTTCAAAGATCACCAACTTCACCCTTTTGTTTTATATTTTAGAACTGCCAAGCCAACCTGACTCGCTGTGCGTCTACTCTCTTGCTATAGACCCCCATTTCCACCTTATCGGTTCCCAATTTCATTTTTCGCTAACGTGGACTCCTTGCAGATCGTTTTCGACCCCAAGGGGTCGATATAGACCAATTTGGGAACCACTGATTTACCAGTTGAGAAATTATACAGAACACACTTTCGAAAATCAACTTGTTTGATTTTGTCATTTAAAGTTTCAGAAGGGCTCGAGTTGGTCTGGTGGTTAGCAACTCAGCTTCTTGTCTGGTAGATCGTGAATTCGTATCTAACCGGGGGAGATTTATCGTCCTACATTAATCACAATATGTACTTCACAATTCATCTACTGCCATTTGAAATCAAAGAAAATGTTGCTAATTATGTACCGAAAAATACCTACAATAAATACACAATTGTCAATTTGGAGACAATTTAAAGGACTGAGAGGACTGAGTACTTTAATTTGTAGCAAGAAAATCCAAAATCAAAGGTGGGGTAATGTTACAATTAATACTTGATTTTATCAGTTAGTTAAAAAATTCACGTATTTTTCAAACTAAACTCCGTAAAATCCGTAAAACTCAAAAAAACAAAGAAAATCGAGTACCACGTTAAAGAAAATCGAAAATCAAAGATGGGGTAATATTATAATTATTACTTTATTTTAATAATTCGTTAAAAAATTCACGTATTTTTTTAAAACTGAGCCCCGTAAAATCCGTAAAACCCAAAAAAACAAAGAAAATCGAATACCACGTTAAAGAGAGGACTGAGTATTTTAATTTGAAGAAAGAAAATCGAAAATTAAAGGTGGGGTAATATTATAATTATTACTTTATTTTAATAATTAGTTAAAAAATTCACGTATTTTTCGAACTAAGCTCCGTAAAATCCGTAAAACTCAAAAAAACAAAGAAAATCGAGTACCACGTTATAGAGGGGACTGAGTACTTTAATTTAAAAAAAGAAAATCAAAAATCGAAGATAAGGTATTTTCAGTATAAGCGATTAAAGAAAAAAATAAAACTTGCAATTACTTCAATATATGTGTATGTATTGGAATGGAAATCGGTCTGATTGAAAGTGTATGTAAAGTACATTCAATGCCACATGTAATCATTTTTTAATTATTCTTAGACTCTGAAAAAATTGATAAAATATTTTGGGGAATCCCCATTTTGTGACCTTGAACGCAACTTTGGATAATTATAACTCCGACAAAGTAGAAGATAATTCAATAATATTCGAGTACATAGCTCAACACCACTTAAACTTATTATATACACAGGGAAATTAAATTTGGTGAACATGCCATTTTTGGGTGATCGGTTTATACATGGAATTGCATATATATATATATATATATATATATATATATATATATATATATATATATATATATATATATATATATATATATATATATATATATATATATACTGCGACAATTTGAGTAACAATTTCAACGAAATAGCTCATCATACAATAAGCGTTAACTAAAAATTTAATTCAGAGATTCTATTCAGTTTTTCTTAAACTTATCAGATACTGTCAACGAGTTTGAATTAAGTTTGAATGAGACTGCAATCATTTAGCTAAAATGTTATTCAAAATATTAGCAATTGCGGTCAGATAGTTTCAAAAACACAATTCTTTCCTTATCTATTCCCGTTGTGTAAATATCTGTTTAATTTAAATCCATTTCATTTTATGTAAACATCAATACTTTTCAAAAAATCATCATGTAAAACTTGTAAATATAATATTATGTCTGTGTAGAATATGTTGACGAATTTATATATTATTTGTTGATTTGTTGATTGAATAACATCTATGATGATGGCACAGTACTGTAATGCGTCGCGACGCGACATAACGTGGTTACGTGTGGAATTAGTGAGCGAGCGAGCGAGCGAGCTAGTCTCGAATCGGTGATGATGTTTTTGTTGACGACAAATTCAAACCACATAAAATCTATCAATACGATTGTCAGAATAAGATTTTGAAATTGATGTTATGTACGTACCGTATTTTTTCCATTATAATAATACCACGAGCACAAATCCCCACCACAATCGTACATAGAATATAAGGATGTGTGTAGTGTATGTATGGCATAGTGGATACAAGCGAGCTAGTGATGTATATATCCATCTACATATTTCTCTGGTGATAGTTCTCAAGAAATAGAGCTAGTTGTTATAAACTAGAGCATCATTGTATGTATATACATACGTATTCAAATTACGGTAATACTTTTAGTATCTGTGTAGAAAAGTGATGGGATAGGCTCAATTGTTGTCAGTGTTCTACAATTACACTCAGGACCGGATTAACTCTAAATGCCCCCCTAGGCATCGTGAAAAATGCCGCTCCTACCTTTTGCTTAAAAAGAAGAAAGTCTTAGCTTTTCCTACTTTTTCCTACTTTCTTTTCTTTCAAACTTTCTCTTAAACAAAGTAAAAAAAAGACATCAGTAACAACTTTTGTCGCCCCAAGGTAGGCCTATTGGCCCTGATTACACGTAAATGGTGCAAATAGTCTACACTTGAATGTTAACAAATCGTAGACATTTTAGACAATGAGCAGACAATGTCGACTATGCCGTAGAGAGTGTAGAGAATATGATTCAGGACAGTTGACAGCTCAAATTTAGCAAAGTGAATGTACATATTATTGTTAAAATAAATTTGCTAGTCCTTAAATTTGGATTGTTAATAGAAATTTATAATTCTAAAATACTTGATGACAAAAAAGTGAAAAATTTTTTAAACTAGAATACGTTACAGTTTACAATTATTAAGACAAAAAACTAGCAAATATAATATCAACACGTTTAAAAGCGCACAGATGCATACACAGACAGAAATGTTAATAAATATTAATTATTCTTCCCTGTTTGGATTTATTTAAAACTTGTATCATTTTAGAAATATTTGTAATATAGGTTTGGACGGTCTGCAGGATTGTCACACACACCGAAAACCATAAAAAAACATGATATTTTGACGTCAAAATGGTGTGCGTAAGGGCTAAAAATTTAAACTCCCAAAAATAACACTTGGAATATTAATTCATATACAAAATTTTAGCCTTCAAGGTTTATTCTAGGAGACTAATGCTCTGAAGAAAACCTAAAAAAATCACCTATTTTCTTTCTCTACCTGCTTCAAATTGCTCTAGGAAGCTGAATTTTGAATATGTTTCAGACAGTTGACCTAGAAATTATATCCTACTGGTTTGGGAAATTTTCATTGTGTTAGCTCCCCCCATGATTCACCTAAAAATTGCGACGGATTCCAATTTCAATCAAAGTTTACCCCCATTTCTGTGGTGCTATGCAATAGTCTGAATTTTCGTTCAAAATTCGACTAAAAATTCTATCCATAGGGAGTTTTTATAATTGTTTTAAACGTTAAAACAAGTACGTAAACTCAGTTTAATATTAGGTACTTGATTGAGAAAATCGATCGGCTTACACCCATCTCTAATGACACAGAAAACTTACTTACTTAAATATTTATATATTACATGTACATGTGTATGTTACAAATAAATTTATATGACAAATTTCATTTATTGTAATTTCTTTGGTGAGAATGAATGAGATACATAAAATTATTATTTTCATGAAGAATAAAACTTCCACTAATCTAAAAATTTGTAGTATCGTAAACACGGATTACTTGAGCCCAGATTTGCAAATCATCCGATAATTTTTAAAACTCAGCGTAACTGTTATATTTATTTGGGATAGAGAATTCAGTATATTAAGCTGTATATGACTACGGTCAGTTTATTATATAATATCAATTTTTTTCTGATGGTTCATAAATTTTATAAGTTTTTAGATTTTGGTACACGTTAACCTCAAGATCTTTACTTGGGTTACTTGAGCCCAAACCTAAATTTCCAAGTGATTTCCATTTGAAAGCAGTTTGAGGCTATGCAGGATGTTGATTTCTAACTAAAACACATTGTACAAACATGTATTTATTAAAAAAATATGAATAGGTACCAAAACTGAATAAAAATTTTCAAGCAAAAATTGTTATGGATACCAACTTATTTTTATGAGTTAGAGTGTGTCTTTTGGTCTACCTAAAGAGACTAATTAATTTTTGATTAGTGTATTTATAGTATGAATTTGTAGTGTTCCCATTTATAATACAATACGTCCTTGTTCTTGGACCACTTCTATGTCTTTTTAATTGGATCCATCTATCATTTTATACCAAAGTTATAATGGACTCAAGTTACCCTAATCTGAAGGTTATGTTAAGTGTTTTATCAAAACCTTAAATTAAGAAACTAAGGAAATAGCTGGCATATGAATATGTTTGAATTTGCTTTAGTAACGAAGCAAATACGAAAATTATACACTTACCTTACTTTGTGATCTATCGAAATATTTTTACAGTTGAAAGTTAGAAACATAACAAAAACAGTAGCTTCAAATAGAAGTAAACAACACTCGCCTGACACCTAGTGTCAATTTTCAGAACTACCTAGACATAAACACAGTGAACCTAGTGCTGTTACCTATCAGATAAACCTGTAACTTACTTTTACTACTGGCTACACTAAGCACAAAACAAAAAATAATACTTTTTCCATTTTGGGCTCAAGTTACACCTTAGGGCTCAAGTAATCCGTGTTTACGGTACCTATAAGTTTGAAATATGTACAGTATCTCACAAAAGTGCTTAGACAAAAGTTTGTTTAAATCTTTTGTGCAAAAGAAAATAGAAATAAGAGAAATAAATTCTTCAAAATTTGTACTACAAAATCATACCAATTAAAATCACAGCAAATATTATAACTCTGTTTAAAAAAATAAAATTAAATTAAGAAATGTATTATAGCACTCACATAAATCTTTACACAGAACAGTAAACAAAATAATTACAAGTTTGGAACATAATGGGATAATAATTATTTTTGATATTTCGTTACACATCCCTTTGCTTTTATTATTGCTTGGGTATTGATGCCATTAATTTTGTTGTAAAATTCGCACTGATTTGGCTCTATTCATCAATTTAATGCTTTAATTAAATCCTGATTATTAGAAATATTACGTTTTCTTATTTGAACACCTAAATATTGGCCATAGATGTTCGATAAGGTTTACATCTAGTCACTGTGGAGGTGTATGAAGTAAATGAGGTACACAATATAAGAAATACTGTTTCACTACAATGTCGAATGTTTACGGTCATTGTCCTGTTGATAAATTCCGATAAATTTAATTTTCTGGTGCTTGCACGTAAGTTCTTTTTAGAAATATTTCGATAAACATATTTATCCTTAATTTGATCCAAAAAATGTAACCTTCCAACAACATTACACCCCTACCTCGTGATAGACGTATGTCCACGTTTGACAGTGTGATGGAAATTTTGTTTTCGAATGGCTTTATGGCCTCGGATGCAGTTTGTGTATCTGAAATGCTGAAATGCTGAAGTGCTGAGATGTTTAAGAATCCTCGGCTTTCATCCTCAGATACTGTCTAAAGACTTTTGTGAGTGCGATAATTTATTTCTTAATTTAATTTTGTTATTAAACAGAGTTATAATATTTGTTGTGATTTTAATTATTATGATTTTGTAGTACAGATTTTAAAGTATTTATTTCCCTTATTTCTATTTTCTTTTGTACAAAAGATCTCCTAAAAAAATTAAATAAAATTTTTAAAAAAACTTTTGTCTAAACACTTTTGTGAGATACAGTATATAAAATACGATGTGCAGTTTTTGACACATTTTATGTTATGAGCGATGATCAATCTAAAACGATTTTGTATCCGGCTCGCTTGCCGATAGATTATAAAATTTATTTGTACTATGTAATTGAAGTGAGTCATAATTTTTAAATAATAAAATGTTAGTTGGCGTTTACATAGCAGGTAACTTGCCTCGTAGGCCACATTTTCCATTCTGTTTTTTGGATATTATAGTTACAAAAAATAACAGGCCATAAAATTTTTCGAGAAAAAATTTTAATATTTTGGTCAATTTGTCACGTTCGTCTCTTATATACAGACTTTATTGTTTTATAAATAATGCGATCAGGCTGCATACAAAAACCTATTATCCATTAATATATAAATATTGTGTATTCCCAAAGCCATTGATAAACTGATCAGTTTATGACACCGTGACCATAAATCTCCTTTATTATTCAAGAAAGGGGTTTTTAAAGTTTTGCATCTGCGGGTCATATTAGAAATACTAAAATATTTAGTAAGCAATAAATAAGTAAAAAATAAATTTTGGGAAAAAAATGATAAAAGAGAGGATAAAAGCAACAAATTGATAATAATGTAGTATAGCATAATCATCCTTTAATGACAATTAATAGTGAAGAAAATCCATTTTCATTTGCAGACCAAGACAAAAATGATGCATACTCTAATAAAATCAATATCGATATTGTATTTACGAAAGATTAAGACAAAAGCAAAACTCTTTCCAAAATATAAACCATATTTGAGGTTTCGAAGGTTTTGTTATAAAATTTAAAAAAAAAATCTTTAATATACCTAGCTTGTAAACAAATAAACTCTGGAGACCCTGTGGATTTTCTCTACAAAAAATGTTAATAATTAAGTAGAAAATGATAACCTGACATTTTATAAATCATTATATGTCAAAACATTCAAAAAACATAAACAAGCACCAGTGTACTATAAACTCCAGAATACAGAGGTAACGCAACTATCTCTTTCATGAAACCTGCAGTGTGCAGTTCTGTGCCACTTAGGCTACTTAGTAGTCACTCAGCAGTGCAGTGGATGAGTGTAGGTTAATCACAAGTCAATTGTTTTGATTGTTGTTGGCATTGTTAGAACCCTCACACGGAGTCAGATACATGCGTTGTAGTATCATATATTTTAAATGTATGCGACACCACGACCAACACACCTTCGATCACTCATACAAAGACAGGGCACTGCACAAAGACAGATCACCGCACAAATACAAAGTAAACCCAGTGCACATATATAACATATTTTCTATCCTTTACTGATTACACTGGTTTCAGTATTATAGAGATAGCAATGTTGTCTCTGGTACTTTGTGCTATAAACCATACTATAAACAATATTATTTTTGCAGCTACTTATTGATTCTGTATAAAGTACCCTCCACATTCTCGCCGAGGTTGGACGAGGTTCCTGAGGTTCGAGGTTCCCGGAGGTTAGCTGAGCCATATAAATATCATAGCATTATAACACCAATCGCGAGGCACAACGAAACGACCCTCTACATTCTCGACTCGTCCAACCTTGGCGAGAATGTGGAGAGTCCTTAAAAATAAATTGATATAAAATCTCTTTTTGAAATACATCTGTAATCTGTTTTTGTCTCTAAAATTTTTATAATTTTTTCGTTTCTAATTCATTTATCATTTTGATATGACTATTAAAAAGTATTTCATTTTATTTTATTACTTTAAAATATTGTCTGTTTTTAATAATTTTCATTTTATTTTACATATTCTAATTGGCTTAAAATTAAGTGTCTAGTTTTTATAAATCTTTAATTTCTTATTTTTTAAAAACTTATTGTGATTCCATTCATTTTACTACTTTTTAAAAAAAAATTGTGAGTAATTTATTGTTGTTCGAAAAATGTAATTTCCAGTTTTTTAAAATTTTTTTAATATTTTTAAGTATATGCCCTGAAGAAGAGTTTTTCACTCGAAACGTACGTAGGCAAATAAAACAAATTTTTTTTAATATAATACGGTAATCATTTATTCCAAATTTTCCTATTTTAAATAAATAATCTGTAATAATTTTTTAGCAGTTTCTTAAAAATATTCATGCAGTACTTTTGAGAATACACAAACAAGATTGAGACTATAGGACTATTGGGTTTTTTGTCTTGATTTTGGGCTTCGCCACCACTATTGACAATTTTTTCTCTGAAAACGTAAATTATTTCTATGAATTCGAGACTTTAGACGATCGGACATGGCAAATTACATTTTTTCCTGCGTTTGACCCATGGAGTGCACTTTGGGAGCCCTTAATTTAAGATATTTTTTTGGCCATTTCTTGTTTTTAACATTTTTTTTATTGTTTCAGGTATCATCACATTTTCACGAAGAGAAAAGTCATCCACTTTTGAAACAAAAACACAAGGGACAATCATTTTCAATATCTTTGGCAAATTTGAATTAAATGTAACACAAATTTACAAGTAAAACTGAAAACACTAAGGAAATCGTAGAAAAGATTTAAATAAAAATTTTATAAAAAAGCACAAAATTTATTAATAAGCAAAGTAAAAATATACCATGAAACTATTAAATTATAAATTAATTGTAGTAATTAATCCTTCCAAAATTTAGAAAGAGGACAAAAATTAACTATTCCCTTAAGACTGACGAAGTAAACAACCAAAATCAACGTTACTAAATGTAGGAAAGTCCTATAAGTGTAGTTAAAAATATCCTGTAAGTGTAGTTTTCTAAATGTTACAAAAAAATATATTTTCAAATAAAATTAATAAGAAAAGTTTGTCTTAATTCGGAAAATTAATAAAATATTAGTGTATTTTTCTGTTTGTGATTTTAAAAAAATTATAGTGTTGTTGTGTGATTGTAACTTGCGTAGACAATATTAACTTTTCAAGAACAAAAAAAAATGATAAATTTTTTAGGGTATTGTACACATTTTGAAAAAACTACACAAACTTTGATAATGGTGACAGCTGCGGTGGTTTTATTTTTTTGTATATGTTCGACAAATGGTAAGTCGATTTTTCTATTACTATTTTTTTCCTACTTGAGAGAGACAGTATACCCTGTAGCTCATCGAGACATTTCGGATCTAGGTTCTATATAACGAACAGAGAATTTATGAAAAAATAGTGCATTGAATAATGTTAGGGATAGGCTATAAATCGTCTTTGTTTATTGCGTTGAACTAGATCCGAACTGCTTTGCTGAGTCACAGTGTATAAATAAAGTAAGTGTTATGATAGAGAAAATTAATAGAATATGATATATTAATTGCTTAAATGTGTGGTTTATGGTTTAGCCTCTCCACTACAAAGGTTCTTTTTTCTTTTTTACAATTTTCTCGAAATTTGTTTACGTTTAATTTTTAGTTAAAATTTAAACCTAGAACATTATCTGAAGCATAACATTTAATAGCCCACTCAGAGGCGTAGCGAGGGGGGTGCAAGAGAGCTATCATGCACCGGGCGCCACTCGCAGAGGGACGCCAAATGTGCCCAAAGGCGGCAGTCTTGGGAGACGCCAAAAAAATTAGGTATGAGGTTTTTTTTCGCTCGTCATTTGTTTTTTGTGAGGAAAAAAGCAACATTTTTTTCTACAGGAGCGCCAATAAAGTATCGTGCCCCGGGCGCCGGTTATGTTCACTACGCCACTGAGCCCACTATAGTTAACTCACGAAAACCTGTTCTCTTTCTGTTTATGAAATTTTGACAAATTATTACACAAAAATTTGGAAAAAAGATTATTATGTAAATTCTAAAAGATACTCCTGATATCCTTTTCAGAATAAGAAGTCCGTTTGATATATTTGTAAGGGAGCTCGATAATACAGAAAAGGACAATTTAGAGTGGTTTTTAAGTGATAAACTTTTTCTTTTGTCAGGAACTTAGCAAAAAGTTAATTGCAAAAATTCTTTCAGTATAACTTGCTTCCGAGGCTTTGCATAGTGTTTACGGCTTCATTACTTAAAATTAAAAAAATTTTTTTTCTTCGAATCAAAGAATATATATTTTTTTTTTTTTTTTTATTCAAATGAATATTTCTTTGACTACTGCAAAAATATTTCTTTATTTCGAAGATATATTCTTCTTTATTTTTTTGATTCAAAGAATACAAAGTCAATCAAATTTTTAACTTTTGAACAAACAAATCGTTTGAAGAGTGTATTAAAATGTAGTATTCGGTGACAGAAGTTTTTTTTGGGGTTTAGATTTAAATATGTTAATAATATTTGTCCCATAAAATGATATTCGAGTCCTATTTCTAATTTGAAAACTCTGTGATGAAGATGATTTTCCCACGATATTATGTGTAATATTGTGGATCGTAATGGATTAATATATTCCGGATATGTAAATATAACTTTATGTTATTTACATTTGTACAATATATAAATATATACATTACCTACATATAGGTACGTGAATTTATTGTACCGTTTATGTTCATCGGTACAATGTATTAGAATGCGCCTCGGAAAATTGTAATAATTTGAATTAAACCGAAATTTGGTTGAGAGTTAACAATTATTTTCGAGAATTTCAATATCAACGTACGATGACAAATATTGACAATTGTAACCAATATTGCTTATTGACACAAGTAATATTTGGTGGTGCTACGTTAACAATACAGCTAGCCTAGCTATTTGATTATTTTGTACATATATATGCGAATATAAAATGTGAACGAGATGGCTGAAATTGAACTAAATATCGTCACATTAAGCCAGAAGGGTGTACTTTGGAAGGAAAATCAAGTCTTCCCTTAGATAACAATTTTATAAGGACAATTTAACTCATGTATAATTTGTCCCATAATATACAATATTTTAATTTTTGCACTTTAAGAAAATAGATAAGAAAAAAATCAGAATTAATTTTTTTAGTTCAAAAAATGCTAGGAAATGTTAAATTTTGCTTATTGATCGGGGACGCTCCTTTGGGACCAAAACTGACTATTATTCTGACTGACTGACATTTTTGACTGACATTTTCTCAAAATTTCTACTCCAAAAGTAAATGTCGAGCAAAAAAAGCTCATTTTACTTTGTTCCGGCCCCCTATCAACCGCTACGGTCTCTCTCTTCCAACCCTTGCTCCGGGACAGCAAACCCAACTACCCCATCCTCTTGTCGGGCCTGATTTCAAATCGAAATATTAAATCATGATGAATTATTTTAACTAATTTTATCCGTTAAATTGTTTTACTGTATTATACTCGAATTTTATATTTTCTCTGAATAAAGTTTTCTCTAAACTATAAATTTGTTGTCCAGAAACTGTATAACTGGAAGAACTGTCAACCTAGAAAGATTCCAGCTACGTTGTCGTATTTTTGTTAGTTGGTAGTTCTTCTTGTTAAATTATTAGGCAATAAATGTTCGCTATCTAAATATAGACACAAATTTAGTCGAAAAAATACAATAAGGTAATAAATATTTCTTGATTTCTTTTTGGCAATTTGACACAATTTTCCTTTTTCTGAAGTAAATAAAATAGGTACGGTTTTTGGCTTAGCCCGAACACATCTAAAACTAAAGTGGACTAACAGAGGTGCATTTACGATTCTTGCGCCTATGGAATCTACTAAATTTTGCGTCCTCGTCCTTCCTATATTTATGTATAACACTCATAAAAACTTATTTAGCGATGATTTTAATAATTTAATTAAAATTACTAAAAGTAAACTATGTCACCAGCTTAAAAATTGTGAATGAAGCGTCATACTTTTTCTTCCAGTGAATATAGATTTTAAGTACATTTTATTCGCCTTAAGTGTCCTCAGACTACTCTATTTCTAAATCTGAAGAAACATAGATGGAAGTTGATTTCATTGACGAGAAACCGCTCACTAAAAATAAAATTTTATCACATGAGTTACCTATATGAGTCCAGAAATTTTCAAATTTATCCTTCAAGTCCTTTTTGAGATTATAATCTGTTCGAAACATCGTGAGACAATCAATATATAAATAACGGAAAAAGGATAATTCTCCAGTGTTGCTACCCTACAAATTTTATGCCTAAATTCGGCCCTGTGTACCAGTATATACTGGTATACTGGTACCAGTATATACCTATTGTATCGAAACCATAAATAATTTGTAACGTAGTTGTGTTATTAAAACAAGAATATTTGATTGCATTAATAAATGAAATTGTTGCATAATGTATTTCGATCACAATATAACTCTTTGACAGGAAGAATTTTAGGTATCGGTAGGTGTATACTTGTATTTAAAATTTTACATATTAATTTTAGATTAGAGTTACAAATGTATGAAGAGCCAAATTTAAGTTTACAATGGATGCATACATCAACATCATAAATTAATTTTAGGAAAAAAAAAATTAATATTCGAATGCACAGATGTAAACCCTACTCTAAACAGTTGGGTTTTTGAATAAAAAATAATTATCATTTTTTTGCGAACCGTTGCGAAATTTTAAAAATGATAATAAATAATAAATAAATAATATAAATAAATGTATAATAAATATATATAATAAATATAAATAATAAATAAATAATAAATTATACTTAGAAATTATACTACTACAAAAAATTAACGGAGCAAAAAAAATTGTTAAATTTTTAGTGATTTTTGAAGGGCTGTATTTACGTGAAAAATGGTTGTATCGAGATATTACTTTTTTTTTGAAATTTTGAACAAACGGTTTAGGAAAACTATTCGATAGATCGATCTGCCGATTTTCAGGGTAATTGGAGGTACAGTGAGGTATAAAAGTTCGTACAAATCTTAGATTCCCCATCAATATTCGCAAGGATGTGGACAATTCTTTGCAACAAGGAAAAATGTTCCCTTTTTTCACCTTTTTCAGGTTAAAATTAAGGACCAAAAAATTTTTTTCTAAAGTACGCGGCACACTCTTGTAGGAAATTTATTACAGTTTTCAAAACTGTCCTACAATTTTCTGTCCGGTCACTGGTTACTTAGATATCGATGGTTAAAGCAAAAGGGATAGTTTTGTATTTGAAGTTGGATATCTCCGGAACAATTCAACGTAGAGAAAAATTTAAAAAAGGAAATTGAAGCTGAATAGATAGCCTATTAGGCCAATACCATACCTTTACCGTAAAAAAATTTTCAAGTCCGTAGATCGAAAGAAAGAGCAAAAAATTTACAAATTTTTTTTGTGTCATTCCTTAGAATTGCTCGATAACTGTCACTCCAAAAAATTTTTGGACGAAACATCACAAAACTAGAATCTTGGAGCTTCAAAATGCCTTCTTTATCATTTCTATACGACCATTTTTCACGTAAATACAGCCCTTCAAAAATCACTGAAAAATTAACAATTTTTTTTTGCTCTCTTAATTTTTTAGCGAATTTCGAAAACTCGAAATTCAGCTATTACAGTAGGTGTCATGACGCAATCTGAGTCCGGGACTATGGCAGAAATCTGTTTTGAGGTCCCTAGAATACGAAAATGATATTCACTAAAATTTATATATATATATATATATATATATATATATATATATATATATGTGTCGCCACGATAACTCTCGAACGAAACGTCTAATGCTTATGAAATTTTGTGTGCGGACTGGATTCTGAATTCGCTCGGCTAAGTTCGTTAGCCAGACACGTCGGATGCCCAGAAGTAGGTTTTCTGGCCATTTTTTATCATTCGATCCTATCATAAGGCAGTTCAATTTTTACATCGTTGAAAAGGAAAAAAAAAATTATGAAGAAAATATTCTTATAATTTTCTTTCTATTTTAAGTATTTTTCGAGAAAATGTAAATTTTCACTTTTATTCTTTCTTTGTTAGTCTAATAAGTAATTTATATTTATATCTCAGTTCTTTATTAAGTATAAAAATATTTCACTTTTTTATTAAAGAATTTTGTGAGAACAAGTGAAAACTATTCACATATATTTGATATAACACACATACATGTATAGAGTTTTGTTTCTCATTTATTGCATTATAATTAGCATGGTTCTATCCCATGTTAAAAAATGTAAATTAAACAGATTTTCTAAGCTAATGTAAAGAAGAATTTTTTTTTTTTTATTGAATTTTTAAGTAAACAAGAAATTGAAGATTATGTTATGATATAATATTATTAAATATATGAAACAAAACAAAGTATGTATAATGTACATATGTATGCACGGAAAAATATTTTGAATCGATTTTGAAAATTTTTTCACTAATAATTAATAATGTTAAAG
Organism: Brachynemurus nebulosus; assembly: GCA_035578155.1. Lineage (NCBI taxonomy): Eukaryota > Metazoa > Arthropoda > Insecta > Neuroptera > Myrmeleontidae > Brachynemurus > Brachynemurus nebulosus. The sequence goes on from JAPWDM010000006.1 coordinate 38,520,012, forward strand.
AATTAAACCATTTCAAATGTATTTAAGGTATTTTATGTGAGGTCAAGGTTTTCGGGACCTAAAACGGCCAGAAATTAATTAACCAATCGATTTTAAAAATTTTTTCACAGTTAGTAAGTTAAAGTATTTGAATTAATTAATTAAATGATGTCCGCAAGAAGCGTACGGACTGCCATAGATTATATGAGATCCTTAGAACCCTTTTCTTACTGTTAGAGTACTAGACTTGTATGAGTTTCGCCAGGATTTACTGATCCCATAATTGTAAAAAATAAACTAAACGACCAATTTTAAAAATTTCTTCACTGTTACAGAGCTAAACTATTTTAGATAGATTTAGAATACATTATGTAAGGTCCGCCAGGGTCCACAGGACCCAAAAGTGTCAAAAATAAACTAACTGACCGATTTTGAAAATTTTTTCACTGTTACAGAGCTAAACTATTTTAGATAAATATCGATTACGTTATGTAAGGTCCGCCTCGGTCCATAGGACCCAAAAGTGTCAAAAATAAACTGCCTGATCGATTTTGAAAATTTTTTCACTGTTACAGAGCTAAACTGTTTTAGATAAATATAGATTCCGTTATGTAAGGTCTGCCAAGGTCCATAGGATCCAGAAGTGTCAAAAATAAACTAACTGACCGATTTTGAAAATTTTTTCACTGTTACAGAGCTAAACTATTTTAGATAAATATAAATTACGTTATGTAAGGTCCACCAAGGTCCATAGAACCCAAAAGTGTCAAAAATAAACTAACTGACCGATTTTGAAAATTTTTTCACTGTCACAGAGCTAAACTATTTTAGCTAATATAGATTACGTTATATAAGGTCTGCCAGGGTCCATGGGATCCAAAAGTGTCAAAAATAAACTAACCGACCGATTTTGAAAATTTTTTCACTGTTACAGAGCTAAACTATTTTAGATAAATATAGATTACGTTATGTAAGGTCTGCCAAGGTCCATGGATCCAAAAGTGTCAAAAATAAACTAACCGACCGATTTTGAAAATTTTTTCACTGTTGGGGAACTAACTATTTTAGATAGACATACATTACGTTATTTAGGGTCCGCCAGGGTCCATGGGACCCAAAAGTGGTAAAAATAAACTAACCGACCGATTTTGAAAATTTTTTCACTCTTACAGAGCTAAACTATTTTAGATAAATATAGATTACGTTATGTAAAGTCTGCCAGGGTCCATCGGATCCAAAAGCGTCAAAAATAAACTAGCCGACCGATTTTTAAAATTTTTTCACTGTTGGGGAGCTAAGCTATTTTAGATACATATAGATTACGTTATGTAAGGTCTGAAATGTCAGTAGGACCTAAAAGTGTCAAAAATAAAATAACTGACCGATTTTGAAACCCTTTTACTATTACCAAGGTAAACTATTTTAGATAGGTACAGGTTGTGTTATCTGAGATCCACAACTGTCCTGCGGATGCAAATGCGGCGTAGAATGCTACACAACGGGTTTTGAATATATATATATATATATATATATATATATATATATATATATATATATATATATATATATATATATATTACATAAAGTCCGCCTAGAATATACGGTCGAGCTGATTTTTTAATGAGGTCCACCGGGATCTTGCAGATCCGAAAACGCCAGTAATAAGCTATCGAACCGATGCTAAAAAATTTCTCACTGCTAGAGAATTAAATTATTTTAGATGGATACAACTATGCTGCACAAAATTCGTTCGGGTTCTTGGGTCCCCAAAACTACCAAAACTAATTACCCAGCTGATTTTAAAAATTCTTTTACTCTTAGAAAGCTAAACTATTTTAAATAGGTACAGGTCTTAGATGAGATCCGCCAGTGCCCAAGATTTGGAAATTCGCTATGTTATGCAGATGCTGCGACAGGGGTATTGTAGTTGTATATCAAATTCTAAACAATATCATTTGATTATAAATAGCACTACAAAAGATCACGATGTTTGTAACGTCATTATGTTAATGTGTCAAACACTGTTGACGGCTTTTATCAAATTTTAGTACGAAAAACTATTGGTGGTTTTGGAATTAATTAGCAATGTGTAACAAAGAATTTATAAAATGTAATTCTGGTCACAGAATATCTAAAATCTTTATTGTGGGTATTATCATTATAGTGGGTATTAGTGGGTATTATCATATAGTGGGTATTGTACAAAACAAGCTTAATAACTCTTTTAGTTACACATTTTCAATAAGTTATGCAATGCAAAAATGTTTATAGCAAGTAATAATTGTATAGCAACTATTCAAAATAAAAAGACACTATTATTTGTTCAGGCAAATAAACATTATGATGTCACAGTGGTCGCGAGAACTGTCGGCCCGTTATGGTACTAAGTTTAAAAATTTATTTTTAATTTCATATATTTTATAAAACCTATATATTATGATCTTTCCAGTTATAACAAAAAAAATTTTCTTCAAAAACCCAATTTGTACTAATCTAACTTAATTTTTGAAAGCTTGTCAAAATTTAAAACTGAATGTGAAATAATACCTTAACAATACCTAAAATATTCATACCAGACGCCAAAATTTTAACAAAATTCATATAATATGAACAAAATATATCATATATACCTACCTCACTTTTCCACGTAGGTAGTACTAACTAACTTGGGGGCGAAAATTTTAATTTACATCAAAATGAAATGACAGTTTGGATTTGTTTCCGGCGGCGATAAAATGTAAAACGTAAACAAACTGAATTTCTCGTCAAGGTAAAATAACATGTTAATCATATCATATATTCTGTTTATGTTAAATATTATAAACATTATGGTCGGAACGTACCTACTTTTAAAATTTACGGATGGGATTTCGCAAAAAAAGAAGATTTCATAAAAATTTTATACCATTTTAATCTTTCATATTGTTAATTTACAATTCCACTGAGAAAATATTCACTGTGCAGTGGTAACTGGTTATGTTGTGTTGAGCATGTGGTAACACATTAATTTTGAGTACATGAGTAGGTACATATTACGGATAAGTGAGCAAATGAGTACAGAGCCGGATTCATACACGCAGAGGTCCCAAGGCAATGTGATTCTGAAACGCCTCATTTTTCAATTTTCCACGGAGTGGATATTGAACAAGGATCGGTAGTCTAACGGCAAGGTGCTTGGCTAGTTATCAAGAGATCCTGACTTCGAGTCCTAGTCGATTCAGTTTGATAATTTTTTAATCACTATGTTTAAATACAAACAAAACTTCGAAATACATTGCAAATGTTTACAGACATATCAACAATATTGGAAATAACCGTTTTCGTAACCAAAAGAGCAATAGATGTGATCGATGGCTGGCTTTGAAGTGTCATAGCCTAGAGGCAAAGCGCTTGACTAGTTATCAAGAGATCTTCGGTTCGCATCCTAACGGACCCAGTTTGATTTTTAATTAATTCCAACTGCCGCTGACGCTATTTAAGGTACGCTGACCGATAAAAATTTTTATTTTTAAAAGCTAAAAAAATTTTCATTCGTGTTTTACATTTCGGAGCTTCCTGAGCAATTTTGACTCTGTGCCTGTCAGTCTGTTCGTCTGTGCGTTCGTAAAAATTCCAGTACGGATAACCCCAGTAATATTTGACTGATTTTGATGAAATTTTCTGCCTGGACCATATGCCTTTTCATATAAATTCCTTTACAATTTTACTACTCATCATACATTTCGCTGACTTATTACTGGCATGTTAACCCCTCGGAAATGTTTTCCAATGCCCCAGGGTTTTTACCGTATACAGGGTCTCCATACAGATAATCGCCTAGACCTTGTCTATTTATAAATCCAGTCCTGGACGAGTAGGAGTGTGCAATGTCTATACATATGTAATGAAATAAAATATGTTGATATTTTATCGTTGTTGAAATCATACATTCATCCCTATGCCACAACATATCGTGTCACGTGGATATATTACTCTTAAATAATATGACACTAAAGTGTCAATATTATAATTAAATATAACATATTTGTGTACACATTTGGATATGTATGTACAAATGTACAAGATACTGCATATATAAATGTATAAATAAATATCAAATGTACGTACCTATGCACAGCGTGTATCATAAACTTTTGACATCTTTGACAAATTCTCTATGTCAATTTATCATATATTTTGGATAATCTGAACTGGTTACTTTTATAATTAATCGTTTAGTAAGAATGAAACTATAACTGATATTCCGAGAAAAGGACGAAATTGGTTAAGTATAATGGTATTTTACAATATAAGTTCGGTAAGTTGCTTTTACTGATCGAGGAAATGTTGCGAAAACGAGACCCACAGGGTCGACTTTTTGTAATTTTCGAGATTAGTAAAGGCACTTAACGCATTGTGTATTGTATAATATTTTTTGCAGAATCTATTTGAAATAATTAAGGAACAAAAATATAGTAAATAAAAAATAATGCCATGAATAAATATTATAAATTTTTATAGCAACTATACGAATCTTTGTAGTGACCATTGACTACTATATTTTTGAGTAAAAAATTAAATATCAATATTTAATTGGCGTGAATATTTTTTTGAATTTTCTATTAAAAAATTGGGGAAAATAGTTTGTTAAACTATAATATTAGTGAGAATAATAAAATTAATGAAGAATTTTAATTTTGGCTGTAAATGTATTCTCATAAAATGAAAGGAAGATTATGAAAACCACAGGAAATTTTAATGACTGAGCAACCTTTTGAAATGTCAATAAAATATGAAGACTAATGGCAACAGTAATAATAATGATGTGCAAACTAGTGAAAATTTTCATATAAGTCGATTAATTTTCCTAATTGTTCACGTTGTACTTTTAATTTTAATATAAATAAATAATTACAATCATTTTTGAGCTAATTTCACTTACCGCACTCCTATTCACTTACCACGCACCTATTTTACTTACCGCATCTTTATTTCTTGATTTCCATGGATATAGACAAACGTTCGGGTAATGTAATTTACCAGCATTGTCAACAGCATCGGTAAATGTATGAAAATACACGATCGTGCAAAAAAATATATAACTATGTGACTTCTTAAGCTTCTTCTTTTAAAATATTTATTCTTCATTTAAAAAATAATCTTTTAAAATATTTTTGGTTTTTTTTTTCTTTTTCATTTTGACCGCTACCCAAATTTATGAAGATTACAGGATTTGTGTAAAAATTAAAATTTTTAACAAAATCCAGAAAAGAATTTTATTTCGTTTTGTTCAATATATTTCGGCACAGTTAGTGCCATTTTCAAGAACATACATCTACAATATAACAATAAAAATTGGTTTACATTTAAAAAAAAATTTTAACAGTTTTAAAAGTAAGAAAATTTTTTTTTATTATTTAAACAAAACAAAATAAAATTCTTTTATGGATTTTGTTAAAAATTTTAATTTTTACACAAAACCTGTAATCCTCATTACTTTGGGTAGCGGTCAAAATGAAAAAGAAAATTATTCTTCAATCCAAAAAAGAAAAATTATCATTAAAAATGTTAGACCTAAAAAAAACATAAAGACAAAGTACAATTGTCGTATTAAATCACTTATTAATAAATTTATTAAGAATAATTCAAAAACCATATTTAAAACCATAACTAAATTCAAAAACCGTATTCTTTTTCTAACCAATTGCAAAAGAAAGACAATGGTCCCGAATTTTATTAGGTAAACATAGCATCAGTCAATCTCTTCCATATTTGGGGGATAATACTTGTAATAAAATTGTAACTTGTTAAGTTTAAGTGTATTATGGAAGGTAACCTTCTCTAAAAACAGAGAGAATTGCAATCAATATAGGTTGACATTAACGTAAACTGTTTTTAGAAATATTTTTAATAAAAAAATTTTCTTACTTTAAAAATTGCTTTTTTTTTAAATGTAAACCAATTTTTATTGTTATATTATGGATTTATGTTAATTAAAATTCACATAGTGTTCATTCTCGAATCTCTTGGTTGCTAGCCAAGCGCCTTACCAATTAGGCCACCGACCGTTTATTCCAGTGCCATTCCAATCTGACAATCAGTCAAACACATCCTTTCTTTAATGTGAGACGCAGTTATATTTTTAATTTCAAATGTAATCGAGTCCTGTGAAACATTATTAATGTATGGCGGACTTTTGTCCGGATTTATACATACATTAATATTCATATGTTCACTTAATGTCCAGGTAATGTCCAGTTAAATAATGGCTGCGTTTGGGCAGAAAAAAATTTTTTAAAGCGTTTTAAATCGTGTTTCGATAAACTTCCTTTGACCCTGTCTAATTAAAATTCAACTTTTTACGTTTCGTGTCTATATATATTCTAATTAAAATCCACTGTGCTAAATTTTTGATTTTTAGGTCGAATAGTTTAAAAAAAAATCACCTGTGAAAGATAAATATTTTAAGACGATTGTTAATTGTTATTGTTAATCGTTTTGTGGAACGCGCTGTAGCTGTAGATGTATATACAATACATATAAACATAAATTAGCAAGATTATGTGTGTACAGATCGTAATATATTATTCATTCATTTAATATAAATGTCATAATTAATATATGAAACTTATTGACATAAATATGTATACGTAGAAAATATATGTATATATGTATCAGAAAATTCATACATATATATGCATTCGTACAAATACATGAACATTTTCACCATGCTGGAAAATATTTAGTTTATTAGAAATATAAAATATTTTTCAAATATCACATCTTCTATACTTAATAAATTTCTAACACTGACTGACTGATTGACAGACAACGCACAGCCTAAACCGTTCGGCTTAGAAGAATGAAATTTTGCATACGAGCTCCCTATGTAACGTAGGTGAGCACTAAGAGGGGATTTTGGAAAATTCGTCCTCTAAGTGGGTTTAATAGGGGATGAAAATTTGTATGTAAATTCGTTATTTTTGAAGTTAGTGAAATATAAAATTAGGTTACTATGGCTATTAAAATAAATATCTTGACTGATATGACTAATTTTGACTGATATGACAGACAATGCACAACCTAAGCTGTTGGGTTTAGAAGGACGAAATTAAGTATAAGAGTTATGAAAATTGGGGTTTAGGCTTCTATTTATAAATAAAAGTCAGTTGTTTCTGGAAATTTATTCCCTAAGGGGTTAAAACAGAAAATGAAAGTTCGTATGGGAAGTTTGTCATTTTTGAAGTTAGAAACGTGGATATTGGTTTAGGCTTTTGAAAAATATTAAAAGTGAGCAGAAAGTGAGTAACCCGAAAGAAGTTATCGATTGGAAATCCCATCGAGTATACGGCTAGTAAGTAAATAATTCGTTAAATTATAACTTAAGTCCGGAATGTATAGTGAAAGTCATAAATTATCCTGTCAAAATTGCCGAAAAAACGTATCACCATTTGTTAGAAGCGGCACATAATTTATCTATTTTTCATAAATACATTTATAATTTTTTTCTAAATGCGTTTTCTAGTTTGTGTAACAGGCATTAAAGTGCTACTCTACAAATATATGTTGTTTAGAAAACAATAAAATTTGATAGAAACAACACAGTCGCTCAATTAGAGTTTGTAACATCGCTCACGCGATGAACGAAGACAGTTTAATTTGATCAACTGCATGTGTCTTATGTAAACACCTACGTGACGAAAAAAAAAGTTTTCTCATAACGTAAAAGCCACTATACCGAAACACTATTTTTAGGTGTGTAATTACATTGGCTTATAAAAATTGACGAATAAATCAAACACCCATTTTTTTGCTTAAAAAGCATGAGGGAAAGTATTTTTTAAACCAATGAATATGTTTTTAAAAATATTCAACCCAAAAATTTTTATTTATTAATGTTTTTCTTTTACAAAATGTCCACAAAGAAATATTAATGACACTAGGAGTTGTGAACCGATATACAAACAGACGTATAATATTGGTAATTTGTCACATAAAGTGACACCTAGACGTCAAAGTAGGAAACATAGAATGGTTTAAGTATCAGATGTAAATAAAGGATCAAAATACTTAATTGAACCAAAAATTGTTCAATATATATATATATATATATATATATATATATATATATATATATATATATATATATATATATATATATATATTTCTTTAATTAAGTAAGGATGCATTAAATGCGAGGTGAATTTAAATTTAAAAATAAAATTTCTATTAAGAATACTTTTTATTAGAGGTTTCTTTCAGAAATAATTTCATTAATATATAAATGTCAAAATTGTTTGGACATATGATCGCGTTCCGGTATAGGGGCTTTTACGTTACTAAGAAATATAAAAAACATATCTGAGAGGAGCGTAGTTTTGAAAATTTTTATGAGGGAGCATTTTAGAAATAAAGATATTCGTAAACGAAAAAAGTTTCGTACTAAGATAATATCTGTACTTGAAATTATTTTAAATTAGTTTAATTAATATTCAGATACTGCTGAATAAACTTGTTAAAAATTACTTATATATGTATGTATGTACCTAGTGGTACCATTGACGTGCGTCGTATTCAACTGATAAATTCATTGTGAGTATGGATACATATTGGTAATATACATGGATACATATTGGCAGAATGCGTTCCATACTACCAAGGGGCCAAACTACTATTATGATAATTAGTATTCCGAGTGTAGCAGAAAAGTGACGTAAAATCCTCACCACTTCGCATTACTATGTTGTGTGGGTACACACTGCTTGTAGTGGTGCTGGTTTGGTGTTTGCTTCTGTGTGCCTATTCACACACACAACTACAAAACACGTATTATGAGACAGAGCAACGTCCAGCTCCAGTAACAATGATCTTACAATACATAACAATCGTAGTGGATTCGGTGACCGATACCGACTGACTAAATGCCTTAAGCTGTGACAGACCAACAAATGACACCAAGCGAGCTACACTTTTTTGATACTAGTTTGCTTCTAGTGTTCTATGTATACTACATACATACGTATCCACGTACAGAATATCCACCCTTGCATCTTTATACACAGTTACTTACTCATTAGTCATTAACAATATCAATATTAAAAAATACTAATTGCGAACTTCTTTGTTAACATTAGCTTCTTTATCTTATTGTTGTAAAATAGTATAAAAATTTGTAAAATAGTATAAAAAATTCTTTATTAACATTAACTTCTTTATCTTATTGTTGTAAAATAGTATAAAAATTTGTAGGATACATCATCTATTTGTATTAATGTCAAAAAAGCGTGCTACACTTCACTGAAAGTGAACCGTTTATTTTGCGTAAACCTAATAGTAATTTAAATAATGAAATTACTATAATTTTTTAAGTTACAATGTACTATCATTTTTGATCCACTATACCTCTTTTTACGCTCCTGGAGACAATTCAATGTTGACAGGTTAATTTATCACTTGCACCGTACATTCCGGACACTAATTATAACGGCTAACCTACAGCCGACTCTCGTTATCAGTCCGCTCGTTATGAGTCCGCCGATTTATATTTCTATTGTAAACATTCCCCCTCCATGACCAAAAAAAATTCATTTCAGTCTCTCGTTAAATGATCGGAACACTAGTGTTGATGTTTAATAGTGCAACTCAGAAATTATCCTGTCAGAATCTTTTTATTCACTAAAATAATTTTTTTTTATAGGTCTGTGTTTACGTAATACATGTGTAGTTGACCAAAACAATATTATTTACAATTTCTACAAGAGATTTTAAAAAAATTTTTCAAGAAAATACGTGTTGACAGTATTGTGTAAACTCCTATCACACAAACTAGAGAAAGCATTTAGAAAATATTAGTAAATGTATTTATGAAAAATAGGTAGATTTTTTGCCGCTTCTAACGAATGGTTATACTACATTAAACATCCGTCCTATTTGATTATAAATAAGTACACACTCACACGCTTGAAGAGTAGGGGAAGTGCGAGTTACGGCGGTCGACTACTAAGCACAAGTGGAGGTACAGGAATTCTTAGAATTATATTCTCCTACAAGCCCGTAAGTGGACTGATAACGTAAGTCGACTTTAATAATGTTTTTTTTTTTTGGGTCAACTTAAGAATTTATTAAATTTATTTCTGCTAAATAAATAGTACTCAAATACAACTTAGTAGTAGATTTGGATATTATGGTTAAGACCAGACGACCGCAGGGAATGGTCTATGGCGAACTCGTAACCGATTCAAAGTAACATAAACACATCTTACAGACGGGGCTTTATTGAACGAGTTACGGTTATAGATGAACGTACGAAGACAATAACAAAATTGAGGAAAACAAATAATAATGAATTTTTTCCAAACTTAGTTGAAGATTAAATACTGTTATTATAGAACCAGAAACAATAACCAGAATTGTTAAGATGAAGATAGTCTTAAGCATTCCGTGTTATAGCTGCGTAAACTGAAAATTGTCCAGATAATATAATGGAAAAACAGATAAGAATTTGGCAATTCAACTGCATTGTGCCTTTTACAGTTAATATTTGAAAACAAGTTTCGCCTTCCTTCGAATAAGCTTTGAACATTCTAATTTTCCTAATTTTGGTGAAAACGTTGAAAATCCAAAAATCTTGGATGAGTTCTTCGACCAGACACGTCCGATGCCAGGAACCTCAAAAAAATGTTTTTTGTAAAAACTTGCCAAAGTTTAAAAGTAATTTAAAGTAAGAAAATTTTTAAGAAAATTTAATTAACAAAAAGTAATTTTTGTGATTGAAATTTCGTTATGTTATGTACAATGCTGCGACAGGAGTATTGCAATAAAAGCTGCAGTCTTACGACGTCTTTAGACATCGTCTTAAAAAAAGTTCCCGTTAATATTTTCAATTTCTGACTCATATCGTTCCATCGGGCCTACATTTTATTCGTTCATAAAGGGGTCCAAATTTCCATAAAAAATGGGCACCTTTATTTTATTTTATAAATGAATGTATCACATGTAGATATTTCTGTTATAGGTACTCGTATTCAAAAATATCTTAGTAAAAATTTGTGTAATAAACTTAATATTTTCCACAGAGTTTCAATAATTGGTATTATTTAATTTAAATTTACTAACTGCATAAATTTTTGGTCAGGCGTAGTTGAATTTTTATAGTTCATATTGTCAAACTAATGTCACTGAACTCCTCAAAAGCAATACAAAACTTTAATTCACAAAATCATGTTTTTAAAAGCTAGAAAATGATGTTACTGACCTATAAAATAGTATAAAACCCTTTTAGATATTTACAAGCAATTAACTTTTATTGCTTAATGTCTAAACCTATTAAGAAAAGTCAATAGACGCGTATTTTCAAATGTAAAAGATTTATAATTTATAAAAACAAATACTGATTATTTGTAGATTAAAGGAAAATTAAATTTTTGTTTTTCATTAAATATTGTATTAAACCTCAAACTAACATACATATATTTTTAATGTAGACGAATGGTTTTTGCTTTCTAGAAGTAAGATTTATTTAATTCAGAATTAGTAAGGAAAAGGTGTAAAATAATAGGTATGAAAACAGGGCGGTAATTTCGAATGGTATTTAGTGTCCGAATTTCGAAATCTATTACAATAGACAACAAAACATGTCACTTGTATGTACACAAACATGCGAATGTGTTAATGCAATATGGTGATGATGGTGATATGGTTAATGACTACGCACCTTGCATATATATATATATATATATATATATATATATATATATATATATATATATATATATATATATATATATATATATTTCGCTTGCTGATTGATGATCTATAAATTCAACTAGCTTCTTGGCTTAAAAGCAAGGGCAAAAATATTTTTAGTCTCTTTGGATTATATATACCTATATATATATATATATATATATATATATATATATATATATATATATATATATATATATGCATAGTAATATATATACAGTATATACTGTCATGACCGACCTATGTGACTGGCAACCAACAACTAACAATATATTTATTTATTTTAAGAAAGATAGGTACAATCATCCCAATACAACTAATTATATTCGCTAATTGACAACAGTAAACACAACAGACAATACAATTGACAACTGTTCATATTTAATTTTGATTTATTGTTTCAGTTTTAATTAAAAGTAAATAATACAATATGCATTTATATATGTTAAATTCTTAAAATTGTTATTTCAAAACATCTAGAAAATTGATATAAACATATACTCATCAGGGGCGGATTCAGTTTTCAGTACTCCTACGACCATTCATCCACGCGTACTCCTACATGCCTAAGTTTGGTAAGAATAAAAAAAATTCAGAAATCGATAATTTGCTCCCAATTTTATCATCTAATCATTTTATTTACGATGTTTAAGGGACCGGAAGATTTTAATAATCTCAAGTTTCTTTACCTTTTTTTAGCCACGGCCTACTAAAACTTCAGATAATTTCGTGCGGATCGATTACATATTATAGCATCATAGAAATATTTAAAAGTAATTTTTTTAATTTAAAAAAAAAAGCTTTGCAGGCTGGAATAATTTTCACCGTTAGTTGAAATAACACACAGTGAAAAAATTTGTGTTAAAATTAACACATTTCACATGTCCAAAACGGTCCACTTAATTTTTTGAGTTATTTTAACACAAAGCATATGTGTCAAATTTTTACACAAGATTTGTGTCAATGATTTAACACCAAAAAGGACATACATTTTGTGTTAATTTTACACAATTACTTAGTTATAATTTTACCACAATTATGTGTAAGATTAATTGATTTAGAATGTAGAAGTTTACTCAGTAAATGTGTTGGTATAATATTTTTTTAAGTTAGTATTTTTTTATTTATTTATTATGTAAATGAAAGGAAATAGTAAAAAATAATTTTTCAGTACTTAAACTTTTTTATTTAATATTTCTACAAAGTTGTGTTCTGATGAAAATAATGTTGAAGCAATACCCAAAAATTGTGAAGATCGTTGTCAAACTGAACGTGGAAGGCAAAATGGAACGACTACTCTTCCTTCTTTACCTGATATTCTTTACCCTTTGAATGTGTTCTGGAACGCCGACTATTCGATAATTTTTTAATTGATTGAAGTAAATTCTGCAAACGAAGAAAAAAATTCAATCTATAATATTTTTAATTAACTTACCAATATTTAATATCTAAATATTTAAAACCAATTTAACCTTAGGAATACGTTTTGATTTTAAAATATTCCGTCTGCTTCTATACATAGATATGTTTCTGTTGAACGCACGTCGTACAGTGTCCAATACTGTAATGATTATGGCAATGATGCTATACCGATGGGACCGAGAATGTCATAAATACACAAATAAGTTTATTTATGACATTCTTTGGCATTTTAAACAAACATTATGTTATTTGTGTGTTGTTTAAAACAGATTAACATTTTAATTCAGTTAAATCAAAATTTTTGTTAATATATTCATTTAACACAAACACTGAATGTTACATTAACACAGGGTTGGGTTACTTATTTAACACAAAAAATTTAACAACTACTTTTTTTACGCAGAACACAAATTTTTTCACTGTAAATTAGGTCGTTCTCCGACTACTTGGTCTACCATTTCCTTGTATATAAATATGGACATTTTCTTGAGCATCACAGAAATGTTAAAAAGTAATTCTTTAATTTAAAAAAAAACTTTGTAGCCTGAAATCGTCTCCACCTTTAATTCAAATAACATTAGACTGTGTAATATGAAATGTCGTTTTCCGACCACTTGGTCTACCATGCAATTTAGAAAAATATCGACACTTTCTTAAACATTACGGAAATGTTTAAAAACAATTCTTTAATGTTAAAAAGAATTCTTGTAGTTTCAGGTTGAGATAATAACATTAGTTCGTGTAATATTAAATGTCGTTATTTGATCATTTGATCGACCATATGCCCATAAAGTTAGCCCCGCCATTTCATTTTTTCATACAAAACAGTTTGTGCTGTATTGTGCTAGACATGTGCTATCATGGGCCGTAAATAAAAAAAATTAGATTCTAGGGCTTGCGATTCTTATCACCAAAAACCTTTTTGAAAGTTAGCCCACCATTATAAGCAAAAAATAGAAAAGACGAATATCTTTTTTTTTTAAATACATCTAATTTGTCGGAAGTCTTTTTAGTGATGCTACATGGCTGCTTTTGGTAGAAAACAAAAAGAACGAGTTCGAAAATTTGAGCTAGGTAACATTTTTGCTACAAAAAGGCCTAAATTTATTTTAGAAATATGACTGATTCGACGGAGTCTTTTTTAGTCCTGTTCAGTTTTAATGAAAATGTAGAGATTCTGAAAACCTATAAAATAGTTCCAATTATTTTATTTACGATTTTTAAGTTCCTGTAATATTTTAATAAACTTGATGATGTCATCAAATAAATCATGATAAAGTTTGATATTATTTACAGCCGAGAGATGGGATATGGCACCCACGACAACCTTCTGTGTTCGCGATTTAAATTATTTTTCTGTGCAACATCTCACTAAATATAGAATCTTTATCATAATTTTTGTCATTATTTTATCCAGACAATAATTTTCTGGAGCTATAAATAAATAGAATAAGAAGGCTATTTATCAAAAAAAAAAAAAAAAATAAATAAATTTTATCTTATACACAGTCAAAAAATTTGTGTTAAAATTAACACATTTCACATGTCCAGAACGGTCACTCAATTTTTTGTGTTATTTTAACACAAAGCATATGTGTCAACTCCTTACACAAGATTTGTGCCAATAATTTAATACACAAAAGGATATGGATTTTGTGTTAATTTTACACAATTACTTAGTTATAATTTTACCAGTAAATATTTTATTTATTTATTTATTTATTATGTAAATGAAAGGAAATAGTAAAAAATAATTTTTTAGTACTTAAACTTTTTATTTAATATTTCTACAATTTTTGTAAAGATTTTGACGATGATATTGGTGCATTTCACTTGGTATTTGATGAAAATAATGTTGAAGCAATACCCAAAAATTTTGAAGATCGTTGTCAAACTGAACGTCGAAGACAAAATGGAACCACTATACTCTCCCTTCTTTGCCTGATTTTCTTTGCCCTTTGATTTGAAGTAAATTCTGCAAACAAAGAAAGAAATTCAATCTATGATATTTTTAATTAACTTACCTAATCAATATATAATATCTATATAATTAAAACTAATTTAACTTTAGAAATACACTTTTTATTTTGAAATATTCCGTCTTCATATGTACATATTTATGTTTTTGTTGAATGCATAATCGTCGAATGATGCTATATAAGCTACCACTACCCCCGCTCCTAACTAAAGCAGTAAATGCGCGTCAAACCGGTTTTTTGTGTGGGAAATACATAAGAAAAGGTTTACTTACAGACATTCTTCCAAACTACACAAAGATTGTGTTAATTTTTGTTGTTCAAAACAGATTAATATTTTTATTCTGTTAAATCAAAATTAACACAAACACTAAATGTTACATTGACACAGGGTTGGGTTACTTATTTAACACAAAAATTTTAACCACTATTTTTTTTTTACACAGAACACAAATTTTTTCACTGTGTAGGTAGCTTGAAGAAATTTTCTGAACAAATTAGACGCCGAGTTTTAAATAAAAATTAATATCATTTTTTGTTGTATCGTACTTGCTATTAAACAAGTCTGGAGAAAAACATTAAAATTTTTTATGTTCGGAACAGAATCTAAAATATTTTTAATTACCAGTCGCGTTTTCTTACTACCTATCGTAAATTCAAATAATTTCAAAAATTAAAATTAATAACATCTAACGCTTTTCGCAAATATTACTTTAAAACAGACATTTCCAAATCGTTCAAACTAAAAAATCTTCCATTCGCTGTCTTTCTTGTTTTTGGCGTCCCATTGTGAATATTACGTAAATTATTTAGTGGTCGCTTATGAATACTATAGAGATAATATACAAACATAGATGATCATTTAGCAGTAGTGACTAGACACTTTCAGTTCAAAAACGCCGGATTCGACCAGTACGGTCGTCCTTACTATTGTCTGGGCCGATAATTGACACACAAGGAATATGCGACTAATTTTTTAAAGTAAATATTAAATTTTTTCGTATTTTTTCATTAGTTTGTGTTTTGCATAGTATAGCGGTAACTTGACGTGTAAGTAATATTTACCATTCTATTTACTGGTTAAGGGAGATCCTTGTACCTCAGGACACCTTGTACCTCGGGACAAGCCCATAATTTGAGAACCAATGTATTGTAAAATGATTAATAGTGACATTTAATGAGAATTTGACACAAATACTCAAAACACACGCAGTGAAGTCGGCCATTTTGACTCGTTTTTTCTATGTGCAAGGTTTTGAGATTTTTGCCGTGTTTTTTAGCCTTTTTTTGTAATCCATATAAATCATCATTTTACTAGAAGTATTTTGAGGTGAGTAAATTATTAAAGATACAAATAGTTATTATACACATTCTAACGTATACATAATAACGTATATCACTGGATTTCCCTAATTAAAAAATAGAACCACACTTTATTGTATGCCATTGAAATTTGTACCTTGGGACAGAAAATTTTTTGTACCTTGGGACGGTCACATTTTTTTCATCTCCTATAAAATTTTATTTTGTGGACTTGTTACCTTTCTGCAGTTAGCAGTTCAACTATGTACATAGGTACATAGATTTGCATATGTGTGTTTATTTTACTTACCCATATATTTGTATTGTGTGTGAATTATGTACGAATATGATCACATTCAAATCACACGGCACGGCATGCACTTCATTATAAATACTACGGCCGCTAGTTACGTAACTATACGTTCATATATAGCGATGTGTGAGCTTCTAGCGCACAGTGCAGCACTATAGCTCACAGCACAGTTCTATCTATAGCTCGGTATTATTATTATTATTCCAGCATGTGGTTGAAGTTTATTAGCCATAAATTTATACACAAAACAATAATCACAATGATTTATATATTCTGAACAGAAAAAAAAAAAATAAAACAAATGGTTTCTATTATGTGCTGTTGGTTATTATATAGGTATGTAGGATATGAATGTGTTGACAGTTGAAAAAACAACTATACGTTTTATATTATCGTAGCTATGGTAAATAATTAGTTATTAAAATACATAATTAGTCGAGAATAGTTAATAGTTTTGGGGTTGATGGATTGTTTGAAATTGGTTAAACTTTGTGTATCTATGGAGATATTTAATTATTTTGACGGTCGAGTTGACGAAAAGTGTGGTATAGACAGGGCTACGTATTGTGGCTGTAACTCGCGCATGGCAGAGACACATGCAGGGCCGGCGGAAGAAATAACGGGCTCTCGGGCACAACAAAACCATTTCAAACATTTTTTCTCCAAAAATATAATTAACAAGCAAAAAAATACGTTATCTTACATTATCCGGGCCCTTAATAAAAGCTTTGGGCCCCTTTTTTAGAAGGGCCCGGAGCCTTTGTTAGGGGCCCAGACCCTTCATGAATTGCCCTACCTGGTTTACTCCTCTCACCGACCGTGAGAGACAGATATATTTGAGAATGTATGTTAAACTTTTTTAAGAAATTCTTTGTTATTATGACAGACAAAATCTTAATATAATGCATTTTTACTGACTGCAGCTATGATTTTGGTAAAATACTTCAGATTTTTAACAACTTAAAATCACCAGCATACTACACCGTATCAGTTTCAACATTTCTAATTGTAAAAACAACAGACTTTCATTTAAAGTTTTTTCTCCTTTTTCAATCCCCTAAGAGATGAATTTTTGAAAGCACTGAAACTTTTGTGTTCAAACCAGTAACCTAACACCAATTTCCATACATTTTTCAAACTCAAAATATTACAGATTTCTATGAAAATTTTCATCCCGTTTTACCCCCTTAGGGAGTGAATTTCCACGAATCCCTTCTTAGTGCTCACCTACGTTATATAAGGAATCCCTGTGCAAAATTTCACGTTTCTAGGTGACAGAATTCTATTTAAAGTTTCTTCCCCTGTTTCAACCCCCTAAGCCCTGAGGGATGAATTTTTAAAAGCACTGTAACTTCTGTGTTCAAACCAGTAACCCAACACAAATTTCCATATTTCTGTCTAAAAAAATTACAGACTTCTATAAATATTTTCAACCCTTATTTTACCCCCTTAGGGGATGAATTTCCAAAAATCCTTTCTTAGTGCTCACCTACGTTACATAAGAAATCCCTGTTCCAAATTTCACGTTTCTAGGCCCAGCGGTTTGGGCTGTGCGTTGATCGATCAGTCAGTCAATCAGTCAGTCAGTCAGTCAGTTTTGATTTTTATATATATAGATTAATTATGTACATTTAAATTAAACTATTACGGGAACATCTTCGATTCAAACCAGTAATCTTTTGTTGTGCTTATATTCCATAGGACCTTCCAGTTAAGGCATATGACCCTTAAACTTTTTACTCTCATTTACTAAATTTTTAATACTACCTATATAATTCGAAATTCTTAGATGTTAAATGTGTTAAAAATTCTTGTATTATGAATTATTTAGGATTGATAAATGTGTTATAAATTATTTAGGATTTCTTTATTCTCTACCAAGTTGGAGATAACAATAATTAATTATTGAACATTTCTATTCTCTCCAAGGGTTAATAAAAATATTTTTTTCTAATGAATAAATATATTGGTAAATGTTTGATAAATGTATCCTGTCGTAACTAAATGTAACTACGAATATCTAACTTCGGGCAAGGTTTGGGTAAAAGTGTCAATACTGAGACTTGATTAAATATCTGAGAAATCTATTTGGTCAAAATTTGAGCTAAAATCGAAATTTTGACGCTTGATAAACTACTAGGTAAATTTGTAACTACCGAAACATGGTTAAACGATAACAAATATATTTGACCAGGGCTTAATCTAACGTCGAAATTTGATATTTGGTAAACTATAAAAACTAAGCTTTGACACTGGCTTGAGTAAAACTGTAAATATTGGGACTATGTTGTACAGTGACAAATACACTTGGTCTAGGATTGATCCAATGTCGAAATTTAACACTTGGCCCTTTTATTAAGCATAGCACTTCCTACATGACATACATTTATAATTGCCTGTAAACCAGCGTTTGGAAAATATTGTGATAAAAAAAATTGCAACCGTGAGGTCAAATGGAATGTATTTCTCTATTTTCTTAAAAAGTAAATAAAATAATCCGGTTAAATTATGATCCCTCTTATTTTGAGATTACAGAGACACTACAATGAATTATATTTTTTATCAGTAATGACTGTTCAGTGGAGAACTGCATATAGTTTGAGTATCACTCTAAATCATCTCCTAAAAAAGACTATTATATTAACGATGTTGATAATATTAAATCTTACAACATTTTCTACATCTATAATTTCTGAATGATATTACTGCTTGCTATCTGCTGGTAAAACAATTTTACTTTTATAATTTTGTTTTTTCTTTTTCACGTTAGTAAAAAATACTTGACATAGTTCTGTGCGAAAATATAATGCATACTGCGAATTCTCTTTACTTCTTTTTTTTCTGCGTCCAATTGCTCTATGTCTATGTACACTTACAATGATTTTCAGTATACTCAGAATATTAAAATTTTGTTAGAGCAGGCTTCATATTTTTAGTAAAATTTCAAATGGAAAATTCAACTATTAAAACTGTTGCGATGATGAGACTTCAACCCGAAACTGTGATAGAAATTGGGACAAAGGTCAAAAGATTTTCGAAGTTCTTTTTACGCTATCACAATGAGCAAAAAAATTAAATTAACACTTTCATTCCCACGGTTTCGGCATCCGAAAATAAAGAAAACATCCACAGAGGCCGACCGCGATCAATATTTAGAATAAACAAAACCCTTAAAAATATTTATAAAAAAGATTTTATATTATTCTAATAAAAATAATTTATTACTACGTACCGGACACTCCATTTTTTGTACAGTATGTAAATATAATATGTTTTATCATCAAAATATCTAGCTTCATCTTTTATCTACAATAATATTTTTATACCCATATGTATGTATGTGTGTGTTGTATGCTTGTATGTATATGTTTGTTTTATCAAGGTAATAATAACTATGTACTCATCTTTTGGATATACCTACCTACATAACACATACATATTGAGTCATTTAGTGTTCTGTGGAATCATTTTATGTATTTGTTTACATAGAATTGCTTTAAAAATATTGCCGGCTGTCGGGGAAGTTTATTGTGAAAGTGGTCGGGCTTCATAGTGTTAACAGAGGACCATAGAGAAATCAAAACGCACAATTTCAAAAAATTACATTGAAAGCAATCGAACAAAAGTTATGTCACTTGGTGGGATCCACGGACACATAAACTGACAGACAGACACAAAAAATTGTTCAAAAAGCTCTTGAAAATTTATTTTAAAGGGGAAAAATTTTTGATATACCAAAAATGATCATAATGTTTTTGCTATTTTAGTAGTTTCAGAAGTCAAAAGGTATTTAGAACGCAAAATGATACACGGGTAAATAGGGCGTGAAGGTGGAGACACTAACTATAAAGAATGATAGACATAATTTAACCCTTTGCACTCGACGAGCGCCGCCACGGCGACACAATAAATATTAATTCCACTCGTTAGGCGCCGCAGCGGCGCCATAAACAATAGGCACGTATTTTATTATTTACAACACGCTAGGGGACCTAAGGCCCGATTTACATTAACGCTCCGCTCTCAGTACGATATCACTCCGCTCCCGGTTCGATAAAATATTTTTATATAATAAATAATGAGTGTATTCACATCATCGCTCTGATATCGGTCCGATATCAGTCATGGTTCGCCCTCGCTTCAATACCGCTCCAATACCAATACCACTGAGATAATATTTTATCGGAGCGATATCAGACCCTATATCGATGATAATGAACACGTTTTTGATTCCACTTCGCTCCGTTTCTCAGCCTTCTTCATTTATTTGAAAATTATTATATTAGGAAAACATGATACAACACAACGACGCGACGTCTTGCTACAATACATTGTGATACATACTACTAAAATTAACTAATAGATATATTGTATTATGGATATTATGTTCTCCTAATACAATAGCGTTTGCAGCGTTTTAAAACTACTGTCGAGTAGCTGAGTACCCATACTAAAAAATGGTTCGAGTGCAAAGGGTTAAACGAATGTAGGTAATTCACCGTCCGGAATATGCTACGCCTCCTTTTCATTTGTACCGATCAGTGTATTTGAAAGCTTAAAATCTAAGTACTCTAGGTAGTTGCAAACACCCGGTATTATTATACGTACTATATACTCATATATAACTAAATTTATCTGGGAAAAATATATATTTTTAAAATGTATAATCACAGTTCTAGAAATAGAGTACTACAACAAACGCACATAGCCAAGCAAGCACAATATTTTTGTTTTCACTTGTTCACTATTCTACACACTTTTCCACTCTTATGTTGCCTGCCATATCGTGTACGAAGAGAGTATAGTAGTACTAAAGTATAATGAAGATGTAAACAATGAGCTAACGAACGGATAGAATGGACGGGTATATAAGATGACAGCTCGAAATAAAATGAAGAGAATGAAGTACACAATGAGTTAAAAACAACACTCTTTGCCTACTACTGTTTGCGATGGGCGATGAGGCATGTTTTGAAGGTGAGTAGAACCCATAATCGAGTTAACTCGTAAGAGATAGACTATGTTGCCCGTACAGATTTTGAAAATTCGCTGGAAATACTTGAGAAAACTTGAATACCCCGACTAGTTAGTGGTGTGCTTAAGCGACCACTTGTAATTTATTTTTTTCTAGGTCACACCAAAGTCACTGAAACTATGGATCGATACACACTGTAAACAAAATGTAGAACAAACACCTAGAAAAGTAAATAAACTATTTAAAATTTCTTTATATTTTTCAGTCACTAAAAATTGAGTTTCCTTGAAATATTTTTTATATGTACCTGCTTACTCAGTGTTTACTACGTATTTAAAATTAAATGGCTATCGAAACATCTACGATTCCAATCAGAAACATCTGTATTTTCTGTTCTGTTCTGTGGTCAATGCTGTTAGCGAATTTCCAAAACTGGAAATTCAGCTTTTACGCCAGGTGTCATGGTGCAACCTAAGCCCGGGACCATATCAGAAATATGTTTTGAGGTCCCTAGAATACGAAAATGATATTCACTAAAATTTATATATATATATATATATATATATATATATATATATATATATATATATATATATATATATATATATATATATATATATATATATATATATATATATATATATATATATATATGTATCCGCGCGATAACTCTCGAACGAAACGTTTAATGCTTATGAAATTTTGTGTGCGAATTCGATTTTCCAAATCGTTGGATGAGTTCGTTAGCCAGACACGTCGGATGCCCAGAAGTAGGTTTTCCGGGCGTTTTTTGTCAACAAAATGAGTTTTTTGCCAGAATTAAGCAATTTTTCAAATTTTTTTTTACACTAAGCCATTGTAAAAGGTAAAACGCATAAAAAATGTTTTTATACCGTTACTCTAAATTACTTACTTTTCGAGAAAAACTAGGAAATATGTCGTTCTCCATTTCACTCGCACTCGCATTCTTTTTTTTTCTGTCTCATTTTTTGCGAGCTAAATTCGAAAAAAGCCGCTTTATAAGTAGCGTGTCATGATTTTTTTAATCCAATTTAACGATTCGGCTATATTCTATTTCTCTGTCAGTTAAATGTTTTTATAATGTATCTCTGTTCCATTTTTTTTTACAAAAAAAATCCCGACGATATCTGTTATGTGATATGATCAGAATTTAGATTATATTTACACCTTCCTAAAATTAATAAGAGTTTGCTTCAATCGTATAAAAATTACGTTAAATCATATTCAAACAATAATATTTTTACGTAATTTTTTATCCAATTGACAATACAGTTATGATTAGAATTGTATAATCAGAGCATTCTAATATTAAATAATTTTGCACATTCAATTTTTTTTTTAACAAAGAAAAATTTTTTTAAATTTTGACACATTCTTTTATGAAATTTCGATTAAGAAATATTAAAAAATTTTAAAGTGAATCATTTAAAAAGAGTTAAAAATAAATTAAAAAGGAAACATTTCTCTATTTTAACATATTTGTAAAGAAAATTTTACAGTTTACTTACAGTTTTTTGAAAAAATGTAATAACATTTTTACATACAATAAAGATTATATTTGAACGGTAGGAAATCCACAAATTTTTTTTTATTTCTTTAATTAATTATTAAATTTGGTTTTAGAAGAAAATCTTCGTCTAATTCGCTCCAAGCCGAAAGTATAGCCACTAATAAGGACATTCCACTGTTAAAATAAATGGAAAATATATTGAAATTTATTTAATGAAAGCCATTCATACACATTTTTAAAATATCCTTTTGAATTATATAACAAATAAAATCTGTGTAAAAAAATCTAATTGACGTGTTTTTTCTCAATTTGCTAATATTAAGTAAGGCTCGTTAATTAGGGAGTGATTGTGTTAAAATTTTAATATAAAATATGGTAATTTTAACCCTCTTTAAAAGAACATTTCGATTTTAACAATAAAAAAATTTTAAAAAGTGTTTTCGTTTTTCCCGGATTACCAAAAACTGTTCATAGGCATATCTGTGACTAAAGTTGCCTCCCTTTCTTAAGAAAATAAAGTATTTTTAAAATTTTGTGCAAAAGAATAAAACACAATTAACGAAAAAAAAGTACGCGTTTCCATATTTTTAAGATTTTGTAGTACAAGAAAATCCTTATAAATTCATCATATCTGTTATTGCATTTACTAGCTTTTACGCAATTTAATCAACAAAAGTCTGAAAATGGACGTAGAATCTCACTGTTATTAATTATTATGTCTTAGTCTTTTGAAAAATTATTTTTTGAACTAAAATAAGAATAGGAGGAATATAAACTTAGGGGTAAACGACAGGAGTATATAAACTTTATTTTAGATTCTACGTTTATTTTTACAGAAAATCATCAAGTACCTATTATTTCTTTTTTGAATGTATAAATACAAAAAGTTCGAAATTATTTTATATTAGAATTTCAATTTTGGTCGACCCTACGGGTTGTCCCCATTTACTCTTTTCTCGTCTCTTTTGACCCCAATTTTTCATAGAGAAGAAATTATACGATTTTTGTTAATTTTTCAAAAACCACCGATATTTTTAAATTTTTTTGGATACTGCTGATAAAGTGACCATCTTCGCGTAAATTTTTAATATATTAAAGATTAGGTACTCATAAAATAAATACAAAAAAATACGGTGTGAAGTCGGAATGCGTACCTATTCATCCTTGTCTACGGTAGCACATTTTTTATTGACATAAATATTAGAAACGCAGGAAAAGAGACCAGGAATCAACATAGAAGTGGATTATGGTACGATATATTTTCTGAAAAAAGTGCTTAGGACCAAAGTTATAGAGTTCAAAGTGATGCACTTGATGATCTTGAAGCACTTGACTCTCGTGATGCACTTGACTTTGAAGTTGACCTTGAGGTCAATTTCCAAAGTCATTTGAAAATCATTTAATATTTTTCAAAAGGAGTAGTTTACTTTTCATCCCTAAATGGTTCAAAGTATATTCGAACGAATTTCACATGCAAGATAGAAAATAAGTGATCAAGAAGTAATTTTGAAAAATACTTGCTCAATCGCAATCGGAAAAATAATAGTTAATCATATGTTGAATTGAATTCCTAATATGATAACTATAGAGTAGCAATAAAAATTTTAAAAAATTTTGAAAATTTCTAATATAACATAAAGTTAATGTTTAACTTACAATTGGAGTGATATTAAATCTTTTCTTAACTTCTAAAATTACTTACAAAAATGTTTTCTTCTAATTTTTTCTATAAATTTGCGCCTATTTTTTCATTTCGTCAGGTTTTTATTTTTTTTATTTTAGAAAAATAACGCAACAAATCAATTTTGAAGATAGATTGAGTCAATACATGAAATTACTGCTTATAGGTACAGGATATGGTCAAAGTTCGGCAATGGCTAATCATTTTCAACTGACCTTGAAAATCGATTTCAGGGTCACTATCAAGTGCATCGCTTTAAATTCTACAAATTTGGTACTCAGCCCTTTTTTCAAAAAATATGCCGTTTCAAAAATATTTAGCTATAACTGTTTTCATCTACAGAGGTTGAATGGTGTTTTCTACCCCTAAAAAGCGTATTTAGCCGAAATAAAAAAACACGTATTTAATATTTTTCGCTGTTTAATAAGTATGTTAAGTTTCATTCAAATTGGCAAGTATTAGTTGGGTAGTGTTATTTGTCAGAATGTTTTGCCGATCTAGTTTTTTCAATATTTCTTTGCTCGTTTTCAGAATTTGTATTTTAATTTCTACGGACAAATAACTCATTCTTTTCTTCGATTTTAGTAACTTTTATTTGCTGATGTTGACCATTAATTGATCGAAACATATCAAATATTTTTCAATGATTTTTTTAGCGAATGTCGAAAATTTTGAAAATTTTTTCACCGTTAGTAAGTTAAAGTATTTGAATTCATTAAGTAATTAAATGATGTCCACAAGAACCTTACGAACTACCATAAGTTATATGAGATCCCTAGGACCCGTTTTTTACTGTTAGGATAAACTTTTTACTAAAATTATTTTAGATAAATAAAGGTTATGTTGTATGATTTCCGCCAGGGTTTACTGTTCCCATTATTGTAAAAAATAAACTAACCGACCGATTTTGAAAATTTTTTCACTGTTAGAGAACTAAATTATTTTAGATGGATACAACTATGCTGCACAAAGTCCGTTCGGGTTCTTGGGTTCCAAAAATATCAAAACTAATTACCCAGCTGATTTTAAAAAATCTTTTACTCTTAGAAAGCTAAACTATTTTAAATAGGTACAGTTCTTAGATGAGATCCGCCAGTCCCCAAAATTTGGAAATTCGCTATGTTATGCAGATGCTGCGACAGGGGTATTTCAGTGTATACTTAACTGATTTTAAGCTACAAATTTGCTATTTAAAACAACAAACTTTCTCTTTTACAGGCATGCCTCGAATAACACGGTTAATTGTTTCCATGTTGTTCGAAACTAGAGATCCATCATATAAATTTGTACATACTATAGACAGTTAGTTTTCTTTGCAAGCCGACGATATGTATACTCGTATGTACATAATTATATACTACCGTGCTATTTAAGGGACGCCTGTACTAGGGATGTTATGTGCTCGATAACATCGATACATCGATGTTACGAGAATAATATCGAAACATCGATATTACTCTAAGCTATCCAGTATTTAAAAAGTCCTGTAGCTGATCTAAAACAAGTCCATTACTTTTATGGCAAGTTCTAGGATCCACTTATACAAACTTGAAAAAAATTGCCATTAAATATTTGTGTTTCACAGCAGCTTCAACAGCTTCAGAGAGACTTTTTTCAAAAGCTGGGCAGCATTTGTATCAAAAAAGGAACAGATTAGAAGGGAAACTTCTAACAAAGTGATTTTTTTGCAAAGTGTACCAAATAAAAACTGGCAATGTTAATTTTTAATAAATAAAATAATAGATTATAATGGTTGTTTATTTTGCTACATAAACATCGATATTTTCGAAAATCGATGTCTTTCTTTCGATATATATCGTATATCGGTACTCTTGAATCGATGTTAACATCGATGTTTTTCTAATATCGACCGTCCCTAGCCTGTACTGTAGTAAACATTTTTTGCCATTGATTTCTTTTTTCCATTCTTAGAAAAATTCAAGTTGTAAAAGAACTTAAAAATAAAATTATTGAATGTAGGGCATATTTTCAAATCCAACGTGAGCGTAGTTTCCAATAAAAAATTTAATATTTTTTTATTGTACAAAATATATGTGAGTAGATACTTAAGCTGACGAAAAAATCTTCTTTGATCTCTAGATGAAAATGGAAGAGATATATTTTCTAGAACGTAAAACGGATTATCTTTGATTCCTTGTTTAAATATCTCTTTATGAAATACTTTACCGATTCCCAAAACCCATCACTAATTTATACTAAGCCGTTTTTTTTTTTTTGCTATATTAACCAACGAATAAGACACTATGTATCTGTTCATCATTGTACGTAGGTACCTCTATACATTTATCTATCTCTCCATATTACATTTGACTCGTACATCTCCGTTTCTATATGAGCTGCTGCTCGTCCATATAAGTTAGAATGAAATGGGATGTAATATAGCGCCGCGTTCCATTATCATCCATTTCCTCCCGTTTAAATTCTTACTTCTTTCCCGTATAGTCGTCATTGCCGAATAGAACCGTATAGGGTATACCTAAGTTCTTTATTCGCATCATAGTACACGTATGTATGTATAAACAGACTGTATGTATATATAAAATTTAATCCTAGCAAATGATGCTTTTCTTATATAAATTATCACTGTCACTTCGTTGTTTTTTTTTTCTGAAGAGAAGATATCATTATGTATAATTTTGTGTTGCCACTTTTCCACTTTTTCATTCATATATATGTATGTGGATGTCTGTTGTCTGTGTGTCTGCGTGTGTGGGTGTACATTGTATTTTTCTTGGTCATTTTGTGTTTTTCGTTATGTGTCATAAGATATACTGTATACAGATATACAATATTGTAGTCAATTTAACTTAACCAAGCTGTATGGAGCAGGGAACTTCTTTGGTGAATTCACACGAGTGAATGTAACAAATATACCACTTGAGATTATGTCACGGAGTAAATCTGATGCAAAGATGTAGAGGTTTCAGTGGTGGGGGTAGAGGGATTAAGTAGGAAAAGTGGGAAAGGTCTAAAATGTCAAAAAATGTAGAAATATCTGGGAGATTAGTGTTTAAAATATCATTTTAGTAAATAAATTAAAAAAATTATATAAAAAAATATCATTTGTTACAAAAGTCGACTTGTGATTTATTGTTTTCTTTAAGGTAGTCCGGCCGAGTTGTGAAAATTAAGATTAAAAATTGAAATTTTTTTGTTGTTAAATGTCTAAAAATAAAAGTTAATAATTATTTTAGTATATACGATAAATTTAATTAGTTGAATATAAAATTTATTTAAAAATAAATATTTGAATTTGATCGGTAGTATTATTGAGCATACGTCGACTAGAAACGTTCGGGTAAACTAGGTAAAGACATTTATGCGTATAAATGTACATAAACATTTTGATTCGTATAAATGTACATAAACATTTTGATTCGTGAAGTTTTTTTAACTGACCTAATTTATGAGAAAAACGATAGTTATATTATATTTCATATTCTTAACCGATTCAGTGCCATTGGCATGTTAACATGCCAAAGGAAACAAAGAGGGAAATATATCTTGCAACAAAAGACAAGACTATATTTTTAAGGTCATTAATCATTTTGACATTTTTAAGCCGCACTCGAATGGTTTAAATTGAAAAATATTGTTTCTCAATTCTATAATAAAAATAAATTACAAGGACACTAAAAATCCACACTGGGTTATATTAATAAAAATTTTTCCCAAAAAATGTTAAATTAAAGTTAAATTGATACTTCTCTAGTTGTCCAACTTGGTTTAAAATGAAATAATAATAAAAAAAATAATACTGTGGATAATTTTATATATAAATATTTACAGAAATATATAAAATTTGCTTCTAATAATTTTTATTGAATGTTTTAACATAATTGAATTTACAGTGTACTATAAGAACATGAAAAAAATTGTTTATTATTGTTAGCAAAAAAATTTTCGAAGGTTTGACTAAATATGTATGTATTACATATTATAAAAAATCAATAAATTATTCTGTCAACTATAAAAACACATTGACCACATTGCAGTAGGGTTGATCTGCAGCAGGTATTCATGCACGTACGCTTCTTATAAAGTCAGTATTATATTATTATAATTTATAAAGTTAAAAATACCTAAGATATTGTGCAATACACACAAAGTGGGAATGTCAAATTATAAGAATGGTAGATAATGGTTTCTTCATTCTCTTTACTTATGTTTGTGTAGAATGTATTTTACTTAAAATGAATATCATAATGACATCTGAAATAATTTTAAAAAAATTATTACATGTTCCAAATATTAGTTTAATACCGACTTTACAAAACATACATAACAATGTTTATATTTTATGAAGGAAACAAAAATCTTACAATTAAAATAAAATATTTCCAGAAGTAAGCAGATAATATGTAAACAATTTTCTCTCTTTATCAATGTTTTTAAACCTGTCTTTTACAAACAAAAATTATTTGGCAGCCATTGAGTTAAATAGATAATTTAAAACTGACGCGCTTTCCGACTATACCCGAGCTGTTGTGGTTGTATGTGGATGTTGAATTTTATCAACTTATTTTTCATTTTTTGTTTATAAAAGTACCGCAAAGCACAAAAATACTAATGAGAAAATAAAGCTAAAGAATTAATCTTTCAATTTATCGAAAAATATAGTTAAATTCACCGTGAAAATTTATTTTAAAAAATAATTAAACATAAGTCTCCATAAGGTTACATGTTAAATGGTCATTATTAAAAGATAGATTATTTAAATTTTAACGCCGTAAAAAATCCCTTTTTTGGACGGTTAACAATAAAAAGACTTTTATTATCGATCACGATCAAATTTATAATTATTTCACCGTAAACAAAACTTCGGCCGGACTACTTTAAGTGTTCTCTATTTCCAATATTATCTGAATTCACATATTTAAATTTGTAACTTAGAAGAGGGTGACACGACTTGAGAAATTGACTTTCGGATAAGACTTCGTATATTTCACGGTATTAACAGAGTAAAATAATAAAAGGCACTAGTTAGCTACTTTCGAAAAAAAGTCCCGATACTTTTAATTTTTTTATCAAGTATCTCATAGTCATGCAGAGGTTCCGTAGTTTAGGATGCAGACGGTTAACATACTCCTACACTTTCCGGATGATGAAAAATTCAATATACTTTTAAAATAAATAATAGTAGGGTAGACCGGGGTAAGTTTGGTACAGGGGTAAGTTTACACAATCCTTATAGCTCACAAACCATTGATCGGAGCGCAGCACTTGTCAGACCAAATAAGTTACTGAGACTGCCATTTGCAAGTACGTCAGTTTGCAGCCGGTACTATTAGCAACAACCAACGTAGAGCACAATTTGTGATTTTTTTTGAAATGAGTAAATTTTTACACCACTATGTTAGTGTGAATAGTAATTATACTATTAGATTTTTACAATTCATACTAAATTATCTTGTTAGGCCGTTCTTTTACGGTTACTTTAATATAGTTTGTTAAATATTAATCTCATTAAATAAATTTATAGGTTATATTTTGTTGAAAATATGCCGAAGGGGCAAGTTTACACAAGGGACATGGGGTATGTCTACACATTCTTCAATTGTTTTATTTGTTGATTTATCAACGCTTCTACTTCTGCAGCACTTTCGAGTTCTTTTGCATACTGACCAATCGGCTACTAGTTCTACACGTGAGTTATATCTAGCCTTCTGGGCAACCCATCGCTGAAACATCTGGTATTAGGTTATTGCTTTTTCAAGAAAAAGAACTGGTAAAAGCAGGAAGAAACGATAAAAATAGATATTTTGAAGAATAAAAAAAAACGGAACTAAAAAATTGTTCTGAATAGATAAAAACACAAAAAAAGTAAAAATTACAAAACCAAAAGATGGTGATTCATGTGAATCAGATAATGAAACTGACGATGAGAATTGTGTTGTACTGCTTGAAACGGTTCAGAAATTCTAAACCTGGTGCATACTAGAGATACAATGCATAGAGTGTAAGAGATAGACACATGATAGCAGCAGGTGTATTAAAACTGATTCAATTTTTCTTGTATGCGTGAACTGTGAAAGAAATTTTGAATGTGCTATTCTAGCCGATGTGTAAACCCTGCTCCTTATTTCATACTAATTTGTATAATATTGTCAATTTTTTTTTATGCTTTTTAGTAATTGAAGTTTTATATTTTATTATTATTATTATTGTTTTTTAATGAAACCGATTCACATATTTATTTATGTTTTTTAGTTATTACCCTTAAATTTTTTTATTTTAGAAATGTGTAAACTTACCCCAGCTACTCTGTAAACATGACCCCTTTAAGGGGATGATTACACAGGTGGCATCACTAAAAAATAAGCTCAATATTTAAAAGTATAAGTATAATAGTAGGAAGCTCTTCAGAGGCGTCAAAATGAAGCTTAACAATGAAGTTATATTTGGGTATAAAAAATATATAAATAGCTGTAATACAAAAAATTAGAATAACCAAAAACTAAAAACTGTGTCAACATGCCCCGGTCTACTCTATAATATACAGCGTAGGTCTTAACCTCTGCGCCAAATTGCACCCAGTAATAATTCCTGTTAAATCAAATAAGAAATCGTGGTATCAGTTGTTGTTTGAATGTATAGTTTCAAAGATATTAACTTTTAAAAAAAATAATTTGAGAACTAATGGTAGCTTAATGTTAACCGTTTGCTCGTATATACAAACAGTTTTTGGTTAATTTTAAAATTAGCAGAATTAACTATTTAAAAAAAAAAAATAGTTTTAAATCTAATATAAATCAAAATGTAATTTTTAGTTTCCATTCTTGTAATGTTTCCAACTTGCCCGCCTCTTCACTATATTAATACATATTATAAATAATAAACAAATACTTGAAAACTGTTTAAAAATGAACTGACGATTCGAAACAATATTGTCACAGTTTCAAAAATAAAAGTGGTACAGTAGCCACTATGAAACTGTGCATTACCAAAGTGATACAACCAATATTAGTTTCACCACTCTGGTGTGACAAACACAATTAATCGCTGCATTTAAGTACACGCAGAACATTTGTTTTGTTATTGCCGTAGTATAGGTACATAGCAGTAAACTAGTTACTAGCGTCTACATATTCTTTTTATCTCACTATGAGACTGTCATTTTAGTCCCGTGCTGTAACACTTTCATAGTACCGACTGTATTTTGCAAAGTATTTGTTTATTATTTACAAATATGGAATACCATAAAGTAACGCTCAATTCTATTAATATTAATACATATTATATTTGAAATGTACATTTCAAATTAATGCTAAATATTGTCTGACAGAAATATTTGGTTGGGAAGGATCAGAGAAATTTATAGATCAAAATTATATTATGGAAGGTAATGTGATGCGAGTTCGTAATATGTAACATCTTCGCATATATTTAGACCAGTGTTTCCCAACCGGCGGCACCGCGCCGGTCCGCGAAAATATCTCACTGGTCCGCAGAATGACGTATGAATTACAATGAGTTACAAAAATTATTACAAATTATATTTTTTCCTTAACAAACGAAAACGGCGGGGCTAGCTTTATGCAAAAAAAAGTTTTTGACGATAAAAATCGCAACTTCTGATATTTCGTATTTTTATTACGGTACAGGTAGTTACAGATTTAGCACGATTCAGTATAACGACGTAATTTCTTTTAAAAAAGAAAACTGTGGGACTACCTTTATGTCAAAAAATAGTTTTTGGCTGTCGAAAAAGGAATTTTCTGTAAATTAGGTTTCTTATTTAGGACACATAATCGCACATTACAACATTTTTGTTAGAAAAAAGACAAGGGTGGAGGTAACAGTAGTCGACCAAGTGGTCGGAAAACGACATTTCACATTGCACGGCTTAATGTAATTCCCGTTAACAGTGGATAAGATTCCAGGCTACAAAAATTGTATTTAAAATTGAAGAATTGCTTTTAAACATTTCTCTAATGCTTAAGAAAATCTCGATATTTATCTGAATTACATTGTAGACCAAGTGGTCGGGAAACGACATTTCATATTACACGACCTAATGAAATTCCAGTTAAAGGCGGAAATGATTTTAGTATACAAAAATTTATTTAAATTCGAAAGGCCGCTTTTAATTTCTCTAATGCTTAAAAGAATATGGACATTTTTTTAAATTATATGGTCGAAAAAAAACATTTCTTATTGGAGGCCCTATTACTGTTTTAACTGATGACGGAAATAATTCCAAACTACAAGAATTATATTTAAATTCAATGAATTACAAATTAAGGAAGTGTTCATATTTATTTGAATTACATAACTGGTCAAGTAACCGGAAAGCTACATTTCATAATAAATATAAATTTAATTTAGAAGACTTGTTGGGACTCTACTGTACTAACATTGCGTACGGCGTAGCAGAAGACCACTGTACCCAACACTAATTTACCGACACACATATCAAGACTTCAACACCGCGTACTAGTATCATCACGGTCCGGTGGAGCAGTGGTGATGTGATCGGATCACCAATGCTAAGGGCGCGGGTTCAATCCCCAACGGCAACGACGGCCTACACCTTTTTTTTTAATTTCTTTATCTTTCCCCTTTTATATAATGGTGGAATATTCTGGAACCATCAAGAATCACTTAGAAGTTCCATGTCGAAGAAAAACAACTGCACGTTATCACCAAATGGGTATACAAGTCGGTTGCGGCAGATGGTGGCAATCAGTGGTAATCAAGCGCTACGTCGGAGACTAAGGAGGATCGAGTGTAGGAGCCAGTAGTGGAAAAAGTGCAGTGGAAGCTAATAGTGAATCAGTCAAGTGGACATTGTGGACAACCGAACAGGATCGATGGAACGATTGGACTTAGAATAAATATTATATTAATAATTATTGTTAAATACATTGTAAAATTTTTTAATAAATTGTTGTTTGAAAAAAATACTATCTTTTATTTCAAAAACTTTAGTGGAACGTTGAGTGTTCTAAAAGCTTTTCGTCGAAAAACGAAATCAGAGTACCACAACAGACTGATAAAACGGTTATATGAAGACTGGATTTCCAAAACAGGCTAAATGCCAAAAAAAAAAAAAATAAATAAAAAATTAAAATAAAATTTCAGCATGTCTAGATTGTTGGCAGTGGCACTTAGATTCCTTTTTTGGGTTCTAACCTGTTTTGAAGTCCAGCCTTCATATATGATTCCATTTGAAATCTTTCAGGGCCATGATTGAAGAAAGCTTGAGAAACGCTGATCTCTAGACGGAATTAAATTGATATATGGTGGCTAAAAATCCATTTTGCCTGCTTGCCATATATTGCGCAGTTAAGTTCACTAGATAAAATAATGACTAGTTATACCCATCTCATAACTATAAGGTGTACAATCTTATGGTATTTACCTCGCGTTGAAAACACTTGCAGTCTCCACGTTCGTTGGTGAAATATATTCAGGAAAATAAATAAAAATATAATAAAAATATCAGACAATGTTTACTTTCTATCTACCTGTACGATATTACTGTACATTGCACAGGGATGAACTGGAAGAAAAATTACAGAATTACTATAATATAAAAAATTTTAGCATACAGAAAGAAAAAAATAATAATTCCACGTTCTTGAACGATAATAAAAATGAAGTATAGAGATAATAAGTTATACAAGTCGCTTTTACACAATGTTTATATTCTTTGCATTCCTACTATGTATTCCAACTAGATAATAATGTAAGTATATAGTTGCGGACAAAATTACGCAAATGTGTTTTTTAGGAGTGCTTCATAGATGGATACAATTGTAGTTTGTGGTTCCTATCAAGCGAAATTTTGATATCAAATTATTTTTCAGAAATTTGATCTTTATACCAGATTCTTAAGTGATTCATTTTTAATTTTAGTTTTTGTGGTCATATACAATCTATATATATATATATATATATATATATATATATATATATATATATATATATATATATATTGGTAACACCAAGCAATACTAGTTTTCCCTTCTTTGTTGTATTCTTACGCAAGACAACACCGGGCTTTACAAAATCAAGATCAAGGTTATGCATGCATGTGTCAGCCAAACCAAGATTAAATCCTTACAAGGAGAGGTTCAGGTATGGTCGCCACCGATTTCGATCAAGTTTCGTCTGTTAGTAGAGCATAAAATCAATACAAAAAATTTACAATATTAAGGTCCACCTCTCAAAAGCACAGGAAATATTTGGTTTAATATCGGATTTTCTTTTTTCGTCAAAGAGCAGCGGTTCCCCAAGTTTTGCAGCAACAAATTGTAAATACCAAAATTATTGGCAAGCCAAATTATAAAATACAAATAACTGCAATGATCACTATTAAGATACATGTGCTATGTATTTTTAAATTTATCTCTGTAAGACTTGTATTTTGAAATCGCACACAATAGATTTTGATTATATAATTGTTGTCGAAAATTCAATAGGACGTTCCACAATCGCCATTCCGAATTTATTTATACTTTATGTATCAATTGAGATAAAGGCGAGTCTAACGACATCTCTATTGTTAAAATTCATCAAGCCGTTCCGGTCGCAGGCTACAGTTCAAAAACATAATCTTTTTTCTGGACCAGTTCGGCAAAAATCTTTAATATGGCTTTTTAATAAACAATTTACAATAATTTTTTGGGAATTTCTTCTGTAATTTTAAAACGAAAAACCAAGCAAGACTAGTTTTGCCTTCTTTGTTGTATTCTTACGCAAGACAAGACCGAACTTTACAAGATCAAGGTTATGCATGCATGTGTCAGCCAGACCAAGAATAAATTTTTACAAGGCGAGGTTCAGGTATGATCGTCACCGATTTCAGTCAAATTTCGTCTGTTAGTAGAGCATAATATCAATACTAAAAATTTACAATATTAAAGGTCCACCTCTCAAAAATACAGGAAATATTTTTATTTAAAGTTTGGACAAGAATACAGGTAAGATATAATTAAATTATTTAGTTCTTTTCATCAAAATAGCTGTAGCGCAGCGGTAGAACGGCGAAGTGCAGATAGTGAGGTACCGGGATCGAATCCCGGCACAAATGATTATTTAAGTTTTAAGTATCTGATTGACTTATGTGTTTAAATGTAATATACTCATATCGAAAAAATAGATTTAGAGAAGAATTATTTTAATTCATTAATCTTGCGACAAGTAATATTTCGTAGCTTAATTTTGTTAACATAATTAATAAATTAATTGTTATTAAAAAAAATAGGAAATTTAAATAATCATTTGTACCGGGATTCGATCCCGCTACCTCAATAACCGCCACTTGGGTGCTCTACCGCTGCGCTTCAGCTATCTTGATGAAAAGAACTAAATAACTTAATTATATCTTAACTGTATTTTTATCCAAACTTTTAATAAAAATATTTCCTGTGTTTTTAAGACGTGGACCTTAATATTGTAAATTTTTAATATTGATATTATGCTCTACTAACAGACGAATTTTGATCAAATACGGTGACGACCATACCTCAACGTCTCCTAGGTTTTTAATCTTAGGTAAGGACTTGTACTATCTACTAAAGAATATTCAACTTAATATTGATCACAACTGTAGTTATACACTATTCATATAAGTGAGATATCTTATATAGGTACAGAAAAAAGTGTATCTTTTATAATTTCCACAATCGCGTACAATTGTCACACAAATTATGCCAGAGAAGAGTATATTTTTTTCTAGATTAAACTAGCTCTTACTTATTATGCTCTATCTGTAACTGGAGTTACTTTTATTTAACAAAAACGGAATAGCGGAAATTTTACAATTATAAATAAAACTTCGACTATATTATATTTTATGAAAGGAAAATACATATATATATATATATATATATATATATATATATATATATATATATATATATATATATATATATATAAATATTAATATTTTTCCATGTTGTAAATTCTGTAATAAATTGTTATTATTTATATTATATTGATGTAGTTCCAGTTTCTTTTAAATAGTAAATGGCAACAGAGAAAAAAATTACGTTGCTTACATGTTAGAAAACCAAAAAAAAAAATCCTATCCTTTCAATACAGAACCTGTTAAAGCTTAGTAAAAATTATGAACAAAACTATTCAAATACTATTCAAATCTGATTTAATACTACACTTTTTGCACAGCATTCCATTTATTTCTTCTTGTATCACTTTGATTAAAAAATTCATCTCTAGGGCATATACCAGGTGCAAAATTTTCAACAAATGCCAGAGATTTTTCATAAACTAGAACTACCCCAAACATATATCCAATTAAATAGATTGGTTAGTTTATTGGAATAAATACAGTTTGTTTCTATAATAATTTTTTTTTTTTTTGTTAGCCATAAAAATGTTAAGTGCGCAATCACTTATGTACACCAGCTTATCCTAAATTTCCGTTTCTAATTGAGAGAAGAAAATCCTTTAAAACGGCAAAAAAATGTAAACACATTTTTTTCATAGAAGTAAAACATAAAATATTCTTCCAAATTTTCAGAGCAAAATTTGCAAATTGTTGATATGTTTTAGCCTGTGAACGTTCTCGAAAGTGTGCAATCGCATCTGTGGCTTATACATATGCCTGCGTACCTTTTTCTAAAAGTAGTATTTTTAAAATTGGCGGGAGCTGTTACTCAAAAGCTACCCGACTGATTTTTTTAAAATTTATCCTGTATAATTACCTTCTATCTGAATTAAACTTTTATGCCAATATCCGAACATAAGGATTTTTTAATGTAAAAATAGACAAAAATTTCAAAAAATTCGTAGATTCGATAATTTTTTATTTTTTCGAAATTTTTTTGGTTTACCCATATCTACTTAATACTAACACTGACTGACTGACTGACAGACAACGCACAGCCTAAACCGTTGGGCTTAGAAGAATGAAATTTTGCATACGAGCTCCCTATGTAACGTAGGTGAGCACTAAGAAAGGATTTTTGAAAATTCGTCCTCTAAGTGGGTTTAATAGGGGATGAAAATTTGTATGTAAATTCGTTATTTTTGAAGTTTGTGAAATATAAAAATATGTTACTATGGCTATTAAAATAAATAATATCTTATTTAATGAATCTTTAATTTTGACTGATACATAGACAATGCACAACCTAAACTGTTGGGTTTAGAAGGAGGAAATTAAGCACAGAAGTTATGAAAATTGGCGTTTAGGCTTCCATTTATAAATAAAAGTTAGTTGTTTCTGCAAATTTATTCTCTATAAGGGGTTAAAACAGAAAATGAAAGTTCATGTGGCAAGTTCGTCATTTTCGAAGTTACAAACGTGGATATTGTTTTACGCTATTGAAAAACATTAAAAGTGAGCAGAAAATGAGTACCTAATAAAATAATGTTGTCGATGGGAAATCCCATCGGGTATACAGCTAGTTCTATATATTTTAACAATCTGGAAATTATTTTTAATTTTTCAGATGACAATTAAGGCTGCTAGAGTGCCCGCCATTTGGGAACTTTTGGAGTGATATGCTCCACAATAAAAGCCTTTTGCTACCGTCATTATTCGTATTTTTTTTTTTCAATATATGTAAGAATGGCCGCTGCAGTAGTCTAAAACATAAGATTTTAAGGTCAGATTAAAAAAATGCTAAACCTCTATAGTATAGATCAATTATTTCCCTGTTAAAAAAAATTTCTGAAATTGTCTTTATTTTCGCCTGTCTAAAGGAATTTCTCTCTTTAAGTTGAATTACTTAAAGCAACGTAAAGATTTAACTACCTGAATGGGGGAGTTCACGCCAGAAACGGCTAATACACTAATTTTTTTTTCGAATCTCGTTTTTTGTTTTTATTTCGTTCTGTGGTTCTTTACAAACACGGTGATATATAAAACATGGCCAAAAAAATTTTTTTTTCAAGTAGAAAAACATTTATTTGTGAGACCCTGTACAGCCAAGTTGCTGCTCCTTTGCAGATAACGCTCGACCTCCCCTCGCGATTTGATCAGTAATATTTAGTTTTGGTGTGTACACGAGTTATAGTATGCACTGAGATAATGTTCTTTTATTTGTATGCCTTTGTAGACGTTCTAATAAACAGTGAGAACGCTTCTTTTGTTATTATTTTTGTTTTTTACCGTTTCCCCAAAATTGTGTTTTTGCCGACAAGGAAAATCATATCTCAAGTTCTAGAAAAGATAGAGACTTAATTTTTTTTTTATTTTGTTCATAAACATATTGCGCATAAAGTGGAGTATGTTTTTTCCATTTGAACAATTGTAACTATTTTTAAATATTTTTTCTAATAAAAAAATGGGTTTTATAATTTTTAGAACTTAGGGATTACAATTTTATAGTTAATTTTTAAAATTACCCAAAACCCATACTCAGATTTATTGACAGATCCTTTAGGAATAAAATAATGAAAAATATTTAAAAAATATTCATTACTTTTTGAGATATGGCGTTCCTTGTAAACGCTTAAAAACTTGTGAAAAAGGGCCCCCTCCACCCACAGGGAAGAGTAATGAATGTTTCAAAAACAAAATTTTCTATTTGAAACCATCCCTAATTTGAAAAAATTTCAGCAAGCAAAATAATCATAAATAAAAAAGTTGCTTTTTTATTCGAACTCCTCCCTTAAATTTTAAAATTTTAGATGTTTATCTGCCTTATATTATTGTATTTGTATTATCTGTCCGATTTTGATAACAGAATATGTATGCTGGAGGACACAAGGAGAAAGAGGCCAGACAGAAGCTGATTAGTAAATTGTCCAGATATACTTTTATAGATAAATTTTTCTGTCTGCAATGACAACCTTTTTAATAAATTATTTTTTCTTAAAATTTCGAAGTCACATTTTTACGAATTTAAAAAAAAAAAAAAAAGATACTAATTTCGTCGAAATAAAGAAACGCTGTGTTGAGTCTCTTCTATATATTAGTATTTTTCGTATAGTAAACTTGCTACATGCACGAAAAAAGAAAAAAATTCAATATAAACAGTAATTGGTTTATAAAAGAAAATTTTCAACGATGTAAGAAAGTTAATAACTTGTTTTCATTTTTTCTTGCTACCAACAAAAGAGCAATTTAAGAATAAAATACATAAGAAAAACGAAAAAAATCACATAAAAACAACTAAAAAAATAATATTTTGTCACTTGATTCCCTTTTTTGTCTTTTGCAAACCGCCAATAAACTTGATATAAATAAAATGTGTGCGTTGCAGAGATAGTTCGCTCCAAAAGTGTTCGCATACTTACTTGCTCGATATTGATTAAAATTTTTTGTCAACATTCTCTTGAAATGTGATAATAATTGAAGTTTAAAAGTTTCCATAAAAATGATTTTATCAAAAAAATCGTAGCACCTGCATAACATAGTAAATTTCCAAATATTGAGCACTGGTGGATTTCATCTGAAACCTGTATCTGTCTAAAATAGTTAAGTTCTAAAACCTGTATCCATCTAAAATAATTAAAAAAATTTTCAAAGTCGGTTGAGTGGTTAATTTTTGACGCTTTTGGGATCCCGGGATCCTAGCTTACAGTTAAAAAAATTTACAAAATCGGTTGAGTAGTTAACTTTTGGTGCTTTTGAGATCCCAGGACCCTAGCGATTCTCATATAATATAGCATAATATACTATGTATATCCATTTAAAATAGGTTAACTTTTTAATGGTGGAAAAATTTTCACGTTTTTAAATTTCTATTGCTTCTAAAATATTTAGTCTGAGTCCTTTATTTGCTTGGTGTAAAACTGTAAGGATTCTCTCTGGTAAGTGTCCTGTGTCGACTAAATGTCTGGCAAAAACTGAGTCAGGTTCCTTGTCTCTGTAGCATCTGAAGTGTTCGACTCTGCGGGTTTCAAAATTTCTGCCAGTTTGACCAATGTAAAAAGTATTACATTCTTGACAATTTAGTTTATAGATGCCTGATTTTTTAAGCTTGTCTATTTTTGTTTTATTGTTATGTATTAAATTCCCTAAATTAAGGCTCGATTTAAATACAGTAGTTATATTTGATTTAGTTAAAATTTTATGTATTTTATCTGAAATTTTACCAAAATATATTAAAGTTTTGAAATTTGATTTGGGGTCTGATTTAA
Organism: Brachynemurus nebulosus; assembly: GCA_035578155.1. NCBI lineage: Eukaryota > Metazoa > Arthropoda > Insecta > Neuroptera > Myrmeleontidae > Brachynemurus > Brachynemurus nebulosus. The sequence continues at coordinate 38,560,998 of JAPWDM010000006.1, forward strand.
CGGGGGGATAAATTTCTTTTAAGATTTGTTTAAATTCATTTTTAGCTACTAATTTATCAATTAATTTTGAGTTATATCCGTTTGCTATTGTTTGAATGTTATTTATTTCTGTTTTAAAATTTTCTTTTGATAATGGAAAATTAAAAGCGCGATGGATTATAGAATTATAGGCTGCGACTTTGTGTTGAAATGGACTTATTGAATCTTTTGGTATTGTAATTCCGGAATATGATGGTTTTCTATAAATATTAAAATCGAGGCTATTGTTAATTTTAGTTTATTGTTAAAACTAGTTCAATTAGAATAATGGTTTCAAAGTTTATCCTATGTAATCTTTGAATTCTGGCTAAAAAACCACTAAAAATGGCGAAAAATTGCCAAAATTATGGCTTCTAATTTCTAAAAATTGGAGGTATCTGGCTGGCAACCTCATCCAAGGGTTTGGGACTTTTATTGATCTTACCAAATTTCGTGAAAATTAGATATTCATACATTCCTAGTAGCCATGGTTTACTAAGATTTTACCAGTAAAGTTACAAGAATTCGTTTGAATAAAATGTAACGTTTTCAAATGCCAATCAACACCTTTTCGACAAAATATTATTAACTGAGGAATATTTTACACTTGAACTGTATCCGTAATAAAACGGCGTCGTATTATACGGAATGGCTCCTTTTCGCCGCGCCTTCTTTCTGTACATGTACTGACGACTAAATAAGCCATAAATTTTACTCGGCTAGTCTCCTTCTCCAACCACACGCCGAGATTCTGTTGGAGGAAGGTAAAATTTTTCGTATTTTTTTGTTTTATTTTTTTTTTGTAACTTTTTTTTGCTTGTTGCCAATAAATAAACAAAATACGATGAGGTTAAAAAAAGGCGAAACAAGATGTATGGCTTCAGTTTATTCATTTATTTATTTCTGTTTTATTCAATAACAAAACAATTTTAAATACTGATACCTAAGTGTATTTGGTAACAAAAGTAATGATAAAAAATGAAAGTTATTATCTTATTATGAAGTATATGTAAAATTTTACAAGAAGATGGTTATCTTTACATTTTACAGGCCTACGCCCTGCTCTTGCGAAGGCAGAGTTCTAGAATCACAGTTTTACGAATATATCTAGGTATACATATAATAAAACTGTAACAAGACCATGTCGCTACATGGAATATTTTTTTAAAAATTGTATTGGTACTGTAGATATAGCTATCAATTTAGATATCAAAAGAGTGATTTTTAAATTTTTTACTTGTCTCTCTGTCAGTTTGTGCACACATCACGCAAAAAATATTGGAGAGATTTTGATAAAATTTTGTGTGGTGATAATTTATTACCTGGGTCAACATCTAGGATACTTTTTACTCTGGGAAAAACCATTTTGAGTATATGTGCACACATTACACAAAAACTGTTGAACGGATTTTGAGAAATTTGGTGTGATGATAATAATTTTTTTATTACTCATCCGGGAGAAGTACTAACTTGGCGCACACATTTCTGTACGCAAAATAGCTGTTTGCCCACTCTACTCTTTCCGCATACTTTTTTGCGTGTGGAAAGTTACTTTCCACACGCAAATTGACAATAAAACACTCAAAATTGAATCAAAACACGCAAAGCCGCCTCTTAATTTTTCATTTAATAAATATTTCATAATTATTTCTATAGAAACCACCAACAAAGTAATTTAAACGATAATTAATTGAGAAAAAAAAGACGAACACTTAAAAATATTATTTTAAAAAGTAATAAAAATGTCAAAAATAGTGATAATAATAGAAAAAATTATGTGAAATTTTTAATAAAAAATAGTATGTTCAACTCGTGCGAGATTGTCGATTGTCCACGAAAGCACGAACGTAGTGAGTGCGCTCATTCGCTTGAGTATTTTCGGAGTTTGAGCAATTTTCCGTACTTATTGCACAATATACTATATTATCTGCGTCAAGAGCTGCGGATACTTTTAATTGCGGGAAACTGTCTTCCATGGCATAATGCCAATTTGATTTGACAACGCGTGGCGCGAATGACGTCGTGGGAACAGCTAGTATTACAATATTTATTCAGAAATATGTGATTTATGTGAATATAATTTAAATTTTAGTATAGGTGAAATCAACTAAAAATGGTCTGACGTCATTAAACAAATGCAACAAATGAAGCAAAATTAGAAGGTCTTGTCTACATTGTACAGTGAACAGTGAACTAAATTTTAATTGTGGACTCAGCTAATTAGTTATTAAAGTTTTCCGCTACGTGACGTAGCGAAATCAAACTTGTTCTGTCTATTAATTTATACATTCTATGTGTGTTAACAGAGAGAAAATTCGTCTACAAAATTAATTAATCCGGGAAACTAGTTAAAATTTATTAAAGTTTGATAGATTACTTAGATAAAAATAATAGATATCTTACATAGAATTTCTAAAAAGAACGGATGTTTAATTATACAAAACTGCAAAGAAAATTTCACAGAAATAGTTAAAATTTACCTATAGTCTAAGGCTAAAAAATATATGCCTTATTCGTGGAAGTCAAATGGTGAAATGGATAGCCATAATTGTTATGATAAGGTGGTTCCTACTTAAATAATACAATTCCCAAAAATTAACAAACCTGGTTAATCTGGAAATAATTCAAGCTCAAAAATATTCTTGAAATACTCACTGAAGTGTATAGGCTTGAAATTTGTAAATTGTAACAAATTTAAAATTTAAAGAAAATTGTAATTTCTTACAATTTTCTCTAGATTTTCATTCGTATATGTACAAAGTGCCCATGAAAAGTCCCCGGGGTTTTAAGAAATCATTGCAAATAAACGGCATTAGGAACTCAGGTGAGTTAATTTGTGTAAAACCAATATCACATAAAATTTCACCCACAGCATTTTGAGTTTATTTAATCAAAGGTTGTGCACTGTTGAACTTAAAGTAATCTACGCCGTAGTAGAAAGCTCAGTCTGTAAATAATATTACTAACAGGAGTTGAATAGCGTGTCCTGCACGCACGGTCCTGTTGCATCTACGGATTACACCATTCGTCAAGCGAAAGTAGCCTGGTGAGCACATGGAAAGAATCCGCGCTTTGTGCATACAAAGCCCTAAAAGATCCTTAACACGACGCAGTTTACAGTTGGGTATGCCGAGATCTATTGTTCATAAAGTTGTACATCAACGACTATGTCGGGTTACTAACGGGGCACATATTAAAATGTTTGACTTTATTACACTATTTAACTTTGAAACCCTGAAGTTATTTTATAAACACCCAGTACATATTAATTAATTAGGTCAAAAACAAAACAGAATAGGCGAAAAAAAAATGCTGCAGCACTTTTATTCTTCTTTCATTCTGATGTCGAAATATTTGACCTTGTACTGTTGTAGTGAGTAAACAATAGATGGAGCTGATGGAGGGTTTTAGCGGTTCCAGATACTTCTACGTATCGTAATTAGCTAAAAGACGGTGGTAACGGTGCCGTGGGTCGGCCTTGTTTTTCATTTTATCGTATTTTATTGCAAACACGTTCATTTTTCATCAAAAAAGAATTACAATAATTACACACACCTGCAATACGAGGAAAAAAAAAAACAAAAACAAACCAGAATGTGTGTTTTTGTGTGTGTTTGTATGTATGAATGTTTGATGCGTGGGTATGTGTGTGTGACCGATAAAAACAAACACACAACATAGCTTTTTCTTTGGCAGGCGGGCAGAGTGTAGTAGATATTTTCTTTAATTTATATTTTCTATCACGTAAATGAAATACTTTTTGTGAGACAACATCACTAATTTAAATTACATTTTTAAGTACATTACTTAATGGGTTCTTGGTATAATTAACACTGTTGTTCAAAAAATAACGTCAATTAGATTTTTTCTAAGAGAATTATCGAGATTAATCTGTAAAAAGAGAATCAGAAACATTAGCGTGAATGATAGCAACATACAATACAATACAATGACAGCACAATGATTGTGCTGCAAATATTATGGCCGGGCGCACATTGAGACGCAATTAACGCAGGCAGGGCAGGGCAGTTTCTGTGACTCGTGTTGTAGAACGGGACAGCGCAAATTGAAACGCAGAGCAGAGCAGAGCAGTACTGCGTCGCACGAGACCGATGTGGCACTCGTGAATGTGGTACAAAAAGTACGCGATGCTGCGCGACATTGTAACACGTTCTCGAGTTTTAGTTTGTTTTATTTCGTCGAAATGAAAACAATTGACGAAATTGAAGAAAAATAGTGCTTCTCTTCTTTGCTCTGCCTTTAAATTCGTGCTATCTCGTTCTACAACAAGAGTCACAGAAACTGCGTTGTCCTGCATGCGCTAACTGTTCTGCTCTGCTCTGCCCTGCCCTGCGTTTACTGCGTGACGCACTTCAATGTGCGCCTGGCCTATGACTGGAACATACAAAAGACTGCAGTAAAGACTCGTAGATTATTTTCTGTCCCTTCAAGACTCACAGGATGATTCATCAGAGTCAGCAGTATATTGGTCTTCATTAAAACTTGGACTTAATTTTGACCATGTACTCATCATCCTGTGGAACTCAAATTAAGTGTAGGTACCTATATTAATCAGTTCAAAGTCTAGTTCAATCCATCAGAAGTTGGTGCTTATCCCACTACAAGTAATTTCCTCTAGAGATTTCGGGAGAATCCTTTGCTATGAATATTCGACACAAGTAGAGTAGGTACCTACATTTTTTGACAAAGCTGAATTCGCGGTAAGATGCAAATTGTTGTTGTTACAAGTTTAAGCTTTAAGTAGATGATTAAATTAATCTGGCTTGTGTTTGCTCATTAGTAAATAAAAAAAAATCTTACATAAAAGTTTAAGTATACTGAAACATTTTTTCCTACTTCAAAAAGATATGAAGTTATTTATTAAAATCATAAGCGTTCAGATTAATTCTTTTCTGGGATGGCAAATACTAGCGTCGATCCTTTTACTCTATTTCACTCGGAAACAATGGTATAGCAAAAATTTCAAAAAGCAAAACCATTTTATAAACATTTTTCCGCTCTTCCCGAATTACCAAAAAAGATTTGGAAAATTTTTGAATTGTAGCTGATATTAGCAAAAAATGCCCAAAAGTCATGTTCTGGGTTTCTTTCTCCAAATTTCATAAAAATAGGATGTTTCGTCCGAGAGTCATTGTGTTGACTCTTGCATACATATGTAAGTACATAAATATTGAATATAATTTTCAGAATTTAGGGATCTCAAGATAAAAGACTGTCACAGTCTTAGGTTTAGTCAACCGCTCTCACCATGAGAGCGGTTGTAATAAATAAATTTCCCTCCTAGAAATTCGCTAAAAAAACCATAAAGGAACTACATTGTAAACATATTGAACTGTAATCCTGGCCGTTCTAGGAAAAGCTAATCACAATATTTATAGTTTGGATAATTTATTTTACTTAAAATCTTTCATCAGTAATTACCGGTTGAATAAGATATTCCATCGAAACAATGTTTTAGATTAGTTACATACTAAAAATATTAGACAACATTAATTTAACAATTTTTTTTTTGTTAAAATCTTTCTCAGGGTAAAAGTTATTTAAACATTTTTGAAATAGTGTGTAGATACCATTACTGTAATGTATTTTTCTTAGTGTTATCATTGTTAGATATAAAAACGGGAAAAACGGGTGATACAGCTAACTTAACAGTGCTGTTTGTAAAATAAAAAGAAAACGAATGAATTTTTATGTGCAATTTATGCAAATAAAAATGAAAGGAAAAAATACTACAGTAACTATATAATGTTTACAAATGTGTCCCTCTTTGATAACCATACTGAAAATTTTAACACTTTCATCGTGTTAATTATTTAAATATTTATTTGAATTTTTATAATTTGCTAAATAAATTTCCATAAGATAATATTATTTACAATCATTTTATGATAAATGTTTGCAGCTGGTAGAATACATATATTTTTACAGAAAATACGTAAAAGAGGGTAATGATTTTTTAATTTCATATAACATTATTCTTTTTTAGAATTTCTAGGAGAGTCATACGAACGGTTGGAAACCTGACGTAGAAGTACAGGTCGATACAGACTTTGAGTTCTTACGGGCCTATTTTTTGATTGCGTTCGATATTACGGAGCTTCGACTCCGACTTTGTTGGTTTTTTTGTTTCTATTTGACACCTTGATGGATTTGAAATATATGCTGAAGAACGGAACAGGATACCTATATGTTAATTTTTGGGGAAACATCTGATTTCGCTGAAAAAATGTATAAACGTGGTTTGTATCACCTTCAGATCTCAATCCCGTAATTAATCGATCTAAAAATTTGTGAGGTGATTGCAATGGAGTTAGAGAAGGATATAGCTTAATGTTTACTTATCACGGGAGAACATTGTATTTTCGATGGAAAATGTATTTAAAACAAAACAATGCACAGTGGTCCAATTTCCAAAAAAAGCGGACAAAAATGAGAAAAGTGAAGTTTGTAATTTTGAACTTATTAGCCCGTAATACCGTAGGGGGGACCCCACTGCACCTTGGTGCAAACCAACAGTCCATTATACCGGCTGCCTTACCAGATAAGGGAAGGTCAAACACAGTTAACTGAGCACCTGTCTCGTACGCATCTTTTAGTTGTTCATTAATAACTTTTGTTTTCAAATGTGTTTTTGAAATCAAAAGTGATGGAAGTTGAAAATGAAGGTGAGTAATCATTATGGATGTGTGGTAAAGGGTAATTTAATATTTCTATAGCATGTACTTATTACAGAGAAATATTGCATAAGTGCCAATGCACACATGCGTGTTTTTACCGCTGCGTGCACGTAGCGGCACCGCGAAATGTGATGCACACATACGGTTTTTGCACGCTGCGTGCACGGTGCGGCGCCGCAGCGTGCACGCAGCGGTAAAAAAACGCATGTGTGCATCGGCACTTATTAACGTGTTTATTTATAAGAAATAGTTATAAGTTTGATCGTGTTGGATGATTTGCTTTTTTTTACAACAAAGTATGAAGCATGTATGTAGATTATTTTAAAAAACAAAATTCTTGCTCTAATTTGCCCCTTCGTTTTTTACACCAATTTCAGTTTCCCTTTGTCTCACTTCATATTCATGATCAGCGACTTTAAAAACCTTTATATACCATTTTTTGTTTCAATAAAACTAATTTTTTAATTTTGTCCGTCATTTTGGACCCGTCATTTTTAATTTTTAAAATAATAATATCAAATTCAAAATCAACGACCTTGAAAACTTTTATATACCATTTTTTGTTTCAATAAAGCTAATTTTTTTTATTTCTCCTCGCCATTTTGGACCGCCATATTGGATTTTCAAAAAAATAAAATCAAATTCATAATCAGCGACCTTGAAAACCTGTATATACCATTTTTTGTTTCAATAAAACTAATTCTTTTAATTTTGCCAGCTATTTTGGACCCGTCATTTAATATCAAATTCATAATCAGCGACCTTGAATACCCTTATACCTATACCATTTTTTATTTTACTCAAAATAATTTTTGATTTTTGTTCGCTTTTTTTTTTGAAAATTGGACCATTGTGCAATGAAGTAATTTCAACTGACTTAAAAAAAAAAAACGCTTGATTGATTTCAAACACGGTATATTTGTAACAGAGGTGACAGAAAAGAACATAGGCTACGTTTGACGTCATGAAAGTAGGTCCTCAATTAACAACCGAGTCCCTAGTATTAGGTTCCGTTTGGATGAAACAGACCAATGTTTCTATATTACATATAATAATAAACAGACGAACCGAATAAAATATTATGAAGCATTATTACGGCGACAATAATTTCTAAAATTTTCCATAGATATGCGGGCGGGCTGGCGTATATGTTATTAATTTATTACAACATACACTTAATTGTATGTATGTATATATGTATGCGAAAACCAGTAACGCTCGGCAGTGCTCACTACTCACTGTTCACCGAACTACATTAACATTATGTTTGAAGTTAATTACACAAATAATGAAGCCATATTATTATGTAATGGTTGGTTTTGTATACACATAAATATGTACTGTATATATATGGGCGACTAGCCCCATTGTTTGATGTACATGGATTCATTTAATGAGTGAAATTTAATTTATTATTTTCTTGTTTTGTAATATTAATAGTAATAAATAATGTTGATTTATATATGAATTTACATGCAGTAATGTAGGTAACAATGTAAGAGTATCATGCTAGCTCGTTAGGCGCATATATAGGACATACATATATGCAGGGCTACGGCTTGCTTATAGGTGCCTGTTTGAAGGAAGGAAATATTATAATGTTATATAAAGAGGCAAATGACTTAAAAGTGGCTCTTCGATTCAGTAGTCTTAGGTGTTACTGTATGCTAATTGTTCCTATTATAAGTATACTACACTGAGAAAAAAATACGGTAATTTTAACGGAAATTTCTAGTGAAAAATTACGGAGGTCTCTGGTAATGCGGGCATAAGTCACAGGCAAAGGAGAAAGTACGATGAGTATAGTAAAATTTACCCTATGGCTCCGTCATTTTTGACTGCACAGTAAAAATTACACTGTGACTCCGTAAAAATTTCGGCGCTGTACAGGAAAAATTCTACTCTCTTACCGTATTATTTATAAGGTTTTTTTTTATTTATCAATAAATAATTGGATTAAAATAGTTTAAAAAGATATTGATAGAAGGGTAAGGATTAAAATCAAATTATTAATATTGAAAATATGTTCTGTGGTTTTTTATTATTTGTGGAAAAACATGTTTCAATAAACATCAATACATATAAAAATCTTAATTGTTATATCTTAATTAGTAGTTCTTTATCAATAATAAAATAATGCGATTTTCATGAAACACAAATAACAATTCCTTGTTTTAAATGTAAAGTCCCTTAAATAGTTTATTATAAAAAAAAGAAACAGAAAAAAAATGATAACACTCCTGCATGGTACACATCCACTCACTAGCATGAGTCCACTGCTACTAAAATGGTAACGGTCGCCGGTCGGACTGCTGTTGAGTTATTCAAAATCACCTTGGTGATGTTTACCGTCAGTTATGTGTGATGCTTGTGTGAGAGAGATGCTGAAAGACAGGTTTCAAGGAGAAAATACGGATAACAAATACCGTCTACCGTCTAGCTTAGTAAAAATTACAGTGCGGCTCCGTAAAAATTCTTCTATTTCTAGTATAATTTTACAAAAATTAAGTAAATTTACTGATATCCACTTGAAATTTTACTAGCCCATCGAATTTTACGGAGCTGTATAGAAAAATTCTTAAGCTTTACAGGAAAAATTTTCAAATGAATCGTAAAAATAATGTTTGAAAAGTATTTTTTATATTTTTGCTTGATAATTTCCTACCGACTGGTCACTTGAACCTGGTTTAGCGGAGACAGCTCCATAATTTTTACTGTAATTTTTTCTCAGTGTAGTTTCATTTAAATCTGTGAAGTATTTTAGTTACCGGATAAATTTTTTCCTTTTAAGGGCCCCGTACTTTAAAATGAGTAACGAAACCCTTAAAAGATCCGGGAGGTGGTCAGATACCTTTAGGAATTCTAAAAATATTTTTTTTTATTAACGATATAGGTAGCATAAGTTTACTAAAACTGACCACTCCCCAGATCTCTTTGATTTCTAAATCCAAAACTTTGATTTTAGCAGAGTTAGTAGATATTAAGTTATAGGCTGCAGGGAAAATTACGGGTTTTTCCGACAGTGAAAAAAATTTTAAGTAACAAGAGTAACCACAATAATAAACAACGAATTAATTAATGTTTCAGTATAATGTGCGACACTTTATGCATATTTCAGTTATTATAAGCTTTGAATAAGATGTAAAAATACATCAATAAAAAAAGCTTAAATTGGTCAATTAATTGCTCATTGTCAGGAACCCTAATTATGGGAGTCGGACCTGCTTTTGGTTGATTCTATTTGATGTTTTCCCGTGAAAACAAGGTATTATTTGGCGATAAAAAATATTTCATAGGTATGTGTACATTGTCCCAGTTAATAAGTTACCATTATCCCAAATTTCATAATAATCCATCCAGTACTTTTTACGTGATGCGTACGCAGATAGAAATAAAGACTAGATGGATTATGCTAAATCTATTTATTATGCTAAATCTATTTATTATGCTAAATCTATTTATTATTTATTTAGTATAATCTTAAGTTTATGCCTACAGTGCGTTCGGGATCGACAGTACTCATCTGTATGTAGAGCAGTTTAATTACAGATGAGTTTGTAGTTATCTTTATACATATAACTTGAAAACTGTATTGTTCGGAAAATAAAAACAGAAAATTTAATCCCTTATCAAAAATGTTAATTCGTTGTAACGAAAAATGTATACGACCCAATGGAACTATTAAAAAAAAAATATTGTAAGGAATTGCATACTATTTCTTGCATTTAAGGTAGTAGTCTCGCTATGGTTATATACATACTTAAAGTTTTTGTTTGTGTGTGTAGTATAGTAGATGATAGTGTGTGTAATATTTGTTACGTATGTGCTTGAGGTGCATAGTGGGAGTGAATACATTATAGAACACTATGTATGTATGCATGTATTACATTGTTGCAAGTGATTGATAAACAATGACCAACAATTAAGGTTCGCGATGTCTGTACCGCTATAATTGGTGCGAACGACTGAATCACCTAAGCTGTGACTGACCAACAAATGACTCCAATCGATTTATACTTTTTTTATTTTAGTTTGCTTCTAGTGTTCTATGATTTAAAAATTGAAATTTTTTTGCTAATTTGAAAGTACAATATATTGAGAATATACTGTGAAAATTTTAGACCGAAATTCGAAATAGGAACTGAGTTACAACGAATTTTGGTTGCGCGCCGAAGGTCGGCCGGCAGCTGCAAGCGGTTGGGTATCGACGATTAATGTAAGTAAGAGTTTATTTATGAACATTTGTTGCTGAAACTTTAAACGCATTTTTCTCAAGACAGCGTTTTTACGGTCGGCATGGGTCATAACTTTTTTCTATTCAACCGATTGCTCTGAAACTTCAGCTGGTTAGTCGACACACTTGTAGTTCTTATCGGAACTAGAATTAAATTTTTTCACCCCTAACTTTCCATTTTACAACCCTTTGTTGCAAAAATGTCGAAGTCCGCCATTTTGTTATTTTTCGATAAAATTACATAATTCTAGTTCCGACCAGAATGACATATCTATTGATTAAGACTAATTAAGAATTTTTGATTTCAAATGTCCCTAAGAGTCAAAATTAACCGGGCCATCCACGTGCTTTTTTTCTGACGCGCCAACTTCTAGTGATAATAATAAAAATAAAAAAAAAATTAATTTAATCAAAAAAAATTTCTTTTGTTAGTTAAGATGTAAATAAAAACATATTAAAAATTCAAAACTTTTCATTTGTTCTTACTCAAAAGAAATGCCCCTAAAAAAAGGCATGAAAAACAGCACGAGTTACTAGGCTACTACCTTAATGGAAAAACATGCTAACTAAATGAACATTGTTAAAATGAAAAATATTATCTTAAATTTGTTATTCATCCAGCTCATACAATCTAACACGGAAGTGCACTACCGAAAAAATCTAATTTAACCAATATTTTTGGTCAATGCATGGTGGGTAAAATTTGGTCATTCATATCAGTGCGTGTCAGTGGTAGTGTATTAACGCTAACTACATGGAGAGAAAATTCATATAAAAATTACTGTGCTCAGTACTACAATCGACGTGTAAAAGGCGAACATATTCAATTTTGTACGGTAAAAATATAAAAATTATAATTAATCATAGAAAATTTAAAGGATAGAATATTGTTTCCGTAATATTAGCTCCGTAAAATTTGTAAAACAGCACAGTAAAAAGTTCCATTGCCGACAAAAAAATATTTTCTAATTGTTTTTCTTACAAAAATTACCATGCTGTATTATAATATTTGAAATTCTCTCTGCTAATAGTAGGAAGAAAAAAATAGAAAGAAGGTTGGTTGTGTTGTGAACGCTGTTGAAATGTACCTCACTCATAGCAAGTCACATAGCCAACCATAGGTTTGGACGACCAACTTGATCGGACGGGTCGGACCAATCCACTAGAGTCTTACTAGCAGCAAGCAGTATTCATTACACTGTGTTAGAGGACGGGAATGTCACCGTTTAATTCATCATTTTGTTACTTCACTATCTTGAGTATTAGAATATATTGTTGGTAATCATTTTTGTATGCATCATAAAGTTCTTACAGGTTCGAAGTTTTTACAGGTACCGCCCAAGCAACATAAGATTGCGGGTCAGATGCGCAAATGAAAGAGTACGACAACAAGAATTAAACTATCACATATATGCATAAGAGTGTGATTAAATTTTACCATACTAGCACATATTTTTTATTTTGGTCGTCGATTGCGCACGCATTATAAGAGAGCATGGTAATTTTTCTGAAATTTATCTACAAAAATTATATGATTTTTCTCTCCGTGTACCATGCATGCTAGTGTCCAAAATACTGACAGATTCCTACCAATTCAAAGTGCACCTATTTTTTTACCACTCTTTAACAAATCATTGTCTCATCTGTTTGCTATCTGTTGCACGTGGCTAAGATCAGTATGACATGACGTTAAAATGTACTCTACCTAAATTATAAACACAAACACACGATGGGGTCGAAACGGAAGTATTTTAATATTTTATCAAATTTACCTTGATAACAGGGCTCAGTCGTATATCTGTCGCGTATTCAAGTCAGGCACTTAATATAATTTGCTTGTTTGATGAGATTTTTTCATCTATAAGATATGCATTATCATTTCCTTTTCTCCTCTTCACAATATTTTCCTTTATTTTCCGCCGTCTTTACAGTTTTATTTTCTTCCATCTTCTTTTTCTTGTTCAAGTAATTTTGGCTTATATCGACTTATTTAAATATAAATCCGATTTTCTTTAATCGAATAATATGCAAGCTGAATTTAATACTGATCAAACTACAAATTTCCATTTGAAGGAAACAAGATGTGAGTAACAAATGCGTAATGCGAGTTTTCATTCCACTGAAACTTTCAGTTTTTATTCGATTGAAAAGTTTATTTTACATGAGAGTTTTCAAAAAATTAGGTCAAGCCATTAGTACCTAATTGAAACCTAATAATATAATAGTTAAATGACGTTTACTTTAAGAGTTTAATTCTTTTCTTTTCTATGCAGTTCAAATGGATCTGAGTTTTCCAAACTTTTTTCCGCTTACTCCTGTTTAATTATGAATCCAAAATTATAGTGCTTCAAACAAAACGTACCAAAAAATTTTTTTAGAATTCTTATAGTCCAAATAGCTACTTAATAAATTTCTAACACTGACTGACTGACAGACAACGCACAGCCTAAACCGTTGGGTTTAGAAGAATGAAATTTTGCACAGGAGTTCCTTCTGTAACGTAGATGAGCACTAAGAAAGAATTTTTGAAAATTCGTCCCCTAAGTGGGTTTAATAGGAGACGAAAATTTGTATGAAAATTCGTTATTTTTGAAGTTAGTGGTATATAAAAATATGTTACTATGGCTATTAAACTAATATATTATTGAATAAATTTTTAACATGGACTGACAGACAACGCACAGCCTAAGCTGTTGGGTTTAGAAGGACGGAATTTAGCACAGCAGATATGAAAATTGGCGTTTAGGATTCAATTTATAAATAAAAGTCAGTTGTGTAAACGTTTCTGGAAATTTATTCCCTAATGGGTTAAAACAGGAAATGAAATTTCGTTTGGGAAGTTCGTCATTTTTAAAGTTAGAGACGTGGATATTGATTTAGGGTTTTGAAAAACGTTAAAAGTGAGCAGAAATTGAGTACCTAATAAAAAGATGTTGTTGATGGGAAATCCCGTCGGGTATACGGCTAGCTACTATATATTCTTCTTCTATAATGTCCGACTATTATCCACTGGTCACTGATTTACTACTAATGTGCATTTCTTCAACTGTTAATAGATTACCCGCGTCTTATATACCAGGGAGTTGGTGACGTAATTCTTGTTGGTTCTAAATGGTTCTGTGTGTTGTTATCTCGATCAGCTTCTAGAAATTTCGCTTCTTTTCGATCCGCTTCTAGAAAAAATTTAAATCTTTATTTATATAATTTCTGTGCACCAATAAATGCTTATCAATTTGTCAATTTAATTTAATTTTTTTTTACCAGTTTTTCGAAATTTATACTTATAATAAAACTGTAACGAAACCATTTTTGTACATGGAATATTTTTTGAAAATTGTAGAAGTAAAGGTGGTAAAATGAGCCCTCCGCATAATATGAGCCCTTTCAATTTCTCACTAATAAGCAAGTTCCATCTAGCAGTTATTTCATGAACTTCTGAATTTAGTTATTAGTTGTGCCGCTGAAGTACTCTAGTTCAGTTAATTGTGTTATTATGGTTGTGAACGCATGTTTTCTGCAATTTTTCGTGCAGAAAAACTTTGAGAGCTAAGTCTTTAGTAATTTATTTCGTTGATTAATTGTAGAAATAAAAAACGCCGTGAGCAGCGGGGCCCCATCACGGTAGTCGAATTTTCCCCTTCATCTTCGGTATTGAATGTCTACAAGCGAAATGTGATTGAAAGTCTACAACCGAATTGTCATTTTGTTGGTTTCAAAACTGGTGATGAGTGTTCGGCTGATCGAGGCTTTAAAAAAAGGTTTTAAGTATTTAAGGGCTGTATCTCAGTAAATTTCAATTTTGTGCCGAAAACAGGTAGCAGAAAAAAAGCCAACACAATTCGTACGAGGACATTCCTGCCCATGTTTATCCGCTAATTGCCTTTATGTTGTAGTTTTAAAAATTAAAAAAGGACCTTAAATAGTAAACTGGAAGGCCTTTATAAAGATATTTTTTCTTTCCAAAAAAATCCAAAATTTCTATTTTATAAATACTAAAAATCCAAAATTCCTAATTTATAAATAAACAGTGACTTTAATAACATTTTTAAATTACTTAATATGTATGTATTTCATTTGTCATAAAAGTAAGTTCACTTTTTTTTAAATTTTTTAAAATTACTATTCGCCTACTTGTATTTAGAATAAACATAATGCTTTTAAAACACATTTAACAATAGCATTGAATTCCGATGTAAAAATGGGAGAAGTGGGGGGAAAAGTGATGCGGACTCCCTACAAGGTACTAGCTGGATACTAACTGAATACACGTACAAAATTTCAGCCCTCTAGGTTTCCTTATGGAGTCTCTAGACATGTTAGAAAACAAGCAAAAAAATTAAGGAAATATTGGCGTAAAAATCGTTGGGGTAAGGGTTAAAAGTTGAAACCTCCAAAAAACAGTGTCTGGCTATTAGCTTAACCTGTACACCAAATTTCAGCCCTCTAGGTTTATTTGGGGAGATTTTGACCCGAACGAAACTGTTAAAAAACAAGAAAAATCATGTTCTTTTGGGTATAAAAATGGTGGGGGTAGGGGTTAAAAGTCGAGACCCCCAAAAGGCACCCCCTTGATACTAACACAATCCGAATACAAAATTTCAGCCCTCTAGGTTTATTCGGGTGACCTGTGCGAGTGGTACAAACTTCGAAAACGTCGAAAATGCATGAAATTGTAGCTTAAAAATGAGGGGGGTGGGGGTAAAATATTAAAACCTCCAAAAAGCACAACCTAGGTACGAACTTTATCAACACACCAAATTTCAACCCTCTACGTTAATTCTGGAAGGCTGGGGGCCTGTTAGATCCAGCGAAAATCGTTTTTCCCCCCTCTACTCCCACCATATCATCCTAGGAAGCTGAATTTTGGATATGTTGTAGATAATTGACCGAAACATTATTTAAAACCGGTTTGGAAAAGTTTTATTGCTTTTCCGTCCCCCACCACCCCCTTAAAGGTCGGGTCCGAAAAAAAATTTGCCCAAAATTTGACCCCACTTTGATAGTATTGTTGTGCATCGGAATAAGCCCCACTTACCAAATTTCATCTCTTAACTTCCATAGGGGGGCCCTACACATATTAAAAGGTTGCGGGAAAATATATATATATATATATATATATATATATATATATATATATATATATATATATATATATATATATATCAGACATCTTTTTTTTTTACATAATCGTGTTCTACGGGTCCGAAAACGGATAGCGCCCCTGGTCTCGCCTCTCGCAGCTCTTATCGTATAGACTGTATAAGTCTAATTTTTCGGAGAAAATTCGACTAAAAACATTCAATGACGGTATATGATAGAGTAGAACATGCAGATTATTCTGTAGCGAGTATTTGCGGAATTGTGCAATCTTGACATGGTTTATGAACCCTAGATTTCCAAATTAGCCGTAGTTGTAAAATGAGCCCCCTTTTGTGTTGGTAATATGAGCCCCCAATGTAAAGCCCTCTCATATTACGTACATTATAAGATTTTGATTTTTCGTTACAAATGCCAAGAAAACATTTAAATCCACCTAAAAAACACAAATGAAGACTACGGGAAAAGGATGATATGATTAAAATTGTAAGAGCTATTAAGGGTAAAGAGATGAAAATGAAAAAAGCCTCAAAAGCCTTTAATGTGCCTAGATCCACACTTCAGAGACTTTCCCGTTTGCATAAAATCTCTGAAGAAGCTGTCTCCACTAAATCAGGGAGAAAGTCCATTATGAATGAAGACTTAGAGAAGGAACTAGCTGATGTTTCATTACATTTCATCGGACCTCCATATTATACCAGCACAAATCGATTTTCCTAAAAAATGACTTGCTCAGCATTTTTGTTTCTTTAATATACTAAAAATAATAATAAAAGGTTTATATTTGTATGTTAGTTGTTGAAGATGTTGTTGTTGATATTACCTAAAAAATTTTAATAAAAAATTAAAAAGAAAAAATTTAGTAACAAAAGACAAAATGGGGGCTCATTTTACCACCTTTACCTCTACTGGTACTGTAAATAGTTACCGATGTAGATATCAAAACAGCGATTTTTAAAATTTTTGTCTGTCTGTCTGTCTTTCTGTCTGTTTGTTCACACATCACACAGAAACTAATGTACGGACTTTAACGAAATTTGGTGTGGTGATAACTTATAACCTGGGCCAATATCTAAGATACTTTTTACTCCGGGAAAAAATCTCATTCCCACGAGAAAATAGAAAATCCATTACGCAAAAATTATTGTTCTATATAAGTTCTGTATATTTACTACACTTATACATATACTTCTCATTAAGAACGACGTCGCGGGTACAGCTAGTAATAATTAAAATATATTAAAATATAATATTTATAATTAGCCAAAAATATTAAAACATAGAAAGACAATGGATATTATTATATTTTATTAATTATTTAAAAATATTAGTATTTAGCTTTTAAATTAGATAGTACAAACTGGGAGCAATTTAGTGCCATAAAAAAGTTATATAAAAACATTATCTTGCCTGATTTTCATGATTGAAATAAAGGGAAAATTATATTATGATCTCAGAGCAGAGCAGTCTGGGAGTAAGACTTCAGTTTTTGGCGTCAACTTCTTTCCAATTGCTAGAATTTAAAAAAATTTGTAAAATTGTTATTAAATGTTGCCTTTTTTTGAAAAAAAAATATTTTGGAAAGAACGGAATTTCTTTTGACTGGTGATTTATTACCAGCACATTAATTATATTAAATATTAGTATATTTTTCAAGTTGATATTAGGGTCACTAAACTAGAAATGGATATATTTAGGTAAGACACGTTAATCTATGTAAATTTATTTAATATTTTGTTATTCATGCAGTAAAATATATGATATTTAAATTTGATTTTGTTATTTATTACATGTATGCTAGATAGTGCTTCCTTCCTTCATGCAAAGTAGTATTTAATTTAATTTTTTTTTTTTTGGAGAAACGCTGTTTTACTTCAAGCTTATTTAAAAGCTAAATTCGTTATAAAAAAATAAATGTGATGAAAATATGTATGTCGTAGCAGGCTTATCAAAATACCATGGAAAAATAATATGACTGCAGGTTTGTTTTTGGAAATATATCAATAAAAAATAATTTGGTTTTATAATTGTATGAAAGTACAATGACTTTATAATATACCTACTTGATAACAATGTGGCCACTGGTAAGTCCACACACCAATGAACATATTATATATTCTGTAGATTATTTAATGTATAATTGAGGCAGCCAGATACGACCGGATAGTATTCCGTAAAATAGTAATCAATATAATATTCAATGGTATCCGTAGTAACGTTTTCAAATGATTATTGTCAATATATATAATATTGATAATAAAATTTTACTTTTTTGAGAAGAAACTGCAAAATTTTGAAAGAAAAAAAGTGATATTCCCTTTATTTTCAAAATACGTAAGTATACAAATTATGTCTTGCAATAATTGTACTCGCATTTGCTCAAAAATTGACATTATATTATTTTCCTTAAATTTCACCCGTCACACCCTGTTATCTGCTTCAAGAAAAATGCCTACAAACTGGCTGTACGCTTTGTCTAGTAGGTAGTATAATATAATAGTGTTCAATTGTCTGTGGGTAGATCTAATTTTTTATCGGTTGACACAATATACGAATTTATGCACGTTGCTTGCTGAGATACAACAGTTACTTGTTTAAAATTTGGCCTGAATATTGCAGATTTGTTCTCAGTAACTGTTATCAAGTAGGTATAACATAAAGTTACCGTTAGTATGAACAGTGGTTCCAGGAAAGTTTATTGACTGCATTTCACCGACAACAATTCACCGACCAAAAAATTCACTGTTTCGCGTCGCAATTCGTCGAAAAGACAATTCATCACGATTTTTAATTACAATAGAAAATATTATACAGTGTTCGTAAAATCAATAAAATAACAGATCACCCTTACATGTTTCGATAAGCTTTTGGGTAATTATTTTGAACTAGCTATTACCCGCGGCTTCGCTCGTGTGGTTATTGAAAGTATGACATCTTGTTAAAACATATAAAGTGTACTTTCATCACGTCGCTATTACGCGTCGAGTAGGTATTATTACTTTTTTCTTTGGAATTTTCCCACAGAAATACAATATTTTCCCCGGGCAAAAAGTTGACTATAACATTCCTTTAACAACATGCCAAGTTCAAATGAAATTCCTTTAACAACATGCCAAGTTCAAATGGATTCTTTTTTATACTGTTTTAAATATGTATTTTCCCACGGGAATAAGACTTTCCACGGGAGTTGGATACTTTCCCGGGATAGAAAGTAGTCTGTGTCCTTTCTCATCGTCTCTGTAAACAATATGGAAAGTTTGAAATCAATCATGCTTTTTTTTAATGGTCAGTTGTTATTTCATTGTTTTGTTTTAAATACATTTTCCCTCGGGAATGAGATATTTTATCGGGATAAAAAATAACCTATGTTTATCGCTGTATATCGTCATATTTGTCTATCATCATTTTTTGTTTCATTTAAAATATATTTTTCCACAGGAATGAAATTTCCCACGGGAAATTTCCCGGGGTATAAAGTAGTTTGTGTCCTTTCTCATCCCTTCTGTTAGCAATATACAAAGATTGAAATTATTTATCCGTTTTTTAACAGTCAGCTGTTGTAATTTAGTACATTTTCCCGCGGGAACAAAATATTTTCCCGAAATAAAAAGTAGCCTATAACCGTCTCTGACCCGCAAGCAACGTCTGTGCAAAGTTTCAAGTTGATTGGTTAAACTGTTGAGGCGTGAAAGCCAGTCAAACAAACAAGCAAACAAACAAACTCACTTTCGCATTTATAATATTAGTAAGGACTAGTAAGGATTGGGGCTCTATATATTCCTGACTTAAAAAGAGTCGGATAAAATCAAGCTGCCCCGCTGAAACAAATTTTGTGGGTTTTGAAAAGGTAAATATAATTTTAATTACAAATCTGAAAAATAAGATTGGGTGTTTGGAAGCTGAAATTTAGAAATTAAAAAGAATAAATAAACTTTAACAATATTTATTAAAACAGAGATTCCTAAATTACAAAATTAAATAAGCAGAATACGCAAAATAATAAACACCTTTCACAAAATTTGGTTTCTTAAAACCCTGTGATTGACCACGATGTCTTTCAGGGATACAAAAATGAAAAGATTAAATTTCAAACATTACAAATATATTTATATTTTAATATCAACAATTTTCAAATGAATTTCTCTGCAATTACTGAATTAAATACGTAAACAAACAAATCTATTGTTAAATAATTAACATTGAAGAAAAAGATGTAAACAAATTATCAATGAAAATAATTAACAATTAACAATTAACAATCTATAAACATTACTTGTCAAACTGCTACAGCTGTTTGGTAAGTAATAAATAAAAAAAAAATAAATATTACCTGGAGGTGTGAAAATATTTTACATAATATAACACCGGCTATTTACATATTAAAATTATTTACATTCGCAGGAGTAACTTGAGAGAAACGAACTTAACTATACTAAACTTAATACTAATAAATAATAAAAATAATAATTGAAATAATCACAAGAGTATGAACAGTAAATTTAAATTTATACAATTGTTACAAATAGAATGAAATTACATTCCAATAGAAAAGAAAAGAAAAACTTACGTTTTGAATAAATATCACCAAGTATTTTTTGGCGTCAATGATATAAATATTAAATTGTTAAACCTAACTAACAATAAGTTTCTCCCATAATTACCCGAGCGTAAAATAACTATATTGACATATTTTAAGTAATTAAATAGTTAAATAAAATCGAAGGCAAACATTATCACGAAGCTTGAAGAGCCAGGTGATCTGGTGGTAATGGGCGTCTATTTCACCGACCCATTATCCACTTAAGTTTAATATTAAAATGTCAGAAGGACATTTACAAAGTTAAGTTACCCGCAGGTACTAATTAACTCACTGCCTGCTGGCTGACTGTGTTCTTCTTTCTGACTAACCGACCATTACTGACCGTATACTGACTGACTAACCGCTAGCTGTTCTTATTAGCTCACTTAAATAAGTTTGCCTCTATTGTTATAGGTCGCTTGCGCACTCGTCATAGAAAAATCTAGAAAGAACTTATTTATTCTGTGTTACATAACACATATGCACAATTAGTTAATTAATTATTTATTCATTAAATATGTTTTTATTAATACATATGTATTATGTTACTTTAAAATAGAACAGAGGCGGAATGCAACTGGATTTTAAATGTTCTACAACAATTTTAATAAAGTTCCGCAAAATATTAAATACATTTAAAATACGTTGCACCGCGTAAGATTTTTCGTCCAAACGATTATTTTTTTCATATTTTCTGGCGCACTCTATAAATGAATTTTAAATAAAATCTAACACATTACAAATATGTAACATTGAAGTAAAAGTTATCACGATGGAGCAAATAATATATTTTATTTGAAGGAAAAATTATATTGCTGACAAACTTACTATACCCGAGATATATCTACAGTTGTAATAGTCCATAAAATTACTTTATAGAGACATTTTATCATATCTCTTCATATTCCAAACACACAGTCCTGTAGGTACGTACTTACGCCTCTCTCCGTGACAGCGAGTGAGCAAGCAAACCAGTAAAATGACGCGCTGACGTCTTGCAAGTGTGTGGGGTTGGGTGAGGAAAAATTTAACCTGCAACCTTCACCTAAGAGCAATTTAATTTCATACGAAGCGGTGTTATAAAGATGTAACAGGCGATAAGTGTATATCTAGCTGTTCACTTCTTTTTTATCCATTTTAAATATTATTATATGCGGGTGAACGTCTCCAATTGTCATCTTTTTCACGTGGCTTAAGTGTTGTTTATACGTTGCCTGTAAATAATAGATTTTCATTGAAATTGTTCGTATTTTACTATAAAATTTTGTAATATAAAATAGTTTATTGACATTTTATTGTGTACGATACTATTAGAAGACATATTCCACAGATTATTGTATAGGGTTAGGATACAGTGATTGATTTGATAAATTTGAGTTAAAAGAAAAAGGTTTTTAAATCAAACTTTTATTTAAAAATGAACTAAATAGTTATAAAAATTTATTAATTATTTCCATTTTGGTAATTTACAACGCTGTAGTTACCAAACTTAGTTGAACGTCTCAAGTTTTTATAAATTGAAGAGGTGGATTCCAAAAGGCGCTAAGTCATTTTTTGTCTAATGTGAGATTTTAATTGATGCAGAATGTTCAAGTTCAGTTCTAAACGATTTTCGTAGTGCCACCCTTCAAAATAAGCTTAGTCTACTGTAAAATCAATGATGAAAAATGGAATGTTTTCCAAAAAAGCGCTAAGTCAGTGACAGTTTTATTTTAAAACGCTCTAAGTCAAATTTACTCGTAAACCATTGCATTTTTTTCCAATAATAGCTGGTATTTTTTTCCAAAATTGCTTGCAGAAAGATTTTCTGTTATGTCAAGCACATGAAATAGCTAATAATGCACTGTTTAAAATGTTTCTTGAATAAAATGTATCTGTATTTAAACAAACTAGGTTTATTTTAACCAACTCAACCCAAGTTCTTTTTTTCAACAAAATCTATTGAAAATTATATGTATAAATAAGAACAAATAAATAACATCAATAATAATTATTATCTAAGAGCTTGAAAATAATTTAAACAGATTACTACATTTGCCTACCTAGATAGTTTTTTACATTTCCTGGAAAATTTCAAAAAGTGACTTAGCCCGTTTTGGAATCCACCTCTTCAATTATATAGCACATTGCTTTATACTTCATTCAAAAGTCATTTTATAAATTTTAGCCATCTACTTAATAAATCTCTAACATTGACTGACTGACTGACAGACAATGCACAGCCTAACCCGTTGGGTTTATAAGAATGAAATGTTGCACAGGAGTTCCTCATGCAATGTAGGTGAGCACTAAGAAAAGATTTTTGAAAATTCGTCCCCTAAGTGGATTAAATACGGAATGAAAATATGTATGGAAATTCGCCATTTTTGAAGTTAGAGATATATATGGTCCATTTCACTTAAATTTAACCATGCTCCGTCACTTATGAATTTAAATAATTTCCGTTTTCATTATTGCATTCACGTAAACTTTAAATTTGCCGTTTGTTTTTAGAAACAAGTATATTTCGATAGTAGAAAATAAATTTAATTATTAGCGATACTATGGAAACTAGCATCAAAATATGCACTAAACGCTAATTAAATATTTAATTGCCCAATATCCATCCATTAACTTAACGGAGGATTTAATCATCAGTTAACAAAAATTGAACTTGGTGAGCAACAGATAATCAGAGACTTTAACTATAAAGTTAATCATGGATTAACATCTTAACGGCCGATTAATAATGTTGATGCAATCGGCCATAATACTATTATAGGTCAAATCAACTAAAAATTGTCTGACGTCATTAGAAAAGGAAGCAAAATTAGATGTTTAATTTTAAGTCACTCTAGTTGCGTTAATATAAAAATAACTAAAAGAGAAAGCGACAGAAAAGTATAGGTTCCTCTAATTTTGCTTCATTTGTTGCATATGCTTGATGACATCAGATCAGCAAGGTCCTCTCAAGGGGGTGGGGCAACCCGGGCACTTGCTCGGGGCGGCAAATTTTAAGGGCGGCATCTTTGTGAAATTTGTAAATAGAGGGTAGCATTTTATAATGACGTGCAAGAAAGGAAACATTTGCCCAAGGGTGGCATTTTTTGTTACCTGATGAGTAACAAAAAAGGTCGCCACACTTTCATACCGGGGCGGAATTATTCCTTTTTGCCCGGGGCAGCGTAAACGCTAGAGCGGGCCCTGAGATCAGTTTAGCCGATTATACGTATAACCTATATACGAGTATGTGTTCAAAATAGTACATTTTTAAGATACTTTTATAATTCTATGATAATTGTTGGAGTATGGTTTTGTATTGATTCATTAATGTAATTTTAAATTTTGAAACAGAGAGAGAAGAATTTGTTTTGACGGTAGTTCTTAAATATGAAGACGGGTAACAATCATGTTAGATTGCGCACGCCACAGATACAAAAATTTATTGATATAGAGTATGTTACAAACCAAGCGAGTACGTGTGCTTCTTGATCTCGACCCTGTAATTTGTCAGTTGGGACTAACTCAATAGTTTTCGTAAAATTAAAAATAAAATCTCCTTAGAAAGTTCATTTTCCTTTACTTTTATTTTTTTATTTCAGTACTCAGTTTATATTTTTCGAATAAAATAAAGTTCAAGAGACTAGAAAAGCAGTTTGTAGTACTTCGAAATATTTTTCTCCTAGATTAAACAGAACATATTTCTACTAAAAATCCAATTCAAAAAGAAATATTACACATTTATTTAAAATAATCGTTTTAAATAAAATTGCCATTTTGTTTGAAGAGCAAGAAAAATTCTATTTCAACATTATCCTGGTTCGATCATCATAAAGAAAATTTACCACCATATTTCGCATCGAAGGGTAAAAAAACTGTCAGTTATGCATCGATGATTCTCGACAACTTGTACAATAATGACTATTATTTCAATAAGTATCTAACCATATTTCAATATAAAAGTTCCGTTGAACAAGTTGGGTGGGTTAAATGTGGTTAGCACTATTCACTTCTATATGTTATGTACTCCTATTTGTAGAAAAAATAGCAACTGTTATGTGAGAGTGTTCTCATATTTGTTCTGAGACTGATAATAATGTTATTGAAATCGAAAAGGGTGGACGTTTTTTGTAATTGTTGCATGCTGTTGAAGAATGTTTTTTGAGTAGAGGAATTTCAAATTAACACGTTGCTTTGCACAGCGTTCTGCTTTTAGGACACAAAAAGTTTTTGCTTTTGTTTGAGGTCGAAAAAATCTGTATCAAAAATGTGATTGTAATAAGAGCAAACATATATTCTTTAGAGCAGTGTTTTTCAATCGTCGGTCCACGAAAGTACCTCACCGGTGCACAGAAAGATGAGTAATCACAATAATAAAATAACAAAACTGAATATAACTTTAATTTAAAAAAAAAAAAATGACCAGGCTAATTTTATGTAAAAAAAAGGTTTTGGCGATAAAAATCGCATTATTTGGAATTTTGGTATTTATTTTACGGCTGACGATAGCACAAGCCTAGAACAATACAACGCAACTTCTTTGTATTAAAAAATGAAATTAGCGACGCTAATTTTAGGAACAAAAACAGTTTTTGACTGTAGTAAAGAATCGTATATTGTGCAATAAGTGCGGGAAATTGTCGATTGCCCACTTATTCGCTTGAGTGGACAATCGACAATCCCGCACGAGTTGTACCTACATGCTATTTTTTATTACGAATTTCACATACTTTTTTTATTATTATTACTATTTTTGACATTTTTATTACTTTTTAAAATAATATTTCTGAGTGTTCGTTTTTTTTCTGAATTAAATATTGTTTAAATTACTTTGTTGGTGGTTTCTATAGAAACAATTATGAAATATTTATTAAATGAAAAATTAAGAGGCGGCTTTGCGTGTTTTTATTAAATTTTGCGTGTTTTATTGTCAATTTGCGTGTGGAAAGCTTACTTTCCGCACGCAAAAATGTATGTGGGAAGAGTACAGTGGGCAAACAGCTATTTTTCGTACAGAAATGTGTGCGTCAAGTTAGTACTTCTCCCGCATGAGTAGTAAAAAACAATTTCTGGTATTAGCGAATTTCCAAAACTGGAAATTCAGCTTTTACGCCAGGTGTCATGGTGCGACCTAAGCCCGGGACCATATCAGAAATATGTTTTGAGGTCCCTAGAATACGAAAATGATATTAATACTAGACAGGTTTACTTTGTGAAAATCCATATTAAATATGGTATCGTTGCTTTGTCACTTTTCACAGCAAAATAACAGAAAAACACGAGTCGACTTTCGGCTTTTACACCATCATCAGGTGAAAAACTTAACTAAAAATTGCTCTTTTTGGCGAAAACTATTTATAATATAGATCGGAGCAAATAATGCATTGGTGGGGGATGCTAAAGACAGAGACAGAGACAGATACAATCACAGTATACAATAAAATTAAAAGTTTTTGTATTGTTTGCAAAGGTAGTTTACAGCGAAATTTATTTTTAAAAACTGGTTAGGTCCAATATTATTAAATTGACCGGAGCACACTGGGGAAAACCAGACACGTGAAAACAGCGGCGAACGACAATTACCAGAAACAAAGGAAATCATACAGACATCTGTCTGTTGATATGCACGAGGGGTTACACCCAGCAGGTAGCTGCTTTTGTTAAACTAAAAGGTTTGTTAAATGAAGTAAAATCAAAAATATTGTAAAAAGACTATTTAAATATTAATTACCAGGAATGGATAAAATTTTTAAAATGGGTCCTATCAACTAAACTATTCGAAAACAAAACGTGAGATGCACCGTGTTATAGATTTAATAAAGGCGATTTGTTTAAATCAATTTGGTCATTCAAGATGACATGGTTTGGATCTTTGTTCAATTTGTTGATTTCCAGGGCTTCCAAAATGTTGAGTTTGCGGCCTTTTTTACAAATATGTAATATTTTGGGTTGTTGATCGGGTTTTACCGAATGACCTGTTTCTAGTAGATGTAAACCAAAGTTGGAAATGTGTTTCTGGGTAGTGATATGTTCCTTATATCTGGTTTCGAACGTTCGACCAGTCTGACCTATGTAAGACGCGTTACACTCCGAACAATCTAGACGATAAACTCCACATTTCTTCATGGGGTCGGATTTTTCTTTAGCGTTATAAAGGAAACGGCCAATAGTATGTGTGGAATGATAAGCGGGATATAGATCAAATTGTAAGAACATGTTGCCTATTTTTTGAGAGATGTTTCCTAGATATGGGAGGGAAATATAATGTTTAGAGTCCGAATTAGTTAGAATAGTTGGATAGATTTGTTCTATGGCTAGACTTCTTTGTTTTTTACGGATTAGTTTTTGGATAATGTGTGGAGCAAAACCATTGTTAACTGCTATTTGTTGTATGATCGATAATTCCTTTTCACGGTCTTTTGGAGATAGCGGGATAGCGAAAGCTCTATGTAGCATAGATCGGTAAGCTGCTATTTTTTGAGAAAATGGAGTGAGTGAATCAGCGGGGATTGTAGTGTCTGAGAATGTGGGTTTGCGAAAGATTTTATATGAGAATTTTGTGTCTGATCTATTAATAGTTATATCTAGGAAATTGATGGAATTGTTCGATTCTATTTCTTTGGTAAATTTAATTTGTTTATGAAGACTATTGAGGTATTTTAAATAGTTGTCCAACTGTCTGTCTGTACCTTTGAAACCGTGTTGATGACATCCTGGTCGGTTTCAAATTTGAAAATGATATTCACTAAAATTTATATATATATATATATATATATATATATATATATATATATATATATATATATATATATATATATATGTATCCGCGCGATAACTCTCGAACGAAACGTCTAACGCTTATGAAATTTTGTGTGCGGACTGGATTCTGAATTGGCTTGGCTAAGTTCGTTAGCCAGACACGTCGGATGCCCAGAAGTAGGTTTTCTGGCCATTTTTTATCATTCGATCCTATCATAAGGCAGTTCGATTTTTACATCGTTGAAAAGGAAAAAAAAAATTATGAAGAAAATATTCTTATAATTTTCTTTCTATTTTAAGTATTTTTCGAGAAAATGTAAATTTTCACTTTTATTCTTTCTTTGTTAGTCTAATAAGTAATTTATATTTATATCTCAGTTCTTTATGAAGTATAAAAATATTTCACTTTTTTATTAAAGAATTTTGTGAGAACAAGTGAAAACTATTCACATATATGTGATATAACACACATACATGTATAGAGTTTTGTTTCTCATTTATTGCATTATAATTAGCATGGTTCTATCCCATGTTAAAAAATGTAAATTAAACAGATTTTCTAAGCTAATGTAATGAAGAATTTTTTTTTTTTTATTGAATTTTTAAGTAAACAAGAAATTGAAGATTATGTTATGATATAAATATTATTAAATATAAAACAAAACAAAATATGTACAATGTACATATGTATGTACGGAAAAATATTTTGAATCGATTTTGAAAATTTTTCCACTAATAATTAATAATGTTAAAAAATTAAACCATTTCAAATGGATTTAAGGTATTTTATGTGAGGTCAAGGTTTTTGGGACCTAAAAAGGCCAGAAATTAATTAACCAATCGATTTTAAAAAATTTTTCACAGTTAGTAAGTTAAAGCATTTGAATTAATTAATTAAATGATGTCCGCAAGAAGCTTACGGACTGCCATAAGTTATATGAGATCCTTAGAACCCTTTTCTTACTGTTAGAGTACTAGACTTGTATGAGTTTCGCCAGGATTTACTGATCCCATAATTGTAAAAAATAAACTAAACGACCAATTTTAAAAATTTCTTCACTGTTACAGAGCTAAACTATTTTAGATAGATTTAGAATACATTATGTAAGGTCCGTCAGGGTCCACAGGACCCAAAAGTGTCAAAAATAAACTAACTGACCGATTTTGAAAATTTTTTCACTCTTACAGAGCTAAACTATTTTAGATAAATATCGATTACGTTATGTAAGGTCCGCCTGGGTCCATAGGACCCAAAAGTGTCAAAAATAAACTGCCGGATCGATTTTGAAAATTTTTTCACTGTTACAGAGCTAAACTGTTTTAGATAAATATAGATTCCGTTATGTAAG
This sequence comes from Brachynemurus nebulosus, assembly GCA_035578155.1. NCBI lineage: Eukaryota > Metazoa > Arthropoda > Insecta > Neuroptera > Myrmeleontidae > Brachynemurus > Brachynemurus nebulosus. The sequence continues at coordinate 38,589,711 of JAPWDM010000006.1, forward strand.
GTCTGCCAGGGTCCATAGGATCCAGAAGTGTCAAAAATAAACTAACTGACCGATTTTGAAAATTTTTTCACTGTTACAGAGCTAAACTATTTTAGATAAGTATAGATTACGTTATGTAAGGTCTGCCAGGGTCCATAGGATCCAGAAGTGTCAAAAATAAACTAACTGACCGATTTTGAAAATTTGTTCACTGTTACAGAGCTAAACTATTTTAGATAAATATAGATTACGTTATGTAAGGTCTGCCAGGGTCCATGGGATCCAAAAGTGTCAAAAATAAACTAACCGACCGATTTTGAAAATTTTTTCACTGTTACAGAGCTAAACTATTTTAGATAAGTATAGATTACGTTATGTAAGGTCTGCCAGGGTCCATAGGATCCAGAAGTGTCAAAAATAAACTAACTGACCGATTTTGAAAATTTGTTCACTGTTACAGAGCTAAACTATTTTAGATAAATATAGATTACGTTATGTAAGGTCTGCCAGGGTCCATGGGATCCAAAAGTGTCAAAAATAAACTAACCGACCGATTTTGAAAATTTTTTCACTGTTGGGGTACTAACTATTTTAGATAGACATACATTACGTTATTTAGGGTCCGCCAGGGTCCATGGGACCCAAAAGTGGTAAAAATAAACTAACCGACCGATTTTGAAAATTTTTTCACTGTTACAGAGCTAAACTATTTTAGATAAATATAGATTACGTTATGTAAAGTCTGCCAGGGTCCATCGGATCCAAAAGCGTCAAAAATAAACTAGCCGACCGATTTTGAAAATTTTTTCACTGTTGGGGAGCTAAGCTATTTTAGATACATATAGATTACGTTATGTAAGGTCTGTAGGACCTAAAAGTGTCAAAAATAAAATAACTGACCGATTTTGAAACCTTTTTACTATTACCGAGGTAAACTATTTTAGATAGGTACAGGTTGTGTTATCTGAGATCCACAACTGTCCTGCGGATGCAAATGCGGCGTAGAATGCTACACAACGGGTTTTGAATATATATATATATATATATATATATATATATACTTGGGTCCCCAAAAATACCAAAACTAATATATATATATATATATATATATATATATATATATATATATATATATATATATATATATATATATATATACTTGGGTCCCCAAAAATACCAAAACTAATTACCCAACCGATTTTAAAAATTCTTTTACTCTTAGAAAGCTAAACTATTTTAAATAGGTACAGGTCTTAGATGAGATCCGCCAGTGCCCAAGATTTGGAAATTCGCTATGTTATGCAGATGCTGCGACAGGGGTATTTTTTTTTTACGGCACAGTATAGTACACGTCTAGCACAATACAGCGAACTTTTGTTGCGTGAAAAAAGAAAATGATGGGGCTAACTTTTTGGACATGTGGTTGGTTAAATGGTCGGAAAATGACATTTCATATTACACGAACTAATGCTATTCCAAGTAATGGCCGAAATGATTTCAGGCTACAAGGACTATATTTAAAAATAAGGTATTGTTCTTAAACATCCCTGTAATGCTCAAAAATGTTTTAAAAGAATTGCTTTTAAGCATTTTTATAATGCACTCCTCTAATGATGTAAAAAAAATCTGTACTACATGGTCGGCTAAGTGATCAGTAAAGCACATTTCATATTAACTACAAATGTAGTTTAAAAATAAACAAATATTTTACTTCGCAAAATATCACTTTTATTTTTGCAACCGTGACAATATTGTTTCGAACAGTCAGTTGTTCATTTTTAAATAGATAATCTGGTCGGATCGATAAGAATCCGGCCTCACCTGTTCTATAATTCTTCCGTCTAATTCTAATTTGGATCGTTAAAAACATTAAATTACAATTGCGATGCTTTATTTGAAGTGTACATAAAATACGCTTTATTTCAATAGTATTTTAACCTCTTCCCCTACTTGCTTCCATATTTTAATTCCTATACAGTTAAGAAAAAAATTTTCAAAATTTGTACTTTATCAGTCGACTGGCAAATGTCAGTTCCTTTAGAATATTTAAATTTCTATCTAATTAATTTAGATAACAAATATATGTTGATGAAAAAAATCCATTAATTTTAAAAGTATTTTTCATTTAAATTGTCGAACGAAAATAAAAATAATGTACAAAATAATATTTCAAAGTGAATTATGTTGAAAATTCCTTTTTGGTTTTTGTATTTCGCAGAAAGAGTGTTTGATGAGATGAACGGCGAAAGAGAAAAAAATTTTTTTTTGTTCTTACAAAAGAAAAAATTTTTTGCCTCATTTCATTCATTTTATACGCCGCGCCGGCGAAAAAATACGAGGAAAATTGAAAATGAGAAAGAAAAGAATTCCATCATCATTTATAAAATTTTTATGTTTTCTTCTTAAGTGTATAGCAAGGAGTATTTGCTTTACACAATTGTAATTTTATATGTACATATATATATATATATATATATAATGTATAGTACCGTTCAAAATGTTTAAATTATTCTTAAATAAATTTTGGATCATGGCTGTAGAAATCCATGGATTAAGAATTTGCCAGAAGAGAAAGGAAATTACTCAGCAATAGTCTATACTCTCTAAAATTAAAAGAATAGTTATTTCTAATCGATAATTCACATATTACATCATACGATTTTCATCATTTTTAGAGCGCCTCTTCCATGTCACATTTAGTCACAGTTTCCTGTAACTTTGTAATTTTTAACCTTTTAATTCTTTTATGTTACAGTATATATTATGTATTTTAATTTAATTCAGGTATAGTTAATATTACCGAAATTTTATTCACTTTTATTCTGCAATTTTTTATTACACCAATTGTTTAGATTCCCTGATCATTGTTGTTGTTAATGTTCAAACTTGTATGAATCTTATTCTCATAGTTCGTTATCTTGTCTCCCATTCACCTGCATGTTGTTTACATCTGCAATTTTTCTCATTTCTTAATCGGTTTCGATTTCTCAATTGTTTTGATTTACATTTGTATTCATACTTAAAATATATTTTTAGTTCTGTTCAAATCTACCTGAAGACGGTTAAATTAATCGATAGCTACCTTGTTAAAATATACTTATCTTAAATTTAAATGAAAATTGTCAAAATTAAATATTTCACCATATTATTTTCAAACTCATATTAAATGTACAATTTTCTGACTGTTCTATATACGGTAGACAAATTTTACGTCCAGTAAATCAATTTTCACTTAGTGGCGTCAATCATTTTGTAACTGAGTGTATCATAAATATATTAGAAAAAAAAAACCTAGCTAATATTATATGTTATTGGTGTAAAATTACAAAATTTTATTCGTTTGCTATTATGCATTACAATGAATATATAGCTAAAGACTTTATTGATTATGTCTGGGAACGATCACCACACGTTCCATCTAATATCTAATATTTGTTCGTTTACACAGTCATGAATTGTGTAAAGTCTAGATATTTTTATTATTTAAAAAAGGGAGAAATACTAGTGTCCGATCGAAACAGGATTGCAGAAACTTTGGCCTCGGTTTCAGTTTTGGCCGAAATCGAAACTTATTTAGACATTCAATTGTATGCTGAAATCTAGCGTATGTACGAGACACAAACTCGCCCGAACGAACGCGACAATTCACGGACACTGAATTTCCGTGCGGCGGAAGCTTCGGCTAATTTTTCACCGAAACCGAAACTATAGTCGAAACTAGAATTTTTGGCCGAAATTGACCGAAACCGAAACCGAAGATTCGGTTGGTCACTAAGAAATACCTAAATGATTCAAAGATATATTTTTAATGAAATTTTTAATGAGTGTTTGATGATAAAGTTTAGAAGGTTTTTAGACTCATATTGGAGATCATTTAGGATGAGTTTGAATGGAATACAGTCGAATCTAAATTTTTGCTTTGAAATTCCAGTATGATAAAAGTATATGCCACGTATTACGAGAAAAATGAAACCTTGGACCTAATAAAAGCCATATCTACTATCATATCTATTCATTTTACCTTAAGAAAGTCTTACAATGGAATAGTTTTTAATTGTTACTAACCAAAAAAAAGATATCAGAGGTAACTTTTATGAATTTATGATATTTCTTCGAAAATTTTAAATAAGTTAACGTTTGTAGGGTCTTAAAACACTTTTTTTGTTACATTGTAAAAATTAATTAATAGACACCCTAATAAGTACCTACTCGCTTCGAAAAATATTAAACACAGCATATAAAAAAAAATTTTTCTTTTAAAAAAGTAATAAAATTATAAATTCTTTCTCATCTGATTCTGTTTACTTGAGTCTGGCTGTTAGTACTGGTGTAGCAGCCATAATCTTGCAAAAACGCATAAGGTGTCCGAGACAAGATCGAGTAAAATCGAGACAATTTTAGATATTACGTTTCCTATTTGCTAGAATTTAATACATAAATTTTCATAGTAGATAGATGTAATGACATAAAAATTTCCGGTAGTATCGTAACTCGCGCTGTTTTTCATGCCTATTTTTAGGGACATTTTTTTTTTTTTGAGAAAGAACAAATGAAAAGTTTTAAATTTTTAATGTTTTTATTTACATCTTAAGGTAACAAAAGAAATTTTTTTTGAATAAATTAAATTTTGTTTTTTATTATTATTATTATCACTTGATGGCCCGGGGAAAAGAAGCACGTGGATGGCCCGGGTGATTTTGACTCTTGGGAACATCTGAAATCAAAAATTCTTAATTAGTCTTAATCTATAGATAGGTCATTCTGGTCGGAACTAGAAATAAGAAATTTTATTGAAAAATAGCAAAATGGCGGACTTCGAAAAAAAAAATTTTGTGTCGCACAAAGAGGTTTGTAATATGGAAAGTTAGGGGTGAAAAAAAATTAATTCTAGGTCGGACGAGAACTACAGGTGTGTCGAATAACTAGTTTAAGTTTCAGAGGAATCGGTTCAATAGAAAAAAAGTTATAAGCCGAGCAGACTGTAAAAACGCTGTTTTGAGAAAAAAGCGTTTAAATTTCCAGCAAAAAATTTTCATAAATAAACTCCTGCTTACATTAATTGTTAATACAAAACCGCTTGCAGGTGCCGGCCAACCTTCGGCGCGCACCTATGAGGCGCTTTCGAAAATTCGTTGTAACTCGGTTCTTATTTCGAAGTTCGGTCTAAAATTTTCACAATATATTCTCGATTTTTTCAATCCAAGTTACCAGACTACTACCTTCAGAAAACTTTTTATTTCCAATTTTTTTTTTTTTTTTATATTAGGAACTCATATTTTTTCTGTCAGTACCCTCGCATAAATATTTAGGTTTTTTAAAATATTTTTTTTAAAAAAATGTTTCCTAAGCCCCGTCTAGATAGAACAGAAATTTTTCAGGGAAGGAGAATTGTCCACCGTTGTGTATAGGAGGTATAGTTTTTTTTTATGCATATAAATCGCACGTATACTGAAATATCAGCGAACTTCATTAAATATCCTATAATATCCTTTGGAAGTAAATAATACAAACCACGCGATACAAATAAAATTAACAATGAAAGCATATTTATACACTAGTGTTCCGTATCAAAATTGACAAAGCAGAATACTCGGGGATTCACTTTGGTGTCTATCAGAGGCGATTTTCTCTCAAACCATTCGACTCAATAATTTAAAATTTGAAAATAGAATGTGGTGCCCCGATAATAGATGTGAAGTTAAATTTAGATTCTGGTGGTTAATTTCAGGGGATAAGCTGAAAAGCGGAAAGAACCTTTTTTTCAAGAGCATTGAGTAGAAAGCTTATTATAATACAAATTCAATAGTATATTTAACTATGTACGTACTTTTGTTAATTTTTGTTTTTTGCTATCCTCAACCGTTATTACCAAAAGGCTTGCTCAGAAAAATCTGAAAAAATTCATTAACTTTCAGAATGAGGTGCAGATTGAACGAAAATTACTACATAGGATCGAGTTTTTCTACGTAATTTCCTTGGTACATAAAAAGAAAACTTGATGACAGGTTTTACTTTGATTAAAATATTGTTAGTCAAAAATTATAATGTATTTAGGTATATGTTATGCTGAGTAGGTATTTTGTGAATTTAAAAAAAAAAAAAATTGAGTTCTAGAAATTAAACATAAAATTATTGGGGTAGTGGGTACTGGATGAGTCCGTGTGCCAGGTATATGATTCACTTGTAAAAAGGTCATTTTTATTACACTACGACTCCGTCCTCATCTATTGTTAAAGGTTTTACCACCCTCATTACCTGCGTTTATTAATATGGCCTCATCCAGTGGATTGAGGGCACATTTTTAAAAATGAATTCTAATCATAATTATATAAGTTTTATAAGAAAACGCTTTTTATTTTACTTTTTTAAGTAATATTTAAAAAGTATCAAACCTATACATATAATAAAACTGTAATGAGACCATTTTTGTACATGGAATATTTTTTTGAAAATTGTACAGGGTGATAGTTATTGATTTAGATATCAAAACAGCGATTTTTAAAATTTTGTCTGTCTGTCTGTCTGTCTGTCTGTCTGTTCACGCATCATGCAAAAACTACTGGATGGATTTTAATGGAATTTGGTGTGGCGGTGATAACTTATTACATGGGTCAACATCTATATAGGATACTTTATACTCCGGAAAAATATCTCATTCCCACAGGAAAATACAAAAACCATTTTGAGCATGTGCACTCATCACACGAAAACTATTGAACACGTTTTAATGAAATTTGGTGTGGTAATAACTTATTACTTGGGTCAATATATAAGATACTTTTTATTGCGGGAAAATATTTCATTCCCTCGAGAAAATTCAAAAATTGTTTTGAGCATGTGTACACATTACGCGAAAACTATTGAATAGATTTTGATGAATTTAACTTATTACCTGGGTCAGCATATAAGATACTTTTTACTCTGGGGAAATATCTTCTTCCCTAGGAAAAATACAAAAACCATTTTGAGTATGTGTAGTTTATTATTGTTTATTAAATATCAGTTTTGAAATTTTTTTTCGCAGCGATTTTATCAATATTACTTATAATATAGTATTGAAAAACGTCATGAGCAGCGGAGCCCCATCACGGAAGTCGAATTTTTCCTTTCATCTTCGGTATTGAATGTCTACAAGCGAAATGTAATTGAAAGTCCACAAGCGATTTGTCATTTTGGTGGTTTCAAAACTGATGATGAGTTTCATTTGTTATGAAAGTAAATTCACTTTTTTTTAAATTTTTTAAAATTACTATTCGCCTACTTGTATTTAGAATAAAAATTATGCATTTAAAACACATTTAACAATAGCATTCAATTCCGATGTAAAAATGGAAGAAGTGGCGGGAAAAGTAATGTGGACTCCCTAAAAGGTACTAGCTGGATACTAACTGAATACACGTACAAAATTTCAGCCCTCTAGGTTTCCTTAGAGAGTCTCTAGACGTGTTAGAAAACAAGCAAAAAAATTAAGGAAATATTGGCGTAAAAATCGTGGGGGTAAGAGTGAAAAGTTGAAACCTCCAAAAAACAGTGTCTGGCTATTAGCTTAACCTGTACACCAAATTTCAGCCCTCTAGGTTTATTTGGGGAGATTTTAACCCGAACGAAACTGTTAAAAAACAAGAAAAATCATGTTCTTTTGGGTATAAAAATGGTGGGGGTAGGGGTTAAAAGTCGAGGGGTTAAATGCCGCCACATTTAACACATTGAATTGTTTTTTTTACAATGCCCCAATCAATAAGACATTTAATCAGTCCCTTTTCATCAATGAATTTTCTAAATGATGTTATGCTATTAAAATTCATTTTTACACGTAATGACACAATTTTCAAAACAAACTGAATTGAACAAGATGTTACTGTCGAATGCCCTCAATCCACTGGATGAGGCCATATTAATAAACGCAGGTAATGAGGGTGGTAAAACCTTTAACAATAGATGAGGACGGAGTCGTAGTGTAATAAAAATGACCTTTTTACAAGTGAATCATATACCTGGCACACGGACTCATCCAGTACCCACTACCCAAACAGGTTTAATTCCTTTAATTGAACCATATGGAAAAAACTTTTTGTCTCGAAATATCTGACTTTTTGCTGTTAGACAATGGCATAAAATAATGTACTATTAATTTGTAATAGGTGGCATTAAATGGAAACATTTGAATATTTTGTTTGTTGTAAAATTTATAAAATCGTTTGTTGTTTATGCGTGTTGAATACTGTGTACAACAAAGACGTTGCTGAAAAATCTAATAAAATTTGATCACTGTTGCCTGATCGGGGGGTTTTCCCTCCAAAATTTAAGAGAGAATTTTTAAATTGCTGGAGGGAATTTTGGGGGGATAATTTCTTTGGAGGGATTTTTGGCTGGAAATTTTCAAACTAGGAGGAATTTGGAGGTTTAATTAAATTTGAAACATATATTTGCCATTCTGCTTAAAAATATTTAAATTGAAACACCAGTTTCAAATCAACTACTAAAATTTAAATGTGTGGTATGGTATTTTAAGACAACGTCAAAAGTCAACAATCAATTTGCTTAATTTTATTGTTTAAAAAGATACAGTAAACAATTTCTTGAAAATAATATTAGAACTATATTTTGCTATAAATTATTTTGTTTTATTTATTTATTTATTTTTTTTTTGTGTTCTTCAACTGTATTATTTTTGAAGAAGACATTTTTCAAAAAGTTGACGACTTTAAATATTGGTTATTTTTGGGTTACTCGGACGTTGCTTACGTATTTCATGTGCTGCAGTGCTAGTCGCTACTGTTCAGGATTCAAATGAAAATACTTAACATAAATTAGTATTTAACATAAAAGAAAAAAAAAGTAAATATAAATACATACTTAAATAAATTTAGTTTAACATAATTAAAAATTTAATTTTGTTTTATTATTTTATTACTGATGCATACTGGAATAAAACAGTCTCTTTTTAATTACTGAAGACATAATTAAGCTATTTTTTTATTTCAGTACATTTTATTTACAATTTAACCGGAAAAATTTAATTAAAGATTATTTAGAATACAGTTTAGTATGTAATGTTTTTTATTGGTTTTAAACATAGTTTAAAACATCATTTAAAACACTTTAATTTCAAACATGTTTTATTTAGATTGTGTTTTAAACAGTGTTTAAAACATGTGATTTAAAACACTTTGTTTTAAACATGCCAACCCTGGTAAGGAATAAAATTTTTTCGTTCGAAAAAAGTCACTGATTCTACGGGACACTATTTGCACGGGTACAACTTGCACTTGACGACTTGTTTTTTTTTAAACTTTCCACACCTTTACGCGCGGCCAACAAACGTGTAAATAAATAATAATATTTTTTATATTAATATTGATGTAATATAGCATTGGGAATTAAAGCGTTGTGATGATATTCACTTTTATAAAATAAGATACGACGAACGGTACAGATCCCGGACGATGGGTTAGCAACCGTAACCGGTAACTTGAATACACACATGAACCATCCACGTCCGCATGCACAGCTACACAACGTTTGCCAAGCTGGGGAGTTACTGGGGTAGCACAGTTAGCCAGTATTTATTTCTCTTGGGTACCATAATAAAATGACCGAAATGTTTCCTGTTTGAATAGCTACATAGAGAGCGGAATATGAAGGAGCAACTTTTAACGTTTTAAAATAAAAATTTTTACTTTTCGTTAAAATTAATGACCGATGGTTTTTCATACTTTTTTCAACGTTAACAAGTTTGTATATGTAACTTTTTATCAAAATACAAAAATAAACATGGTGGGTATCCGTTTGTTTGTATTTTTACCCGCATATTTTATTAAATGTGTCAGTGTGTGTGTTCGGGGAGGAAAGAATTATTGCCTTTTGATGTGTACGATGACAACTTTTGCAGTTGTTGTTGATATCTATCATATTTTGTTTCCCAGAGCTGACTGAATACTGCAGGTGTTGTCGCATTTAATTGATAACAACTATGAATATTGCAATGGAAATGAATTCTATACCAAATTATATTCACCATGAATCAGTATAAATCTGTGAATCAATTGTATCTAGCATTTTAGAGTGAAAGTTGTATCTGCTAAAAGAATTTTGACACAAAGTCCCATTACTAATTCAATTTATTAATTGTAAATAAGACCTATAAGATATCAGAAGAATCTATTAAGAAAAAAATTTTTATTGACAATTTAACTTATGTGTATCAAATTCCATAAGTATCTTGTAATTTTTTCACTTGTACCATGGAAAAAGTTACGACAGATTTTTACAGCGAAAAAAATGGTACAAAACATTTCATTGGTCACTTCACTGTAGATAAACACGATAAAAACGAAACAAAAATTCGTATTCCTAAATTTAAATGATTTCAGAACCACGATAACAATGTATTAAATAATGATGCGTATTATACTAACTTATTTTATTCGTTAAATTATCTTACCGTATAACACTTAAGATTTATATTTTTTCTGAATAAATTTGTGTTTTCTACAACTCAAATTTCTTGCCTAAAGCAATTTAACTCGAAGAACTGTCAACTAACAAAAACGCTTCATCTTCGCTGTCGCGTTTTTGTTAGTTGACAGTTATTCTCGTTAAATTTCTAGGCAATAAATTTTCGTTAGACAAACTCAAATTCATTCGAAAAAAATACAAACCTCTCGTGTAATAATAAGTGAAAAAAAATTTGTCCAACTTATATTGCCCTAGTACCAACCTAGTTTAATGTAAATAGGTCAGTTATTGTTTAATGTTGGATGTAATGTCGTAGTATCGTACTACTTGTGCCAATTCAATTGTAAATATATTTTTTTACAATCATAGTAGAAAATAGTCTTTTCCGTTCCGTGAGGAGAAAACAAAATATTTGTTTGCTGAGGACTGTTAATTGCGTTAAATAATGTTCGCTTTATAGTGAAAAGAGTAGCACTTTGTCGTTCGCTCAAGATATACTTAATTACAAATAGAGTAGAGGTTGTTTGTATTTTCTAAGGCAACAAATAAAAAGATTCTAAACTTCATATTATTTTTATCGTGATAATTAGAGTGAGGACATTGGTCCGCACAAACGGGGTAACCAAATTTTTATAGTGGGTTCTAAAACACACTACGTCGTCAAAAGTACGGGGACATCTTGACCCAGGAAGGTGTCCACACTTTTGACGCGGTACTGTACTTAATGTTGGGGTACACTGTCGTGTAAAAAGTGTGGGCACCCCCTAGGGCGAAGGTGTCCCCATGCTTTTGACGACGTAGTGTATGCTGGAGCCCGCTAAAAGAAATTGGTCACTCCTTGGAAACACGTTTGTGCGGACCAATGTCCCCACTCTAGTGATAATGTAAAATTTCAATTTTATTAAATTTCAAAATAACTAATATTAATTAGAAATAATAAATAAACTTCCAGATATTTCTGATGCTACAAAAATTATAACATTAAAATCAATATTAACGTCTATTGTTATTTTTTCAAGTACTTTTTAAGTAAAACGAATACATTTTACAAAATTGTAGAAAAAATTATGTGTGTAATTTGAGCACAAAGTAACATTACCGCTCTCATGACAATGATGCACTTTGTCTGGCGGCGTTGCGCGTGAACATTCTTAACCGGGCCGTACCACTTTACGCTCTTAATACAAAAATAATTATTACTAGTGTCCTTATTTTCTCTTTTTAAAGATATATATGCATATACTGGAGAGTTTTTTGAGAGTTTCTATTTTTTTTACGACCAAACCTTTAATTTAATCAAAAAATTGTTTGAAGAAAAGTTACAGACACAGGCCGAATTATTTTTAACATTAAATAAAAATTTTATAATAAATAAATATAAATATAGGATTAAACAAACATACAAAAATCTCAGTAATTCTCGGAAATCAATTCACCCTGTATTGGTTTGTGTATGTAGGCAATTCAGCCAGTTTCTTTATTTTGCTGATAGCTGGTCAAGATAAAATTAAAATCCCAAATAACTCTGAAATTGGTATAAAATTTTACCCTCACTTTTAAATATTATATAAACAGAAAGTTTTATCTGGATAAAGAATTCCTAGAAATATATCATGTAACATGTATTAAATAAAAAATGTTTTTTTTCCAGCGTAATAAAACATTAATTTGAAATAAAATTGGTATAAATTAAGTTTGAAGACTGCGAGCTGATGTAGTGGTTAAGTATGTAGGTAACTTCGTTCTTAGGTATCTGGTAGAGTTCGGAACAGACCGGGGAAGATACATCGTCATCAACATCACCAAACGATGCATGTAATCTTAATTATAACGCATCTAAATAATACAAAAAAAATTAAGTTTGAGGTCAAGTTCACCACGTGTATATATATCTCTTGTAAATTGTGCTATGTCAGTCCGGTTCTAGTAACTGGGGCATTAGTTCGACGACAGTACGAATAGCATTCGCTTATAAAGCCTGAATTAGTAGTTCATTAAGATAAACCAATAATTTTATACATAATCCAATGACGTCATATCACAAGATTCTAGAGGCCAATTTACCTTAACCTTCCGGTAACATTTTATTAATCAGTAGAGAACATAAATATTAAAACCTCATTCACGTGGCATTTTTAACATCTTAGATTTTCCTGTCAAAATTTTTATCATTTTAAAAAAGAAACCTTGTGTTTATCTATTTTCTTCTCTGCTTCTTTTTTCTTTTCTTTTTTTTCTTTCTTTTATCTTTCTTTTTTTTAGCGAATTTCCATTCTATTACAACAGCTCTTATGGTAAGACCTAAGTCCGGGACTACGGTACAAATTTGTTTTGGAGCTTCTAGAACCCGAAAATCTACCTCATATATATATATATATATATATATATATATATATATATATATATATATATATATATATATATATATATATATATATGACGTGAGTTTTTGAGAGTTGCCATTTCTATTACAACTAAATTTTTATGATAGAAACGGTACTGGAAAAGGTTCTTTTCTTGGATGTAATGGAGATTTAACCCAGAAAAACATTATCGGTTGAAGTAGCCTGAAGTACATATGCATATTTTTACCGCTTAACTGATAAATTTAAGAAAAACTAAAAAATTAAACTAGATTAAAAAAAATTTTTGCTCATTTATGTTGTTAATTAATGCATTAGATGAGTTTTATCGAGAAATTAACATATAGTCCCATTTAAAAATCTATAAGTTTGTGTCATAGCTCGAAAACCATAAGAGCTATAAAGATCCTAACTATAGCAATCGGTTGCCCCCGTCGATATCTACAACTCTTTATTTGAACAATTTTTCGATTAAAACAACGGTTTGGCTGTAATAAAAATGGCAACTCTCGAAAAACTTACACAGTATATGTGTGTGTACACGATAACTCTCGAACGAAACGTTTAATGCTTATGAAATTTGGTGTTCTTGCTGGAATCCGGACTGGCTTGGCTAAGTTCGTTAGCCAGATACATCGGATGCCCATTTTTCGCCATTTTTAGCGGTTTTTTTTTGTAAAATTTGGCTAGAATACAAAAATTTTTTTAATTTTTTTTTGACACCATCGAAAAGGGCGTAAAAAATTGCATAAGATAAACTTTTAAACCATTGTACTAAGTGAACTAGCTTTTAAGAAAAATTAAGAAATTTGCTGAACTTTTTTACAATAAATGTTTCATCGTTTTAGCAATTCTTTTCTAGATAAAACAAGTGCTAGTTAGTTATTTAATATGTATGTATGTGTTATAATAACAATAGCTCTGTCTCATCTTTTTAAATTAAAATTAGTCAGACTTTTTAAGAGTACGAAATGAAAGGAAATAGTTATGGAGAATTAGTTATGGAACGAAAATGTTTGTATGATGTCCTGCTTTAGAGAGAAAATATATTTTATATATATATTTGCATACCTAGAAAAAAAATCCAAGACTATAGTTATGTAATGTAATAATATGTTATTAAATGAATATATGCTACACTATATGAGATTCGTTGGGGTCCTGCAGACCCAAAAGCGTCAAAAATTAACTACTCAACTGATTTTGAAAATTGTTTGACTGGTAGAAAGCTAAACTATTTTTAATGGATACAGGTCTTAGATGAGATCCGCCAGTGCCCAATATTTGGAAATTCGCTATGTTATGCAGATGCTGCGACAGAGGTATTTTTTTTAAATTGATTTCGTGTAAATTAGTACAATATGAGACTTGAGCGAACGAATCCAAATTATCCTTTTTGTGAAAGTTGCGCTTACAAAGACCAGAATCAAGGTCAAAATGATACATCACGATGGACATCAATCAACAGATGGCCCAAAAAGCAAAATTATTTACGAGACAGCTATTTTGGATTTATTGAAAAAGTGAGATTAAAAAATATATCAAAAACTACCACTGTATTTTTTTGAAGAAAAAAGCAAATTTATATAAAATCGAAATTGAATCCTATAGCTAGATCGGATTGTATAAAATGTCCATCATCACGCAAAAAATTGATTTTCTGTGACATGGACATGAGTGAAGTATATGAATACACATTGACACAACCAATACAAATTTTAATCTTTAACCGTTGTACATACATATATGTTTACCACCACCGCCACCATCTCCGTCATACATAGATAATGTTTGCGATAGAAATAACAAATTTTTTTATGGTCTTGTTAAAAAGTAAGTTTGAGTTTTTTATTGATAAAAACTTTTCCCCAAAACATATACATGCGTGTACTTATGTGTGTATTATTCATATATTAATAAAATTCGTTAAGGAAAATTCAGCTGTTACAGCGGATGGTAAGAAGAGACTTGAGCATAGGATTGTGGTAGAAATTTAATTTAAGATTCCTTGGATAAAAATGGACGTAAAATCCGGTTATATTAATATAATAACTTTTGTATATACCTACAATAACTCGAAATTAATAAACAGAAAGAATATTTTCTTCGTTATTTGAGGCACACTTCCATATTGAAACAATAAAGAACCTTTTTCCATTCAAACCTGAAACCAATCATACCAGTTGGAAAGAGGGATAATTTGATCTACTCAATCCCTTGCGGTTCTGTGAAGGTTATTACGTAGGCCAGAATCCGAAAACGCTTGAACATCGGCTTAAACAACATCGATGGGATCTGAGGAAAAGTGACGTTCGAACTGGTTTGGCACAGCATTCAAATAAAAACGATTACCGTTTTGCTTTTGATGACACCAAAGTGCTCCAATGTAAAAGAGGTTACAGAAAAAGATTAATTTTGGAAAGTTTATGAGTAAACACATAAAAAACACATTTTACCAAACGATGTGTATAACTGTGCGGGATATTTTGGACAGTCTTCAAACTCAAGCAGCAGCGTGGGCCCACGCCCACGGCCTCGAACTTAAAAGGGCCTCGCCAGTGGGTGTTCTTTTTTTTTCTATTTTAAGCTCGCCGCCTAATTTTTAAGACAGAAATTTTAAAAAGAAAACTAAGGGGGACTTCTCAAAAATTATCTTGCCTACGCCCCATTTTCGTCTTGCGACGCCACTGCTTAACAAAAACAGACACAGTCATTTAATAAGAAGATGTTGTTTTTAACTTTATATAATTTTAACTTATTTTAGTTGTTTTATCTTAACTTCATTTTTTAATTATTTACTGTGATATTTTATAAAAAATTTTAATTGTTTTTGTTTAATTATGTGCAGTTTCTTAATTTTTGTTAACCTGCAATAATTTTGTTTTTATTTTCATTTTATCTCAAATTGACTTTTTTAAATAAGAACAATTTTTATTTCATTTTGTAAGTATTTTGAACAATTTTCTTATTTTTCCATTGCTGTTTTTCTAATACCTATATATTGTTAACTTTACTTATTTTATATTTTTATTGACAAGGCCTGATAAGGGCGGAATTTCTAAACCCCTAAATGTACGTCAGCTAAAATAAAATCAATCTCAAATTACAACTGGTGATAATTTTTCCAAAATATCCTGTTCTTTAATACTTTCATATTGAAAATTGGGAATGAAAATTTTCTCCTACATATCTCATAATGTGACATATTATGTATGAGTAACGTCTTTTAAAAAAATACTTGAGGTTCGTGTATAACAATTTTATGTTTTTAAGGCCCGTTTGCGAAATATTGACCACCAGATTAGTTTCTAGTGTCAGAAGCTATGGCTAGCGTTTTTCTTATAATAATTTAAATTGGTAGATAAAAAAAATGATGTGGGAGCATCTTTATTAGATGCTGGGAAATCTATTTTTATTATACGCTCTTTTATGTAACAGGAGTTTATTTCCTTGAAAAGAAGTCCTAGAAAATTCGCTAGGTTATGCAGATATTTATAAATTTTCCTTCGACAGGAAAATATATAATTGAAAAAAAAAAGAAGTTAAACACATTTTACAGATGGGATTTTAATGTTAGTATGAAGAAATTTTTATTTTTCAAAATAAAATTCAATCTAAACTTGTTTATAAATTTGTTTATCAAATAAACGGAAATAGAAAAAAACACATTTACTTTTTTTAGAGGAATGAGTACCTACTCTGTGCAACTAAGAATAAAATAACGTAATAATAATACAATATTTCACTCATAAATACTGAAAGAAAATTCTTTAAAAATTAGGTAAGTCTACAACCCAATCTAAGCAAAAATGAGAACTGATGATTCTTCGATTAGTATATCTTTTTCAATAATTTTTACGATTTATAATATTATAACTTCGCCAGTTTAAGAGATTAATTTCTAGCTCTCCAACCAAAATAAAGGTTATTAAAGCTACCTATAAATTAAGGGTTACAAGGAAACAATTTTATAACTACATTTGCTCAATTCTCGGTTTTCCAGCCATTCGTGTAGGATTTTGATATTAAATGATGGCTAGAAACTGTCAAAAGGGTAAACAATTTTTGAAGGAAAGAATCTGAGTTATTAAAGTTTGCTTTGTTTTGCTCGAAGCTTGAAATCATTTTTGAGATTGTTACAGTCACGAGGAAGCTGTGTGCGCCACCCCCTATTAGCCGTGGATTCTTAAATAATATTACTGCTTTGTAAGCAATGTAAGTAAAATATAATAAAAATTTATTTTCAGTCTTTTTCAAGCAAAGCCTGAGACTTTGGAGGTTTAGTTTAATAAAAAGGCTCTTGGGTCAATCCATATCAAGCGATTCAAAGACAATTATCTTACTATTTTATATTAACTATATCTTACTATTTTATTTAAGATTTTGTCCTCTGGTTATACTGGGTGAAAGCAGAAAGAAATCAAAAGATTTTGTTTTTATCTCATGTACTTTTTTATTAAACAATTTTCAAATTGTGAAAAATGCGAAATTTAGGCACACATTGTTTTACGTTTCTAGCTATATCTCGGCTTACGATCTACTTTGGAGCAAAATACCATTTTTTTTTTTAGAAATTTCCAAGCTTTAAAATGATATGCAACAAGCTAATTTCAAAAAAAAAAAACTATCAGCCGGTTTTACATTCATAATTTTAAAAGTTCTTTAACTAAAGCTACTTTTAATTTAAAGTGGACTTTATTTTTAGCATTGTTTTACAATGATCAGGTCTGTTTACTTTGTTAAAGGACTTTTAAATGTTGCATGGATAAAACGAACTATGAATGATCGTAGCTACAGTGACTGTATAATATTCTTTATAACAGTGTGGCCATTGGAACCATATCCGCCATATTCAGGCCAAATTTGAAGTGAGTAACCGTAGTAACAGAATAAACAAGGTATACAAATTCAATGCATTTGGCCTGTTAATGCCGTCAACCAATAAAAAACTAGACCTACTAATGGCCACACAGTTATCAAGTATATTATAAAGTCACTGTAATCGTAGCCAATCTTACATTTAAAAAAAATAACTATAGAAACGAAAATGACATGATTGAATTTCAAAAAATACGTATTTCACTCATTTCGCTACTGCCAGTGAGATTGGAACAGAAAACTACATTATTTTTTCTTTTTAAAAGAAATTTATCATAAATACAATGAATCATAAAGGAAATCGCGGGTAACCCAGAAATCGTTCAGCCAGTTTAACCCAATAGAAATATTAATCCAAGACGTAAAAATAATCAAAAATATTATTGAAAATAAGCAGACAAATAAAATTTTTATTTTATTTATTTAAGGTACAAATATTTTATAGAAAAATTATGCTTATAAACAAAATTCAATGATAATAATCAGCAATAACAAATATGTTAAAGCCGACTTTAAGCAGTAAAAGTCGAAATAATTCTTACTTTAGTTTAAAGTCGACTTTTACACTAACGGGGCTTTAAATTTGATTGTAAAACAGTACCAAAAATAAAATCAGTTTTAAAGTTGGCTTTAGTGTTAAAGTCGGCTTTAAATGTGATTGTAAAACCAACCGTATAACTTTTAATTTATCAAATTAAATTTTGAAAATTTTATTCTAAAAAAAAAATAATAATAAAATCTTTTTGAAAAATTTTTAGGTATTTACTTAAGTATTGATCTACAAATAAAAAAAAATTTAAGTTGGGATCCTATAGGGATCATATTTAAAAAAATGTTTTTCCAATACAATGTGCCTCCCAAAAACACTCAAAAGTCATTATAATTTCTACTATCCTTTTTCAATATATTAGATAGTAGATCTTGTGAGAGATAGCTATATTACGAGTTTATCTAAAACATAAATTTTTGTGGATGAGTCATTTTCAGTTGTCGCTCTTTTCACTAAAACTCTAGTTCTTTTTTTGAAGCAACTATTTACGCTGTATACCACTGAAAACTATGACGACCATGACAACAATCCAATATTAGCAATTTATAAGAGTGTAACAACAACAATTTAATGTATTGGTATCTTTTTATACCCCTGACTCAAAGTTAGTATTCCTTTAAGAAATATATCTTGCCATTTATTAGACAAAGACAAAATATACTATAGGAATTCAAATGACTGTTGCTAATGCTTCCGAGACTACTAAAGTAGCGGAAGCATTGTGATCACTTTTGAAAAATAAAAAAATTTTTCCGTCCAAATTAAAATTTTTTACGCCCATTTCACGGTTTAGAACTTCCTGAACAATTTTGGTTTGGTGTCTGTCCGTCGGTCCGTCTGTCTGTCGCCAGTTTGCACCAAGTGGCATAACTTCTGAACTATTCAATTCTTTTTTATTTATGAAATTGTCAGGAATTATGCGGTCTGGTTCCTAGATGGTCCCCTACAAATTTCACTGCATTCGGAGTAATAGTATCCACAGTGCTACCATGAAATTACATTAAATGTCAATATCTTATTTACTGCTAGTCCCACTTCGCTCAAATTTTTAAAGTATTTTGGGTGTTAGTTTCTAAAATATTTTTGCTATTATTTTATAGTTCAGCCTTTAAGTATTTTGAGTTACAACAATTTTCTTTTGAACTTTAAGGCGAAAATATTATAATTTCACGGTATACTTATATTTGGTAGAATATTATATTAAAATCTATTACAAGTACGAGGAAGCTGTATGCCATACCCCATTGGCAGCTTATTTTTCCTATAATAATAATTTAATTTTTTAAACGACTTTTTGAGTTGTCTTTCTATACAGTTCTATGGTTGAACACCGAATTGCTGGATCAGATTGAATATAGAGACTGGGGTTACACAACCTACTTTTAGAAACTAGCAACACTTTCAGTAGGGTACTGGGGTTACACAACCCACTTTGAGAAATACTGAACAATTAACTGAACTGCACTGCTCAAGGACTGGCATGAGATCGATTCATATCTAAAGTTCTGCTTGCAAGATCCCACTTGTCTGTTTCCTTGTCAAAACTTGACTATCTCAGGACAAATAAAATAACTGTATCTTTATCAGAACTTACTGAAACTCATAGAGTTGCTTCCATAACATACATAAAATTACCATTTACACATATAAATCCTATATCTCTTAATAAACTGAGTTATAATCATCAGAACACACTAATTTCAAGAATCTATAAATTCGTTTTTTAATGTCTCTTCATAGAGATATTTAAAAATATATATGATCCCATGAAGATCCCAACTTGATTTTTTTAAATTTTGTTTATAAAAGTTAAAAGATTAACTAGGACGTTTTTCGAAATTTTTGAGAACATTATTTTCTTGGAATCTTCTTTGAAATTTTGAGTTTTTATATAAATAATTTTAGTTAGTTGCTTTAAACACACACGTGTAATATATCAAATTAAAGCTTATGTAGTTCTGAAGAAAATGATGTTTTTTTTTTTTTTTTTATATTTCTATCACAATCCTAAACGGAGTTACAGTAAAAAACGTATTATGTTACATTGTCAAAATTTGCGAATTTTCCAAATTTCAAAATTATTTAAAAAGGTAACTAACTATAAGTGACAAAAATCTAAAATTTGAAATTTGTACTAAGTTAGAGTAGCTCTTCAAGAAAATTAAAAGAAAAAACATATTGAGTGAGGTCAGATAAAAAATTAATTAAAATTTGAATCACTTGATATGAATTGACCCTCTTTCTCTTACTGCTTGAGAAAATAAGTTTTGTTCTTTATGTGTAAATAAAGAAGTTATAGAAAAGTGGTTATTAAGAAAAATAAATTCATTATACGTAAACTATTTTTTGTACGGAACTGTTTTTTAATTGTGTTAAGTTAAATCTGATCAGTAAAACTTGAAATTTGATAGACGACGTTTTTTCTCCTTATTGTTAGTAAGATACAAATAATTTTCTTTGTACTATAAATGAATTCTTTGATTATCTTAACGTTTACTCGTTGAAATCCAATTAAAAATATCTACTTATATTTCCTGCAGCATCTATTTTATAAACTGAATTACATAATACGACAAGAAGTATAATGATATAGAAATGAGAACAAGAACATGGTTGGTTACGGGTGTACGGTACATTTCCTAAGAAAAATGAACTGAATATAAACGACAACATAAAACACAACACTGTTTGTGAACAAAGCAGTCCTGATTGCATTCACTCTGATTGATAATTCGTTTTAAAAAAAAAAGCAAAATAAAAATGAAACGAAAAAATGATAAAAATAAAATTTTTCTCTTCACTGACACCGACATTTTCAACATGTACCTACAAGAAGAGAAAATTCTATTATTCTACAATAGAAAAAGTTATCTGTTTTGAAAACTTATTAATTTTGTTGTTCACCAAGAACAAACAGTGTACAACACAATGTATTGCATATGTACTTGATGTACTTTTTAAAATACATATTTTCGAGAAAATATAATTTTTCATTTAAACTAGTTTTTAAAGTTTCATTATATTGTTTTTCTTTAACGAGAAAATGTTTATTGAATTTGCATTTTTGTGGCGAACAGTGCTGGTTACATTATACCTACATTTGATCGTATCTTTCTATAGATTATTGATTTCAATAAAAAGTGGTAATATATGAGGGGTATAAAAGCAAAGTCTGTAATCTCCACCTGCACCATATTTCGGGTAATCATCTTTTTTAAATTTTGATCCTTTTCAATTCATAACCAATAAACTGTTGTTACTAGTTGGTGACAAAACATTTATTAAACCTGTTGTTTTAAGCCTGACTAGTATTATTAAAGTAATTTAAGATTAAAATCAAATTTATTGATGGAGGTTGCTGGCTTTGCTTTGGATGTAAGGAGATTGTAGTGTTTGCTTTGAAAATGCAAGGAGATTGTGTCTTTTGCATTGTTTGGTAAATGAAAGAACAATTAAACATTATTTTATAAAAGGTAATAGTAAATATTTTTCAAACAAAAAAAAAGTAAATATAAATATTTTTTATTGAATCAAAGTAAATACAAATTTATATCAAATAATCATACGTTTATATGATTAAATCAGCAGCCTCAACCAAAATTTCACATAAAGATTTTCCTCTGGTGAATTATCTTCCACGGTAGTATCATTATTGAGTACATTGTGCCTATAGAACACTCTTTTGTAATATGCAAGCTCTGGTTTAGCAGACCATTCTTCCCCAAAATATTTCTTGAGAAAGTTGTCCACCTGAGTTAGTTTTGCTGCATTGACTTGTACTTCATTAATTTCATTTTTTCCAGCTGTACGTTTTTTATACTTTTGCAAATTTTGAGAACAGTTTGTAAACTCTGTAATCATTTTTATAGAAACGTTCCCCTTTAGTTAATACAGAAATTTTGGTAGCGTTTCTTTTTATATAAAATCGTTTAATCGGTTGAAACTGAAAATGCCAATTACCCTATTTTTTCATAATAGCATCTGATACTTTTTTCCAGTCGAAGACATTCAGATCCAAGTTTTACTACAGTGGCATGACTTTTTATAATTTTTACGTAATCAGCAGGGGACCTATTGTTTCGTGACGTCTAATTCTTTTTTCAATGTTCCCGAAAACTCTATCAGGGGGAATGAAGGTGTGAATGACTCCAAAGACAAAAGTACTTTACAAAGTGTCTGTTGTCTTTTATTTGAAAAGGCAACAAACACTTTAAATAAAACAGTAAAAATGGAGATTGCTAAGTTTGCTTTAAGCATTTAAGTGGAGAATGTTGAGATTGCTTTGAACCGTGATATTTAAATAAATTTTTCTATTGGAGTTTGAAGTATTTGTCATTAATTTAATATTTGCATATGTATATTAGTCTATGTTCTTGCCTATGATACCATTAACTCGTTTTCGTTAAAAAGTGGAGATTGCAGACTTTGCTTTTATACCCCTCATATATGAAACACTGTAAACGGTCATAGATCATACGTACATCTTTGTAATTCGAATATTTGTAGAGGATACTGAATGTAATAATTTCTTAATTAAAAGACAATTTTTTACTTGGCTAATACCACTTTATTTAAAGTTTTTAAATATCTGTGAAATATGTTTCGGACCCATATGGCCATGAACGAACATATGGTGTTACGAACCAAATTTTTTGGTGCGTATAATTTTTATTGTTTTAGAAATTTTTATTGTTTGTGTTGAATGAATAAATTCTGTACACGTAGAATACTTGTTCTTACCTAGAAAAAGGTTTTCTCAAGTTTTTGGAGTTTTTTTTTAATATGATTTCTTAAACATGGTTATTCCTCTTTAAAAAAATGTTACTACGCTGTAAACAGGGCCGGATTACTCACCCGGCCTACCTAGGCCATGGCACGTTTTTTAGGGGCTGCAGATTTAGAAAACAGGATGGGAAAAGTTGTAATTGACGTTTTTCTTTTTTTTTTTTTGTTCGTTAGTTACTTTTGTAAAGGAAAGTTTGAAGAAAGTAGATTAAGATTTTCTTCTTTTTAAGCAGAAGGTAGAGGGGCGGCATTTTTCACGGTGGCTACGGGCGACAGTTAGCGTAAATATTTGATCCTAACATTATGATTACATTTACTATGATAACAATTTTTTAAACGTTCGTAACACCAACATGGATATGAATTACTTTGGAATGAAACACAAACATGGATCCGCCATCTTGTGGTGCCCACCATATTGAATTTTAAATGATGGCACATAACTAATTGTGTTCTACTTATAATGCCCATTTATTTGATATCCTTATTAACAGAGTTTTAAAAAGGTAATCCGTCATTTGCCATAAAGGTCACGATTTTCAATCCACCATAATACCGAAAGCACCACTGTATACTGTCCTTAAAATCAAAGGTTTGTGAAAAATTGCAGTATGACCAAATATCAGTAAGTATTCGTGAATCGATTTTCAGATTTGTGCCGGATACTTTTACTAAAACTTATAATAGTATTTTACGGGAGTGGAGTACAGCACACAAGGGATTGAGTGTGAATTCCAACTAATTATCAAAAAAATATCTCGCAAATTTCATTTACATCAGTGCAACAGATTTAGAGATATTGTGGTCGTTACACCGGCTCCAGATTTAAGTCAGCAACACCATTATTTCTCGGCAACGGCTGTGGGAAAAAAATAGAAACAAATTAGCTAAAAAATATCCCGAAAATTGCATTTGAATAAGTTCAGCAGGTCCGGAGATACAGGGGTGGGTGGCTGATTTAAGTCTGAAGTCAGCTCCGCCATCGTATCTCGGTAACGGCTGCGGAAAAAAAATCAATTCGTTGTTAAAAAAATGGCAAAAAATTAGCAAAAAAATATCCCGTAAATTGCATTTGAATAAGTTCAGCAGGTCCAGAGATACAGGGGTGGGTGGCTGATTTAAGTCTGAAGTCTGCTCCGCTATCGTATCTCGGTAACGGCTGCGGCAAAAAAATCAAATCGTTTGTAAAAAAATAGCAAAAAAATATCCCATAAATTTCAATTGAATAAGTGCAACAGGTCCGGAGGTATAGGGATAACCGGGCTCACTTAAGTCTGAAGTCAGCCCGGCCATCATATCTCGCTAACGGCTGCGGCAAAAAAATCAATTCGTTGGTAAAAAAAAAATAGCAAAAAAATAGCAAAAAAATATAGCCTAAGTGGGATCTCGGGGTTATGACTTGGCGGAGCTAGCTTTATAGACACGAAATTTTCTACCATACACTAACAGAAACTAACAGTACGTCTCCACTAGACATATATCATGTTAAAACTTATGCCGTGACATAGAAAAGTCTTGTAGAGACGCTAGATGTTATATTTTATGTCATAACATACATGTCTTGACATATGTTACAACATGACATCTGTAAGACATAAATTTGACGTCTATGAGATTTTCAACATGGCGAATCTATGAACTAATCCAATACTTGGGAGATTTATGTTCTTAATTATGTTCGCTATTTCATTTTTCAAAATTTTATAGTTGTTTGTAAACATAAAATTAATGTCACAGCATTGAAAATCTTTCTTCATAAATAATAATAGGAAATTAGAAATTTAGAAATTAAAGATGTCAAGACATAACAGGTTCCCACTATTCATTATATGTTAAGACGTAAATTATGTTAAGACATAAATGTCTTGACATCAATAATGTCTAGTGCAGATTCCGTGTAGGGACGGATTAACATAAATTAAAGGAATATTCTAAAATACTTACCTATATACGTTTTACCTTCTAACAATATTTCTTTTTTAACCTTAATCCAAATAATAGAAATTCTAATCTAAGGATTGAAATAATTTATTTCCTCACGATTCCTTAGTTGTACTGTTTTATTTCAATTAAAATTTCATTTACATTTTGTGAAATTACATTTCCAAGAAATTTTTCGACATGTTTGATGCCTTCTTCAGTTGGATCTAATTATAAAATAAGGAAAGAGAATTTTAATTACATATGTATTTTAACAATATTACTAATTTATTTATTTATATTAATATTAGGTAAAGAACCATAAATTTCAAGTATTTTTTGCGTAAGAGGATTTTTTGTTTGTTGTTTCCAATAATTACTTAATTTTGATTGAAAGTTATGATTTTTTATTGTTTTAAAAATTTTAAAACAATTTTGTTTTTTAAATTATAAAATTTTTTTTATTAAAAATTTTTCAAAGACAACAATTAGATTGGCCGGAATATAATACTATAATTTAAACGGGCAACAGTTTTTGATTATTTGGATAGAAAAAATTTTAAAATTTTAATATTTCCAGGAGAAAACAATGTCCTATTAAATTTAAATAGGAAATGAGACCGGACATGTTAACAAAGTTAATTATTTTTCTTTTTTGAACTAGAATAAATTACTGTAATGTAACAAGTACTTACGTATTTACCGCTGTTAATTCATCGAAAAGGATATATTATTCGTTTCTATTAATGTAAATAGAAGTAAGTTTTTTTTTTAAATTTTAGTAAATAATAAAAATTTTTTTAATTATTACTTATGTCGTTTTTGATACTGAATTAATTTTATTGTTTTCTTTTTAGATTTTGATTATAGAATTTTCTGGAGAATATGGATATGATACACGCATGTCCCATTTTCTATTTTTATCCAGCAACATTACATAGTTTTATGTATTTTGTTGTAACTTAAGTTGTAGTTATGTAACGGAAGAATCCTTCACTCATTAAACGCTTCTTGTAATTTTTTTCTTTGTCAAAAATTTTAACATTTTCAAAATCGAATCTGTGACTGTTATTGATTACATGCTTGGACAATCCCGTAACTTCTTTTTCCCTTTTGATATCATATTTATGTTGTGTTATTCTTTTACTTAGCAATTGGGAAGTCTGTCCGAAATAAATTTTATCACAGTCACGGTATTCTACCCCATAAACTATATTGTACATTTGTTTGTATTCTATTTTACTTCTCTTTTTCGAATAAATATTATGTATTTTGTCTTAAAAAGCAAAAGTTACTCTATTTCCGCTGTATTTTTCAATTAATGGCTTTATTTTTTTACTTAAATCATTATATGGAAGACACAATATGTCTTTAGAAATTACTTCTAATTTATTTTTTATAGTTTTATATGGGTGATTCTACTTTTTAGGTCCTTAAAAAAATTAAAGTTGTCTCCACAATAAGGAAGGTTAAAACTGTATACAGAATGAAGATACTGTCATTTATTTTATTTAAATAAAGTTAATAACTCCTATTTAGATGACCTACCTACATTTACTTTAATTTTTTATTTAATTTTTTTTATAAAAATGGTGTCAAACTTTTATTTCAGTTCTAAAACGCATATCCCTATTACGTATTGCTTGGAACTACGTTTTTTAAAAATAAGTTTACTGAAACCACACAATTATAAATAAAAAAGAGAGTTAAATTGTTACGCATGGTAATTAGAAAGTTAAATTTTATTTATCTGCAGAATTATTTTTTTGGCGTGACGAAAAATTGTCGCGAAAATTTGAGTACCCTTCGTCACAACTGCCAAATATTGTTATAAGTTTAGAAAACTTTAAAATGCTGCCAAATATTGCTATAAGTTTTTTTGATGAAACGAAACGCCAAAGACCATAGAACATAAAGCGAAAGTCAAATCAAGTGATTGACATTAAGAGCTTGTCCTTTTTTTTTACGTCAAGCAGGAAGACCGGCTGCTTGTGTTTATTGAGTGTATCTTTCGTCACGGCTTTTCTGGTATGTATTTAACGAATTTCAAATCGTTTTTACGTAAATATTATTTGTAATAATATAAGCTTTACGATGAACTCAAGTTTTCGATCTAAAAAATCGCTATTCACGATTAATAATCATTTTGTTGGAAAATTGTATCGATATAGAATTGCATAGAATGTGACGATGGAAGACATGAAAGTGGCAAAGGATACGAAATAAAATAAGTATATATTTATTATAACAGTGTTTGTTGTTTGTATATCAACTAAATTTTTTAGTTAACTAATTTGATTAATTTGGTCAACTTCTAACCAATTTTTTTATATCATAAAACAAACACAAACAAACACAAAACACACTTTTTTCGCAAATCTGTCCTTTTAAATTGATATTAGGAGAACATAATATAAAGATTATTTAAATAATAATTTAAATTTTATTATTTAAATTTAATTTAAACATTTTTTTCTGTTTGGATTCAGTAATCCGCAAAAAAATATTGGTTTTAATTTAAAACCGCGCTGCTGGTCTCCGGATACCGAATCTATGATAATTTCCCTACATTTTAGTCGCATGAAATCCTACTAAATGGTTTTCTCTATTTTTTTTATGGTTCAGACCTAAAAAGTAGAACCACCCACATGCATTGTGGGTAACTTTTTCTTTTATTTTATTTATTAGACCTTCTATATTTACCTTCTATATGAGTTAAAAAGTTTCAATAGTAGTTTTAAAAAACGACTCTGTCTCTTAAATTACGTAAGATCCGACACTGATGCGATAATAAATATGTCGAATTTATAAAAATTGTGTTGTTAGAACTAAAAAATCCTAATAAAAACTAGTAAAAGGACAGATTTCTGAAAATAACTAATTTTTTACACTTTTTTTAATGATTTTTATTATTTTTTAAATGGCTGAAGAAATATAATTTTAAATTTTTCAAGGTTCAGATCATAGAATAAAATCTGTTGAAAACTCATACCAATTTTAAGGCGCGCGATATTAAGGTACACGATCTTTTGCAAAAAGTTTTTGATCACCTGTGACAAGTCGTTGCCGAAACATGATAATTTCAATTTTTTTTTATCATTAACATGGCGAAAGTTTTACAGAAAGAAAATACGCCTTCTCTTTTGAACTAATTAGGTCTCTTCTTGATAATAATTTGGGAAGTTATGTGTTGGACAAAGTTTAAATTTAAATTAGTATAATTATAATATAATTCAATAATAATTTGAATTAACATCAAAATTCATAAAGAGAATTATTTTGTAAGTTTCACACTAATTGCGAATTCTCCCCTCTATTTACATTGTTTTAATTATAGCATAATTAACGATGATTAATTAGTTTTGTTAATTACGTATTTAAATATTTTATTCAAATAATATTATTATTTTAGGAAAATGTTAATCCACAAATATTTATGAAAATATTTTGATTTATTTTGAAAATTTTTTTTAGACCTTAATGTATGACGTATGTGCCGCTTCGATAAAATTTCAAAATCTCAACACTTTTACCGCAATATTGTAGAATGTCATGGTTATTTATGAGAAAATTAAAAGATGTAATTTACTGTCTCTAATTCTTTTTGATTCCTTTTTAGAAACGTTTTTCAACATAATGGAAATATTTCATTTTCGGAAAGTTATTACGGAAGAGGTAATTTTTTTATAATTGCGCCCACCGGAAGCAATAACTTTTTCTTAACACCCATTTGAGTATTAAAATTTATACCTATCTCTGAAATTTTAACGCGTCGTGCGTTGCCCAATCTATGCTCAGTCTCAATATTAAAGGTTTTTTTTTTAACAGACATATCAGTTCTCAGTTCAGTTTCAGTTTCCGTTCTCGTTTCATTTCAGTTCGGAAAAAGGTTTGTTTTTACACGGTTCGTTCAGTTCTCACTGTTCTCAATCGTTTCTTTTCTTTGTATAGTCTGAGTTCCCCTGATTTTCAAGAACACTGACGTGAGCGAACGGATTGAGGCGTGGTGCACTTGTTTACACGTAGGAATTCTAAAAACTGAAATGAAACAAATAGGTCTATCCATTCCGTCAGTTCTCAATTTCCGTTTCAGTTGTGTTTTAGATTTTAATTTTTACATTTTTACACGTAGGAAAAACTGACACTTAATCTTAAACTGAACTGAGAATTGATATGATCGTTTAAAAGGTCTTTAAGTGAAGTCCTATTAAGGGGGACCACTAGTGTGACATTTTGAAAAAATTGGAAAATTTTTTTGTGCATGTTTTCATTGTCTGTACCTTTAAAACTAACATACTAAAATTTCAAGTGCGTATCTCAAATAGTTTTTGAGTTATAGCCATCTAAATAGTGAATTCTGATTTTCATTGTTAACTTTGAGGTATTGAGAAATGTATGAAGGGTTAATATTTTAGGAGTTTTTGGACGTGGCTGCCAGTCACATGTTGTGGAACAGCTAGACCCTGGCACATTTAAACGACTCATCTAGTTTTACTATGACCGTTATAGTGAGTACATGATAAATAATTTTAATAAAAATTCTCAGTGATTAAAACTAAAAGGTAAGATAAAGAAAAGCTACATTTTTCAAATTTGCAGCAGTTATAACTCGAAGACAAATCATCCGATCGATTTGATTATTATTGCAGCTTCTTTTATATATGTTTCTTCGTGCCATAAACTTCCAGTTTTCCGATCGAATAAAAAATGTAATTTTCGCAGGCCAAAAATCATCAATTTTTCGAGCAAAATTTGAAACTTTTTTTTCAAAAACTCCGCCATTTTGTTAAATTTTAACTTTTTCTCGATTGAGGTTCACGCTATGGGCAATACCTTCTAGTTTAATAGGCTTTTTTTTGTTTTTGATTTCAGGCACTGTGAAGGTCGCTATCACTACAGCAGTGGAAGAACTTTTGTTTTGGGGCCTTGGGAGATCGCGAATAACTCAATTATTTTTCAATTTTTTGGTATAAAAAGTTTATCAGGAATTTATTATATATCAACGAATATATCCTTAAAATACTAAAACATTCCATACAGTAGTTTTCTTTACAAAAATTCCCAAAAATCACCTTTTTTCAGGCGGTCACACTAGTGGTCCCCCTTAAAAATGATTTTGGACAAAAAATTAAATTAATTACTACAGAAATTTCTTCTCCTTAAAAAAACTACTCCAATTTAAGACTTGCGTAAAGAATCTGAATATTTATTTAAACGTTAAGGAATTACTATAGATAATGTTGATTTTGAATCAGTTTATTGTACGGTATGAAACGGCTATAGAGTATAACCTATGAATACAAAACAATTTCGGATCCATATGGAATAATGCAACAAAGAATTACTTATGAGAAAGAACTGTGTTAAATAATGATAGGCATATTGATGTACCGTAAGTAGTAGTAACGGAAATGCAAAGTTAAGGCAACCATACAAAACACACAAAATAATATCTTACAGATTTGCTTGTACATAAAGTTGATGTTATTTTCGATGAAATTTATACGCATATAGGTAATTAATAACGAATGTTACGGAAGTGTCCCCCCGCAACTTCGTTTATTTTGACACCTAACAAAGTAACAAACACATTACGTGTCCATTTACATATTTAGGGGTTAAAACATCCCTTTTAAAAATTTTGGTCTTTTTCTCATATTAACCCTTAAGTGATTTTGATGAGAAGTACTCAAAAGGTTTAGACGGAGATCATATTAGTCTAGAATTTTTTTCATTGGGGTTACATTATTTTTAGGGGGTTAAACAGCTCGCAGAGTGAGTTTAATAAATTTTTTTAAAAAAAACCATAACTTCAATTACTTAAAATTCTTTAGAATAGCTACACTTAAATAATTACTAAATAATACATACAACCTACTGTAATCGGGCTACGGAACTGCAGGGTTATGGGGGGGGGGCTATACATGAAACGAAATATTCAGCGAAATGAGAAGGTAAACATTTTGGCCTTTTCCCATCATAAAATTTATAAAGTAGGAAAAACCAAGTTAATTGGTACCTAATTCTTTGAATTGAAACAGCTAATTCGTAGAATTTGGATCCGAAATGCTTTGATGAAATAGACGGTATATCCAAATTTGAAGACAAATATTGTAGAGCAGGGGTGGCGAACCCAAATGTTCTTGCGGGCCACTTTGGAAGTGCATCATAACTTCGCGGGCCTCATATAAAATTATGTGTTTCCATATATTATGCATTTTTTAATACATTGGTTTTCACTACCTTGGTAATTATAAAATAAATATAATTTGTAGGGGTGAGTCGGTTATATCGTACCACTTTTTACTTTAACTTAAATGTTCGGTTTATGATGAGACTTACAATAATGAATGAGTACGTATAAAATAAAGTTTAATATTTTGGCTACCACATACAAGAAAACCAACTCTTTACTTTTATTTTAACATGCCTCAAAATTACTTTTTGTAAAGGACTGTGATTGGTACAATTTAGCCGACGAGTTGTTTTAATTGTACCACTAGTATTTAAATTGTACCACGGGTGTTTAAATCGTACCATTGAATAAAAGAATCAAATAAATTCTTAAAGAAATCATTTATTTTTGGCAGTTACGTGAAAAAGGAACTATATTATCATAAATCTATATTTGTTAATAAGAAAAACGTAATTACTAAAATATGAAATCAATGAAACACAACTACTATAATTAAAGGAAAACAATTATACTTATTTGGTTATAACTAATATAAAAAAGTGTGAAAAAAAGAACAATGTTTTCAGTATATTTATGTTTATTAATAAGAATAACAATAATAATTAAGAGAAAATAGTTACTTAAATATTGCAATCTTGTTGTTTTTTCTTTACATGCCGCAGAATTGTGGGTTTTAGGATTGAATAAGTTCTAGAGATTTTGTTTAAACCCAATTCTTTTTTTTCGTAGGTCACAAGAACTCTTTCTAAATCTTCTTCACTTCACTGATAATATTTCCTTTCATCGTTAGGGTCCGTCATCTAAAATAAATAAATAAACAATTTGTAAATTTTTCACCTATTCGGCTTTAGACTAGGCGACTAAATCGTACCGGTACAATTTACCGATCTACGAGTGGTACGATTTAACGTACCACATAATTTTTGAAAAAACAAAACAAAATTTTGACACGCCGCCAAAATCAATAATAATCTAGCTCAAATCTGTAATGAAATTATATAGACTGTGTAGTTTTAGCTTAATTTTATCACGAGTTATATCCTAACGAATCAACACGAGAATTTATATGAAATATCACTAAAAAAGATTTTTTCGCCCGCACATACACTTCGCGACAGACACTATTTGCAAACAGTGGATTGTTGGTAGGTTGCGTAAGCGCATCGTTTCATGTTGCCAGTGTAGAAACAATTACTCATTTAGTGGGAATTACTCCCCTATAAGCGTGATAAATCTCGCGGACTAAAAAAAGTTCAAAGCGGGCAGCGGGTTGACCACCCCTGTTGTAGAGTATACAGATATAGAGGCGTTATCGATTAACGTTAGAAATTTCGAAACATTTTACGACTACAGTTTCACTATAGTTATATATGAACGAAGATGGAGAATCTACATGGATTATGATATTGTAATTAACATTGTTGAATTATTTATTCGTCTCGTAATGTGTTTTGAACATCCATTTATATTATCGGTAATACAATATGCAGTATTTACGAAAGATTAGAATCGATGATATGTAGAGATTTAGAAAGGATAATTTAACTTAAAATTTTAGTAAGGAAGAGATGATATTTATTTTAAAGACGAAAAGTAGGTATTAAACTGAAAAAATCATTTGTTTCACTCATAATAATTATGAGAACTTCGTTTAGAAATTTTTTGGAAAAAATATTTAAGCGATTTGTACAGTTGAATCGTGTATTTTTTTTTCAGTAAATGTAGATTGTTTGCAACGGTTTAGTTTTGTTTACATGCTTTGCTTTCCTTTTAATTTTATTTTAAATATTAGCATTATAAAGAATGTAAACTTTATTAGTAACTAATAGCAGAGCATCCTGACTTCGTTCAGGTGTGTATTTTGTTTTAATTTTGGTGTTTCATACACTTTCTTACGTACAGATTTTATATTTTACATGGCTCCATCTGCGTGATCCAGGGTTTCATTTGCGTATAAATTATCTGAATTGTGGATTCAATTACTTTAAAATTAGATATTCCGAAATTCTGTACAAAATGTTATTTATAATGATTGATTTCGCTCGCTAAACGACTCTAACATAGAGATAGCAGTGGAAGTATTTTTGTGTCCTATTCTCGCACATTTCGAAAGGGGAGGGTCGGGGTCAGTAATTGATAAAGGAATAATATATAAATATTTATGAATAATAGCAAAAAAAAAAAAAATAAAAATAAAAATAAAATAAAACAATGGAAACGACTATTCCGTTTAAAAGTTACAAAGAATCAAATTTTATTTTGCGATTTTAGTGGTCCATAATCTCTATGACCTTAGTACCTAGTGGTCCATAATCTTGCTACCTAGCAGTCAATAATCACTATGACCTTGCTACCCAGTAGTCCCCATAATCACTATGATCTTACTACTCACTGGTCCATAATCTCTGTGATCTTACTACTCAGTGGTTCACAATCACTATGACCTTACTACTCAGTGGTCCATAATCACTATGATATTACTATCCAAGTTCCGTCTAGCTGTATATTTTAGGCCTTTTTGGGGTCTCTAATACCCTGACCTCTTGTTAACTTCACCCATAATTCAATAATATTTGAGAAATTTCGCCAGGATCCTGGGCAACTTATTATAATATAATCATACTGGAATAGTTTAACTTTCCAACAATGGAGAAAATTTCAAAATCAGTTGAATAGTTTATCTTCCCAGCTTTTTGCGTCCCCAGGATTTCACGGCACCTCATAATCTCGTATAACATTGTCTGTGTTAATCTGGAGTAGTTTAGCTTTCCAAGAGTGAAAAAATATTCAAAACCGGTCCAATATTTTTTGAGTTTACTTTGGACATAAAAACAAATTTTCTCTCTTTATAACATTAGTATAGATGATTTTCTCCGAGAGAACACTATGGTATAACAGTTATGTATACTTACCGACTTACAAAAATACATTTTTTGTGTTTGTTTCTAAACTGTTAAGGGGAGGTTTACTCGAGAGTCCTTAAAAATTATGTATTTTTCTAGAATTTTTTTCTCAAGAACGGAAGCAAATATCAAGAAAAAATATAAAAAATTGTCCCTTTTATAGATACTGCAGTGTGACGATCCGAAAATCCAATGCCTTGTTGGCGGCCATCCTAGCGCCGGTAATAAACCACCGAAATCCAAAAACAAAAAAGATTGATAAAATATATGAAGAGTACCGGCACCTCTACCTATAATATTAATAAATAGCTGAAAAAAAAATGGCGGATGTTTGAACTTTTGATTACGATTTTTATCTTATTTTTCGCTCTTTAAGGTAAACTTAAAATTAAAAAAATATTGAAAGTGTATCGAACTTAGGTAGAGGTGCCGAAGAATTGAATTATCTTTAAAATAAAAAATTAAAAAAAGGATCCATCGAATAGTTTTTGAGTTATCGTGTCCGCCAGTTCAAGAAATGTAGTTCCGAGATTTTATAAAATATATAGAAAGAAACGTATTTTCAAAGTTTTATATTTAATACTCATTATTGCGTGAACTACGTTTTTCGAATTTTTTTTTTTTTATAGAAAGCTGCATTCGGTTAAAGTGCAAGAATTTTGTTTTTAAATTATTTTCAGTAAAATCACTTTGGGAACATATTCTACACATAATTTGGTATCAATTTCGGCAAAAAAATCGATTTTTTTTTATCAAATCTCAAGTAAATCTTCCCTTAAATTACTTTCAGCAAAATCACTTTGGGTACATATTCTACCCATAATTAGCTACCAATTTCTGCAAAAAAAAAAAAAACAAATAAAAAAAAATAGATTTTTTTAACGACTCTCAAGTAAACCTCCCCTTAATAACATAGAATAGCATAGCACATTTGAAGAACAGGAGTCCAGATTTTGCCTAATCGTATTCCTTATACGGCTGTGCTAAATGTTGAACTCGACTGTACTTATCAGCTCCTAGCACATGTAATTTGCGTTGAACATTTGGTACACAAAATGTAGGTACCTATGTATGTATATTTAAGTGAACAGGAACATTTTAACAAACAAACACAGTTGGTTGATTTAATGATAGTTACTGACTAGTAAATAATATAATTATCATCCTTACATTGTTTCCTTGTTATAGCCGCCACATACATCGAGATCCTCCTATTTTGTACAAGAAAATAGAATCACAACCATGGTTATTGTCCTACATACATATGTATACGTATATGTCTAATTGTCTAATTCATTATCAACGGATTATTCTATTCTAACTTATAATTAATGACTTGCAATGCTTTCGAAATAATAATTCTGTTGTTAGCACATAGATGGTAGCAAACGTTATTACTAAACTATTGTATCGCTATTAGTTGACCATTATTCTATATCTAACTTTATGTTTTCTAACTGCTTTAGGTTTTTTTTTTTAAGTAATGAATATTGATGAAATTCAACAAGGACAAAATTGTGTGACTCGTAATCAAAATAAACAAGAAATTCCTATAAAGGAACAGTTTTAAAGCTCATGCAACTAGGATTCTTATTTCAACATAATATTGATTGTATGTCTTTGAACTTGGAGTCTCATATTTTAAATTCGTACTTACAAAAAAAAACCACAAGAAGTCGAAAATTCAAAAAAAATCTCTTCTTGAAAAATCTTGAAACTTCCCAGTAAACACTGAAGGTAACAGTAACATAATATAGAAGCAACAATATGTAACAAGTTATATAACAAATAGTTACACATTTGTAACATAACTACAATGTATCGTAAAAGTAACAAAGTTATATTGCAGCTGTTACATCAGTGCAATATAACAGGAACATTACATAAAAACATAAGGTCAATATAACTTGATTTGAGTTCCTGTTACATTACAATGTTATCTCTATGTTATATAACATTTGTTGCATCAATGTGATGTGTTTGTTATATAACATTGATACATAACTTTTGTTGCACATATGCAATGTTTTTGTTACGTAACAGTGTTATATTTGTGTTATATAACATTGGTTTAATCATGTTATTTAAATGTTACATAACAGACTTAACAGTGTTATATTTTTGTTATATAACATCGGTTAAATCGTGTTATATAAATGTTACATAACGTATTTATTTCAATGTTATGTAACATTTATTGAATCGATGCGATATGTTTGTTCTATAACATTGTTATCTTTATATTATGTAACATTTCTTATATCAGTGTAATTCACATGTTACATAAGATATTTAACTCAATTTTATATAACTTTTGTTACGCATATGCAATGCTTCCATTACATAAGATAGATGTAATCTGTGGTTTCATCATGTTATTTAAATGTTATATAGAGTATTTATTTCAGCTTTATACTCCTTGTTATACTCTAATATTTTGATTAAATACTTTTGAAATTTTTAAAAACATCGCCTTTAATACTTTTAACATTAAAATAAATTTTTAGTTATTGTTTTAAAAATAAAAATGTGAAATTTCTAACATTGCCTCTGTTTATTATTTCATCATATGTATTAATTCGGTAATATATTTATTGGAAAGTATGATGAGTATAAACAGAAAAGGTTTGGTCTAGTGGTTGAGGCAACAGAAAACTTATAAGATGCGCACCTTCAGCTTATGAATCGAATCACGCAGCAGTCAACAGGAATAAAAAAAAGGTATATAAAAATAATATATGTGTACATAACATAATATATAGGCCTATATTTATATAAATGTTATATAAGTGTAATAATATCTGATGTTAATAAAAAAAATTCGTAACATAAAAGGTGAAAAAATATCAGTAATTTACGTAAATTATTTTACATTTCATTTTATGTAACAGTTATATAACAGTGTTATATAACAATGTTATATAACTGAGGCGGAAATAGCAACTTATATGTAACTTTCGTGGTACATAACTGTAATAAAACATGTCACATAAATTATGTTATAGACATGTAACAGTAATGTAACAGTGTTTACTGGGTTTGCTAGTCGTTGCTAAAAAACGATTTTAAAGGGTAAAATACCCCCTTAAAGTTGGAACTCAAAAATTTAAAAATTGATAAAATTTTGTTGGTACGTACGTTATAGAGTTTTAATAATAAATATAACACTAGTTTTTTGCATCTACAGATTTTTAGGGGGTGGAACCACCCTTTCAATTATATACTTAAAATTTCAAAAACTGACAAAATTTTGTTTAGGTATATGAACTATATTATTATAGTTTTAGTAATAGATATCACATTATCTTTTGCATCCACTCAATTTTAAGGAGTGAAACCACTCCTTAAAGTGTCTATTCAAAACTTAAAATTGGCGAAATTTGATTCACTATCAGAAAACAAATTATCAATTTTTCAATAGCTGTTCTATAAGAATTCATAATTTTTTTGCTTCAATTCGAATTCAGAATTTAGACTGCTGACTGGTGGCACACCTTCAGTCAGCACCTCTCAGAATTTGCTTAAGTTGAGCACTCAAAGTTTTAGTGAAAAATTGCACCATCAAACAAATTTATAAAGGTTGAATATTTGTTAGGGTATAAGCTGCAAGAATTTGTTTAAACATCTTGGTTTTTAGAATTTAATTAAAGCTGGCATTTTACAGGATGATTATCTATTTTATAGAATTAATGAAAAATACAGTCAAACTTCAGTCTCGTAGGACAGAGTTAGTTACCACCGTTGGAAGTTAATGTTTTATGAGGTATTCGGACAATTTTTAGGAGGTGTTGAATGTAAAAGTCCCACCAGCCTACTATCTGGTTAATAGTTTCCACTTCCTTACTCCATAAATTATACTTTGACAAATTTTCAACCTTTATAAAACTCTTTGATGGTATCGCCACTTTCCACTACAAATTTGAGGGCCCACCAGCGCCAAATGTCACGGATCTGGAAGTATTGATTGCGATATAATTACACAATGAGGACAAACAAATGTGCGAATTTCAATTTTTATAAAATTGCTTGACGCCGAGTGTCGTCAACTCTCCGACTATAAACAGATACGGAAAAGATTCTCAGAATTACTACGTTTTGTATATTTACTTTGGAATACTTTCTGTTAAGTTCATATTTCCCACTGGTCCTGATCCTATTACCAGCTTTATTATACGTATAAGAAGAGTATAAAAATTAAAAAAAAATGTCATTACGTTAGATATGACTGATTTTTGAATAATTTATATTTTCATAACATTAAAAATGAAAAATTTTTTTTAATATACAAAAGAATGATATATAGACATACGTACATACATTACTTCTTTACAGCAGCCAGTGCTTACATACAGCCACCAGGAAAAAAAGACGAAATATCTTAACAAAAATATGTGACAAACATGTCTTATGCAGGGATATCGGATTCAATATATTCTTGTCACGGACGGTATATATACATTTGGGTTTTCATACATACTTCTCACACATATCTATATACGTATATATACACTTATGCGATACTATTTTTGATCCTAAACAGCGACAATTTATGTTTTGTGTAAAGCTTTGAATTCTCAATTCATGTCCAACAGACACACTTCTTTTGAACATAATTCTCGATGGCACATAAGTTTACATGTATTTACAGTGAAACTAGTTTATGACATTTTGTAACATCTCTTACTCATTTCGATTAATTTTTAGATATTGATAAATTATTCCAGAAGGTTTGACTGTGACTGCTTCTTGTTTTATTTGAATCTATATTTTAAAACTTTTATATATTTTTAAAGTAGAAGCCTTTTTTGGTGACCTAACATTTTTAGAAGGTACAAATTGCGAGCTCGAGTGACGCCACGAAGCGTAACGTGCTTCGAGTATACTAGGTATTGGGCTGAGTCTTCCCGACAGAGTGTCTAGTGTACAAATACAAGAAAATTGTACACTGTGTTGTGGTACTCTGGTTTCGTCTATCGAACACTTTTGGGGCACCCAACGTTCCCAATGTATGTTTTTTTAACTTCCCATAGGAAGTTAAAAAAACATACATTGGGACATATCTCCACGTTTCAAGGCCACTAGAATCCGAATCCATCGTTTTTAGCGTCATATCTGTGTGTGCGTTCCTTAGTTCGTTAGTTCGTGAATTCTTTTTCACTTCGCATATCTCGAAAACAAATGATGATATCGACTCCGAACTAATTTCATTAGATGCGTAATCAAAAAATGAAGAGCGGATAAAGTTTTCAGCGAATTCGGATTAGCGGTTTGTTTTTTGTGGTAAAAAAATGGAATTAACTTTATTAAGATAACATAGATTATATGGATTTTTTACCATAACATTATTGTATAAGGGCCTAAGATCCTTCTTGATGTTAAAAACGTCAGTATTTTATTACGAGATTAAAAAAAAAAAGAAATAAGAAACTTGAAAAAATTAGTTTTATTCCAAAATATATTTTGTCTCGCATATCTTGCGGACAAATGATGTTATCGTTTGTTTGATAAGGGTGGAGCCCCCACCTTTAGGTACAAAAGTCGAAGCCCCCGGTATGGGGCAAGGGGCAAAGCTTCTATCGGGGGCCCAGGGGAGGAGTCGCCTGAAATGAAAAAAGAATTATTTGTGTACAGTAGTCTCTAGTCTTTAAGGACACTCAATGGGAAGTTGACAGTGTGGGTAGACCTGTCCCCCCTTTTTTTTTGTAAATAATAAAACCAAAATTTTCGAACAACAAATTTTATTAACAACTAAAGTACGAAAAAACAATATTTTAGTGAAATTGATATTTCTTTAAGTTCAGTTGTGATTCCACTGGTGTGATTCCAATTTCAATTTGATCATCCACTGTTGTCCACTGATTATGCACTCTGATTTTCACTACTCGATTACAACTCCGAACCTCAGCTCATTTAGATTTCAACTGTTCTGCCAACGCTCGGTTTTCAACTGTTTCCAATGGCCTGGCGTGTCCGGCTTTTATACCCCTATTGGAGCTGACCTAGGCTGTTTTTCAAGTTACTTATTTGTTGTCTTCATTGTGGTGGAATTTCTCGATTGTTCTAGAACCTTCCACCATTACATAAAGTGGAAAAAAAAAATTTACTAAAAAAAAATTAAGTATGGATTCTCGTCGCTGATGGGGATCGAACCCGGGCTCTTAGTATCCGTGGTCCCTCTGCTTAACCACTTCTCCACTTGCTTGCCGATTGAACTGACGCTTGTGTTGAAGCCTTTCTATGCGTGTAGGTGGAATTACAGTAGCACCACGTTATGCCGTACGAAATGTGAGTACAGCAGGGTCCCAACACCTGAGGGTTGTTAGTCGAATAAACACTCGAATGAAGAAGTGTTATAATGTTTCTTATTTCTGTCTGTGATTGGATAGACTAGTAACAGGACGAGTATTTTAGGAAAATTACCAGGTACCAAGAGCTTGGATTAAAGGAGAGCGGTTTAGGCGGTTAGACTGTCGCGTGGCTAGTACTTAAATAAGGTCAAAGTTTGTAGTAACAATGTTTATTTTATTAAATAATTAAAAATGACATTAAATAATTTAGGGGAGCAGGGGGTAAAGGGAGGCTAATAAGGGAAAACAAAAATATCTCAAATCGTTCTAACAATTTATTTATTGAAATATATAGCTTGTTTATTTGATCAGCAAATAAGCTGAATTGTAGTCAGCTAAACAATACTTTTCTGGTCGAAAAATAGTTTTTTTTCTGGAACGCGACAGGTCGCGAAATGGGAGCCACAAATTTATTTCAAATTCGATAAAAATTGTAAAAACAAATTTAGTCTTCAGAAACAAAATAAGTGCAAAACTACGGCAAATAAAGGTATTTTAACAATGAAATTCAACTTTATAATCACAATAAAATAATTTTTCTAAGGATTTTAAGGGTTTGGATTCTAAAGATCAGGGCAAAGAACACAAATAATGTTATCAGCTACGCTATTAGAGTCAAAACATTCTGCGTGTTTCAAATTTTTATTGCTTCTGCAACGATACCATAACTATCTTTGCAAAAAAGCCTTGCATTCATATCACAATTCTGACAATCATAACAAAAAATAGGCAAACTTAGCTTTATA
Organism: Brachynemurus nebulosus; assembly: GCA_035578155.1. Taxonomy (NCBI): domain Eukaryota; kingdom Metazoa; phylum Arthropoda; class Insecta; order Neuroptera; family Myrmeleontidae; genus Brachynemurus; species Brachynemurus nebulosus. The sequence continues at coordinate 38,630,836 of JAPWDM010000006.1, forward strand.
ATTAGTGATAATTAATTAAAATAAAAAATCTAATTTAGTTGTAACTTTGTCTAGAGAGGAGTTCATGTCAGAAACGGCTAATAAACTAATTTCTTTTTAATTTCGTTTTTTGTTTTTATTTTGTTCTGTGGGTTCTTTACAAACACGGTGATATATAAAACATGGCCAAAAAATTTTTTCAAGTAGAAAAATATTTATTTCTGAACCGCTGCACAGCCAAGTTGCTACTCCTTTGCAGGCAACGCTCGCCCCCTTCCACGCAATTTGATCAGTAATATTTAGTTTTAGTGTGTACATGCGTTATAGTACGCACTGAGATAATGTTCTTTTATTTGTATATGCCTTTGTAGACGTATTTTCTCAAAGTTGTTCTGTTTTTTTCAACATGTGCTTTGTCTGTCATTTTACCGTTTCTCGAAAGTTGTGTTTTTCCCGACAAAGAAAATCATGTCTCAAGTTCTAGAAAAGATAGAGACTTAATTTTGTTTTATTTTGTTCGTAAACATATTGCGCATTAAGTGGAGTATGCCTTTTCCATTTGAACAATTCTAACTATTTTTAAACATTTTTTTTTTTTAATAAAAAATTGGATCTTATCATTTTTAGAAGTTTGGAATTACAATTTTATAGTTAATTTTTAAAATTACCTGAAACCCATACTCAGCTTTATGGACAGGTTCTTTAGGAATAAAATAATTCAAAAAAATTTAAAAAATATTCATTACTTTTTGAGATATGGCGTTCCGTCTAAACGCTTAAAAACTTGTGAAAAAGGGCCCCCTCTCCCCACAGGGAAGAGTAATAAATGTTTCAAAAACAAAATTTTCTATTTGAAACCCTCCCTAATTTGAAAAAAATTTCGAAAAGCAAAATAATCATAAATAAAAAAGTTGCTTTTTTATTTGAACTCCCCCCTTAACAACTAAATGCATGCAACTACCGGAAAATGCGCATGAGAGAAGCTTAGCCGACTAGCACTGACGACGTTTAAGTTGTATACTAGCGTATACGCCTTTATAACCATTAGAAGTGTGTACTTTTGCACCGCTCCCATTTCCCGCCAGTTTCATTACCCCTCGCACCCCTAAAAGTCTATTTAATTTGTTCGCGTAATAACGAATCGATATCATAGCATATTATGCTTCATCGAAATCAGTGCTTCAAAATCAATATGCTTCAAAATCAATTCGCGATGGATCGTTCAAAATCTGCAGATTTTGATAAAATAAAATGTGGGGCATTTTGAACCATTTTTTTTTGTTTAAATGGTAGTTGGTACAATAGTGTAAAAACCACTCAAAAGTGAATGATTCTAAACTAGTTTCACTGTAAACACATATATGTCCTTAATATTATGTAACCGTTTGTGGCGGTTTTTGTGTATATTTTTAAATGATAAAAGTATACTATTTCGCATTTTGATATATGACTTATGCCAATTTATCACACGGCGTTTTAGTAATAATAACAAAGGGCAGAAATACATTGTTAAAATACATATATATTTACAATCCTAAAAGATCCTTCTACAAATCGTAAACTATTTATATCAATTTGTAGTAATTTCCATCTTTCCAGTATATTTTCTATTCTTCTATCAACTTCTAATACAGATTAATGAATTCATTAAAATCACTCTGTATATATTGATGAAAAAGTAATTCCTAGAAAAGTATAACGTTAGTAATATACTTTTATAAATCTCTGTTATTACATAGGCTTGCAAGAATCATAATGTCAATAAGAATTTGTATTAGCTTTTCTGAAAATCAATTTTTCCGTATATCTGCACTGTGTGATCAGGGGAATTATTTTTTGGGTTCTATTAAAGGTAACTAAAATTATTAGGGTGGAAAGTTCATGCCAAGAATTTTGAAATAATTATTCGTATAAATTATTTTTATTTTCTTTTACCAAAAATATTTATTTATACTGTGCTAAGTTTGTTGAACATAAATTGAGTTTTTACGTACAAAATTTTAGTTAAATTGTGATGGATACCCATCTTCCCAGTATCGTCAACATTATAAAGTGAATCCTACAAGTCCGCCTTCCGCCCAAAAAACTGTTACCTTCCAAAACCCCAAATTTTGAGTTTCTACGTTTCATATTACTAAGTTAGGTTACAAAATTGACCCCATTATAGAAAAATTCACCTCTTTAATTGCCTATGAAAAAAATTTTTATGCACTCTTGTGGTATGACTTTTTCCTCTAGAAATTCAGTGTTATCAAATAACGTATAAGTCGTACGTATAACATGTAAAACTGGACAACAGTAAGAAGCCGTTTTTAATTATAAAAAATTTCCTAAGAAATCATAAAAAGGAGGCTTAGTTCCGTGGTTATGCAGAGAATGTGCCGAACTTGTATTACACATGCGTGGACGGTTCTTACATAACCACGACTTTAAACTCTCAGCGGAGATTAGTGGATTTTAAATCGGTTTGACTGGCGATACTTCTGCTATTCCAATTTATTTTTCGTTATTTAACCAACAGATAATAATTTATTAAAATCAGCATTACTAAATATACCGAACAGCAAAACAATAATACTTTCTGTTCTCAAAAAATAATACTTTTCATTAGTTTAACTTTATATTTTGCCACATTCGCTGTAATTGAGTAATAACCCAAAACTGACACTAATTCAATGCTGTCTGAAAAGTTTATAAGAAACACATAATTATACATAAGACTCATAAAATACATACTTAGTAACTTTATTACTTACCATCGCAGTGAGTTGCATATATTTCGTATTATAATTTCTTTTGAGATAAATTTTAATAAATTATACATGTTCTTCTCAAGACAGTAAAACGGTAAGACGTAAAATTTTAACGGTAGTCAAAAAATTTTTTTTTTATTTTTTTGCTTTATAAGAAGTTTGAGCTTCTTACTCCGCTCCCACCTACTGGCGAAAAACGAATGAAAATGAAGAAGTAGCTTTTCGCATCTTTAAATTTAATTAAGATATGTAAATTTTAATTGTATTTTCCATTTTTGTTATTATATATTTATTATTCAATAAAATCTTATTACATAAATTAGTATTTTTTTTCTTTTTATTAAAATTACTTATGAAGTGTTTAATTAAAATTTTTATTCTTTTGTAACAAATTTAGTTAACAAAAAGAAAAACGAGGAAAAGATAAAGGGAAGATAAAGGTACACTCTTCATGGGTTAAAAAATATTAAAATTAATTAAATTGTGTATAGAGGCAATCTACGGATAAAAAAGTAAACTGGAAAAACATTTTTATTAAGGATATCAGATTAAAGTAATTACAGCAAACTGTTCATTTATTTTAGGGACAGCAGTAACTTTCGTGTTAAATTAACAAGGAAAGTATTCGTATGTATCTCTGAAAGAAAAAAAAACGCAGATATTAGTTGTAAAAACATTTCATTTAAGGTCGATGTGTCGCATAGCTGTGGAAATTTCTAGGAAAATTTTTCAAATTTTTCATACATATAGATTATGTTTTTCTGAAGAGATGTTACTCTAAAAAAATTTCCTGTTTGAATCCAAAGATAATCACTGTTAAATTTCGCATTTTATCTCTCTCTTATACATCGTATTATATATTGTATTGTACCATTGTTGTGTCACAAAATATTACATTCTTAACTGCGTTTTTGAAGAAAATTTTTTTTTACCATAAATGGAACGATCATAATATACTTATTAGTTTTATTAGAAAACTATTTTTGTTTTATTTTTTTACGAATTAACTTACCGATAACGAGCCGACAGTTCCCGAAACCACTCGAGCGCATCTAAGACGTTACAATGTTTATATTGTGCTTGAACATACATTAGTGCTTTTTTTATTTTGAATTATTGTTGCTATGGAATTATTATAAGAATTTTTGCATTGAATAACTTATTTTTTCTACTCCTGTTGAAGAACACACTCATTACATATCCGTTAATTGTTGAGAAAGTTAGGCATTATTCAAAGGTGTGGAGGAGTTTTCATTACACATTACCTTTTTGACCAATGAAATCACCGTACTAACCATTATTCAATGGGCTGGCTTTTGTTTTGTGTATAATATACGTACCAATTTTTAATTTCAAATATGTTGCGTAGTAACATCTAAGTAAACAAAGTAGCTTGTATTTTGTTTTCATCGTTTGTACATATATAAACATTTAATGAAATTAGAGATAGATTAAAAATTGCATTCTTTTGATTTAAAAATATTCAATTTTATTTAAATCAAAAAAAGTCGTAGAAAAAATATCGTATTCTACTCGCTTGCAATGGCTATTACTCACTCAGATGCATTACCAGCTTGTTGAATAATATACTATAATTTAATAAAACAAAAAAAAAGATATTAATTTTTTATCCAAAAACACAATTACAGAAGAAAAATGGTTCTTACAATATTGATAAAAAACAATTATATTGTAAGGTGACATTCTATAATACAGTTAAAATTTTTTCAGATTTGTTGACCTCACAATTTCAAGGTTACAATTAAATAAATTTCAATAAATGCAACGTTAAAAATAATTGCTGTAAATAGATCTAGAAATGCTGTAAAGTAATATTGGTAATTGGAGGCTTAGAATGAGCTTTAATAACATTTGAGTGAAGTTTGAAGCAATGTGCAACATAATTTATAAAAGCTTGAGGCATTTAACCAAGTTTGGTAACTATGTGCTGAGGAGAAAAGTAGCTACTATGCCTCAAGATTTCATCAATTATGTTGCACATCGCTTCAAACTTCACTCAAAAGTTATTTTATACATTTTAGTTCATTTTTAAATAAAATTTTGCTTTAAAAAATTATTTTTTTACTTAAATTTATTATGAAAAGGTATTTCTAACAGTCATCTATATGACCTTATTATAAATAAATTTATAAATAAATACATATTCATAATACTACAAAGGTTGCCCGGACAAATTTTTTAATAATATTATTAACCCTAGAATCATACGTTGGTCTACGAGTCAAGTTAATCATACATCGACGTCGTTTCGACGAATGGACTTTTTACGGGTAGTTTTAGAGTTTATTTGCAAAAAACATTTTTTTTACATAACAATACTACAAAAGCAAACAAAATATTTAAAAAAATTGGATTTGGAAAAATTTCTTAATATAAATATTTTTTTAATTTTTTTATCAAAGCATATTTTCACTATAAAAATTAAAAAATAGATAAATACATCAATTGTATCATAAAACATGTATTTCAAATAATTAATTTATGAACTATTATGAGTCAGTGGACATGTGTGACTTTACAGAATGTGAAATTTCTCAGTCATAAATATTTCTATAAAATGTAGTTATTTCCCCATTAGGCACATTTGTAAATTTTCTAAAATTTGTGAGTAATTTTTCGAATAAAATCTCAAAAAATAATAAAAATTAAAATATTTTCCACAAAATAAATTGTTAATCTTTTATTAAGTCACTTGAAACGCATTCTTTAGTTTTCGATTCAATATATTAAAACTTCAGTATTATGTCGTCTCTATAAGTCAAAGAGCTTCTATCATCTTTCACATTATCATAATCATTGAATAACTTAATTATAACATCCATATCTTTATTAAATTATAGAAAAATTAGGAAAACTTTTATATGTGGAGTACAAAATCTTTAAAAAAAATATAGGTTAATCATACATCGTCGTCCTTTTGACGCACACTATTTCAGTATAAAAAAAACGACAATAGCTATAAACAAAATTTATACTTCTTATGTGTTATAATAACAAATAAATTAGGTAACAGAAGTTTCACAGCAAGCGGGCACCGACATGTTGTAGTATTGGAGCAGGTAGAGAAGTTCGTTCGTCGTTTTGACGAGTATGTATGATTCTAGGGTTAAATGATTGGCTTTCCAAGTCCAGGTAAGTGCTACTTACCTAATGTATAAAAACGACGTGGATTTTTCAGTAACGATTGTGTAAATACTAGTGAAATAATACTGATATAGAGACTCGAAGAGTTTTTATGTCACATTCTAAGAGCACGGAGACCTTAACTTAGAGCAATATTGATATAGAAAATAATATGGTAAGTTTAATTCCGTCTTAGTCTTATTGTCACTGTATGTAACTATATTATAGAAAAGTTTTCCTTTAGTAGCCGCAATGTTAGTCTTTGTTTCACAACTACAAAAAAGATCTTTCATAAAATTTTTCTTCAATACCATATAAAATATTTTCAGTATTGTGATCGTAAAAAACACTGTCACTTTATACCACATATTAATTTTATACTTTTATAGTTTTCTTTTATTATTATTAACAAAGTACCTAATGCCACAAAAATTCTAAGATTGGATTATATATAATTTCAAAAGATATATGAAATAAATCGCTTAAAAGCATTTTTAATAAAAGGTAGATTATGTAATACCCATTATACAGGTTGATTTATAAAGAATATAAAAGTTGACGTCTAAGAACTGAAGTTTTAGTTGAAAAAGTATTGAAGTTTTTGGAAAAAATTATTATTTAAAAAAAATTCCGAAATACATTCTAGATGTATCGTTAAGCAGTTGCCGCTGTTGTGGTCAGATATTGGTCAATATTTCATTGGGTCTGTAAGTGTTGGAATCATTTAATTGTGTGAATTTCGTTTGGAATTTTCTTAGTGAGTAGATTTTAATAAAATAGTGGTCTGTTCCGTTGTTCCTGATTAGGATTTTAGGCGTATGATCCAAATGGCAGCATCTGCGTACTATCTACCAAATATATACCATTGGAAACAATTGACAGTCAGTCAATGGTTAGTTCGTCATATAAAAAAAATTCTAAAATGAAAAGACCTATTAATTTTCATCAAAAAATGATAACTTATTTGAGTTTAACTTTAAGCCAAATACTACAGTAAAATTCTTAAAGTTTCATGGCGAACTGAATCCGGGCCAAGTTTGTCAGAAGGAATCCAGAAAACAAATAATTAACTGAAATTTTTTCGGACCTTAATGTACGTAGGTATATGTTGACGTTTAAATCAACGGATATATGTTTCTAGATCTATTGGGGTTAAAGACATTAAACTAGGTTAAAAATGATTCTGTAAATGTGTTAGAGAGTGTCTCTATTATTCTAAGAACAATTTTTTTCTCATAAATCATTTGACCTAGGACTATTTTGAATTTTTTGTATTTTTCCCCACATTTCCTTTAGAGAATAGAAAAATTTTTGTATTTTACAGCAAAGTAGAATTTTTTTGGTTTTAAATCGACAATCGTTTTCGGCATTACAGTAGGTGGATTTAAAATATTCGTCGTGGAGGAATAGGGGGCAAAACATATTTCACAAAAATTTTAATTTGCAATAATTTAGTTCCCGAAAATTTCCTCTAAAAAAGCCAGAACCTACCCAAAAAAAAAAATTCTCGCAACCATATATATCAGCCCCTTATCAGTTACCGCCTCTGCCTCCCACCTATCAGTAGCTTTAAAAAATGGGACAAGAGGGACAAACAATTGTTTTATCAGCTTTTCTCCCACAAAATAACAAATTTCAAAGTACCTAAATGCATATCTAAATAAACAACCTGTATTTGTACACTTGTATGTTCGTACGTTATATAAGATAAATACGAAAAGAAAACGGAACAGAAACTTAGCTGTACACTTAGCCGGAATACAAAAGGTTACCTACTAACGGCACAGCGAAGCAACCATAAGTAGTAACAGTGTTAGATTAATAGTAAATCTCTAGAGAGATTTGTAACAAGTAAAAGCACTACTGTCTTGCCTTTACCAGTATATATAGGTTGATATATATATATATATATATATATATATATATATATATATATATATATATATATATATATATATATTCAGGTTGTATGTATAAAATACGTACACACAGATATAAAATATATATTATAAAAATATATGGAACAAAGGTGAAGGAAGCCAGAATTATGTCAGTGTAATAGGAAAATATCTATATCTTAAGAAAAATATTAAATTATAATCGAATAATCGCAAAATTGTTATTTTTCTATAACAACCAACTAACCGGGTGTCTAGTTTCTATCGCATTATGTAGATATAGAGTTTGAAAATTTGTTGAGAGTTCAATAGAGTTGTTCCAAAGTTGTTTGTATTCGGGTCTCTTATCGTTAGAATATAACGTTAATCTTTATTGAACTGTTAATCAGATTAACTAACTGTTAATCAAAACGCTTGAAGTCCACTTCCATTAATTACTTTACTGCGTAGTGATATCATTCGGGAATTATTCGTTTAGAGAAGAGCAGTGTCACTAGTAACAATGGGATTTATTCGGTTAAGTCGCCTACTAATAACTTAATAAAATATTTTTTCTACTCCTACTATTAAAAGTAACATTTTGCGCACGGCTAACTATATGTAAAAATTAACAATAGCCCACACAATGCGGAAAAGAGCGTGTGAAATAATTTCCCACGGCTTACTATAATAAAAAAGTTGGCTATGACCTTGATTTAATATATATCTTCCACATAAATAATACTAAGGCTATGCGCCCACGAGGGATATTTGTCACGGTGACAAAAAAGTTTTTGTCATTGTCGTGTCGCTGAACATTTTTTGTGTGCGCACACGGAGAGTGACAGTCGCCGGTAATTTATAAAAATTTATACTTCATTTGCAAACATGGATTTCTAGAAGACGGTTGTGTTCACTGTACTTGTTATTAAACGCAGAAAAAAATATAGTGAAAGAGATTACTGAGTTCATCCTCCTTGGTGTGATAAGATATTAAGAGGAAAATTTTACACCGTGTATAAAAAATTGCGAGAACATTCGAAACAATTTTTCCATTATTTTAGGATGAGTACCAAAAGTTTTGACGAATTATTAAGTATTTTCAGACCTGCAATAAACTACAAAAAAAAAAAAAAAAAAAAATACAAATATGAGATTATCTATCCCACTTCAAGCTATATAATTCTATAGCTAATGGCTAATGTTATTACGAATTGAAAATTATGCAAATAATTGGGAAAATTACTTAAATATAATTTAGGAATATTTTTTGTATATTATACTTTAAATAAATAGATGGGACATAAGATTAATTTTTTTTCGCTTATTTGCATTTGTCTAAAGTCTTTCAATATTCAGTTTTCAACCAAACAAAATATATGTATGTATATTAATTATTATATAATTGTATTTGTCTACAAAATAATATCTAATATACCATATATACGTCCTTTAAACTGAGTCAGAGCGACAGTTTTGTCACCGTAGTGCGCACTTGTATTGATACCAATAGATACGGTGACAGTTTTGTCGTAGGCATGTCCGCATACCCGCGGACAAAAAAGTCACCCAGCTGTCGTGTCGCTGCGTGTGCGCATCACCATACTAACAAATAGACTTGATAAGAGTGACAAAACAGTCACCGAGACAAATGTCGCTCGTGGGCGCATAGCCTAAAAATATACATATAAGTTGATTATTTATTATAGTTTCCATAGTTTCAAAGTATGCTTTGGCAAAAATTTGAACATTTTACCATTGACATTATAAATTTAAAAATTTTTTACTACTTAATTAAATTTTATTTTAATTATTTATGTTAAATTTTACGAGGAAAAAATGTGATCGTAGAAAAAGTATATTATATAAATTAGGGGGGGAAAAGCATATTCCCCCCCTCATATGAATTGTTGTGCGAGCAACTCATATTCGTGAGAAATAAGCCTCTTTTTCCACTTATTGTACAATATACTATTATCTACGACTACCATGAAAGTGTTTGTTTATTGTACAAAATACTATCTAGGTATGCTACGTTTTACATACAGCCATATACTCGGCTGTACCAAAAATGTCTCTTTACATGCGTGTTTACTTAGGTACCAACGTTTACTACACTTTTGTTAATTTTTATATTATAATTATAATACATTATAATATATATATATATATATATATATATATATATATATATATATATATATATATATATATATATATATATATATATATATATATATATATATATAATACAGTCATATACATATTAATATATTATATTAGAATCTGTACAAGAATTTTACCTAGCAACTGAATGTTTACGTTCGTTTTTAATAAATTTCAAATAATTGCTACATAATTTTAATGTATTGTGTTTGTAGATTTGTACCAAATTTTTATCGTTTATTGTGAATTTCATGTTAGTCGTAGATAAAGTATAGTACGAAACTCGGTTGTAAGGCATATTACACACTCGCGCAATTACACACTCGCCGCTGCGCGGCTCTTGCGTAACTTTTTCGTTCGTGTGTAATATGTAACTTACAACCTCAATCACGTAATGTACTATTACTTTATACTACTTTTATTCAATTAATTTGACATGTTTCGATCCATATAATCATCATCAGACAAGTGAATATTATACCAAATTTCATATCTTATATACTAAATATATTCATTGCAAAAGGGAGTAAGGGTAGGGGTAGTGGAGATGCTTAAACCAAGAAAAAAAAGGTTGAGGTGGTTTAGTGCATGTGAGAAATACGTGATCAGGAACAAACATTCAAAAGATAACAAATTAAAACTAAGCACGTACAGTTGTATACAAAAAAATTCTAATTAAATTATAAAAAATATCAGTATAATCGTTTAAAAGTAGATCGGAATTGTGTTTGTGAATCTCTATTGCTCTTAACACTGGTAGTTTTGTGGTACTTCTCTCGGAAAACGTCTGGACTCTACGGTTTGGTAAAGGCTCACAAAACCAAACAACCTAATGATTCCAATTAGCACAACATTTAAAAACTCTATTTAAAAAAAAGTTCATTTCTAAATACTTGTAGCTTTAAAAATTGATTCCAACTAGTCAATAAACTAAAAAGCATCCCTCTTTTCGACCGGTATAAACTGGCCTCTCTAGACGTGCCTAGCATGTTTACCAACCTCTTTTACCAAGGAATGTATGAAATAATTTTATATAAAATATTTCATAAAAACCATTCCATAAAACAATCGGAGTTAACTAACACATTTAACACTAAAACAAAATTAATTTAAATTTGGCAATAAATTCCGACAAATAGGCGGTCTTGCACCAGGATTGTCACCGAGCTCCTTGTTCCCGAAAATTTTTTTGCCAGAATATATAGAGTAGCAACTTAACCCTAATTTTTAACAAAAAGCGACCACGAGCGTTCTAGTGGCTGATTTTCTTTTAATCGATTCAAAATTTAAAAAGGAATAAAAAATTCTAATATTATTTTTTTACCAAATGCCGGCGTCACTGTGAAAAGTTGAAATTAATGAGAGTAATAGGTAAGATACATGTATGATCTATTTCAATTAAATTTAATCATGCTTCGTAACTTTGAATTTAAATAATTTCCGTTTTCTTGGCTTTATCTCTTTTATTATTGCATTTATGTAAATTTTAAATTTACAGTTTATTTTTAGAAAAGAATAGAAGATCGATTTGTTTCGAATATAAGAATTATTTAATTTTTTAACGAAAACTCATCATCAATTTTATCTGAAAAGAGGTATATAATTTTTATATTTGTAGTATTCTCTAAGCAGAATTGATATATTAAAAAAAAAAGTTATAACATTTTTTTAGAGAGAGAAAAAACTATTGACAAATATGATATTTTAGAAAGAATACGTAGACTAAAATCAAACATTTATAAGAATATTTGTCAAATTAATTATTTATTTTTATCAATTTTTAGCATTGAAGCCGTGGTTTAATCAAAAAATAGTATTTGAATTTTATATTTTATTTTAAATTCTGCATCGATTAAAAAAAAAAAAAAAGAAACCAGCCACTAGAACGCTTGTGATTACTTTTTCAATTTCTAGGCATATTTTTAAGAGTAAGTTTCTAGCCTAATATAATTTACTAAAAAAACAATAGAAGAAATAATATATAATGTATTAACAAAACAACACATTTTTAGTTTAGGTACGTGGATGATGTAATTTTAATTAAGTTTTGGTTGCTCAATCGGTAAATTAGAAAAATTTTTACGAGATTTGTACAAACTATTTTGATATTTAGATAAAACTATTGTTCATTTTTAAGTTTAAACATTTCTTTGACTCCAATAAAATTCAAATATTAAAAACGGAACTATGCCCAATATGATGTTTCAACTACGCCAGCCATTTGGTAAACATCACTGACCCATACCGTTACAACACTGAGCTCACCATTTATTAACTAACTCAACGTGAAATGAAAAATGCACATACCGAGTGACCGCCACGCCGCGGTGGCCTATAGTGGAAAAATGAAATATATTGTGTCACTTTTTTTCGTAGTAACGGTGAATTATGTAGACCTTCACATAATTTTACATTGTCATCCACGGTAATTTGGACTGATCCACTTCTCTGACCAACACACACATCATAATCGCACACGTTCGCACGCTCGGTACGTATTAATGTGTGCAGGAAGACCGATGAGTTGCCTAGTTTCAAAATCTGCTAAATCCAGTTTTCACATTTTTTAATTTTTTTGGAGCCATTAACTTTTAAATGCCATAAAGTGTATACTCCAAAAAAAATTTTTTCTTTAACTGTTTACTAAAGGAATCAACAACTAAAATGCAACATGTTTTTCAAATTCTGCTAACCACATTACTAAACTTTTTTTAAAGAACGCTAATTAGTATCGTGATTTCATTTCAAATCCTGCTACATTACTATTTGAATAACTTAAATAAGAACTGCTATTCAAAATTTCAAAAACTGCTAAATTAAGCTTTTAACCGTTTCAGCTTTTAATATTTTCATCTAATGTTTATATCTTAGTATTTATCTAAAATTTTAAATAATAAAATCGCAGCTATAAATGAATTACTAATTGTAAGTAAGCACTTTGACTTTAACTGGCAAATTGAAAATACTTTAGGATATTACGAACAAATTGTATCGTCTAACCCTGACACATCCAATGTTGCCAAAGCAAGTGTCAATTTAGACAATAGCGAATCTCTGCGACACAACTGAATTGGTTGATGATTGCCATGTTTAATATTATGATTCTGTGTAGAATTTTTTTAAAAATAATTGTTCTAGTTCTTAACATTTTCGAAGTTTTATTTTTAATTTTTACTTTTTTTAAAAAGTCAATAAAATCATTGAATATAATCTTATTTATTTTAATCTCTTTCAAGGGGAGATTCGCCCAAAAAAACATCAAAAATCGACCTTATTATTTTTTTGTATACAAACAAATATTTTATTAAAAAATTAAATATACAACATTTTTTCTACAAGTCTTCAGATTACAAATAAGAAAATTTAAAGAAATTCAAAAATGAGCTGAGTATAAATGGCTTTGAAGTCGACACTGCGAGATTTTTCAACCTTGATGGTTCCTCGCGCCCCGAAATCCCCGGTGAATCAAAATGAAAAATCAAGAATTTTCTGAAAATATACATATACAGTTATGTCACTAACTAGGATCTAAGAAAAAAAAATAAAAAATAAAAAACCAGGGAGAAATCGCATTTTGAAAATAAATTTTCAAAAATCACCTCTTTTTCCCGCATATAAACAGCCGCTATTTTGAAAATATATTATGGAATCAAAAGATCCTAGTTCTTGCCAAAATGACAGTATCGAAGAATGGCATGCACTTTGATATGGTAGATATCTCAAATGTTTTTTGAGATACAGTACATATATGAGGAATAATGTTGAAAAACATACCTTCGAGAAAAAAGCATTTAGTTTTTTATTTAACTCGGGAATTCCCAGTGTCACGTCTAGGTGACAGTAATTTGTGATTTTTTTTACAAACAATGAAACAAATTTTAAAAATGAATGTGTTACGACTAAAATGTTAATACTTATTGTAAGTAGTATTCATGGTTTTAATTTGGTAACACTGAAGTTATGTTAATAGTCAAATTAATTCTGTTGTTTCAAACGATTTGCTGTTTTATTGCGCGTGAGTGTACCTTGTGGTATTTTCCCTGTTATAAAAATGTCTAAAAAGTAGGCACTGTTATTATTGTAAATAATAAACAAATATTTTACTTTGCAAAATACCACTTTTATTTTTGAAACTGTGACAATATTTTTTCGAACCGTTAGTTCATTTTCAAACAGAATTCTTTACAAATATGGAATACCATAAAGTAACGCTCAAATCTATTAATACTGTTATTATTGTTATAACAAATTATTATTTAAGAATCAAGCTTATAATGAAAGTGATTTTTTGTCGGTAATTTCATACCGTTTTATCAGTTCATATTACAAATAACGGCCCGTATCACCTAGAATTGACACGCCATTTAAAAAAAAAAAAAAACTAAAGGGTATTTTTTTTTCAGTTATTTATTTTTTATATGTTGAGTACCTACCTAAAGATAAAAACTAGCACAAAATAAGAATATTTTGTCGATAGATCGCAGCTTGGGGATTGCCGAGTTAAATTGAATTATAGTAAAATGCGTGCACTAAAATGCCCATAACTTTTTGATTTTTCATTTTTTTTAACACCTTAAGAAACATAATTATGAAGGAAAAAAAATCGATTTATTTTATTTTTTTTTAGTAAATCTTCGCTTACAAGAGTGAATTCTTAAATTATTATTCAAGAACTTTTTTTTTTAAGAGGCGGAACCGATACTAATACATGCTCAATATAAACGTTGAATATTTTTATTTTTTGTCCTACGGGAATAAAAATTTTCTAAAAAATTATCCTTGTAATTTTTATTTCAAAACCCATCTAATAAATTTACTACCAAAACTTACAAACTCTTTTGACCCGGAAGCTAAAAGTAATGTCCAAAAAAAAAAACTGCTGCACACAATTTTGCAAAGGCCTACAAAACCGTTAATATCGAAATATATATCATGATAGTAATAATATATAAGCGTAAACATTGGGCAGACGGTGGACCGTCTACCCAGATTTTTGGCGAAGACGTCGGCAGACGATATATCGTCCGTCCGTACACTACGCATATTATTTGGCGGGCGATTCATCGTCGGCTCAGGTTAAAAGTGTTAAATCTAAGTTGTGGTTTTTTGCGATTTCTGACGATCTTTGTAAAATGGATTTAGTAGACTTTGAAACTAGGCAACTCACTGATAATGGTGAATGAATGTTGGCGGTGTCTACGGTGAGGCAGAGGCATTAATGAAATCCGGACGTACAGAACGATATCAAGCATACTACATACATTGGCCGGCTGGCTGTGTGTTATAAGAGGATTACTTCGAATAAGTTAGATAATAGTATAATAACGACGGCATCGTTTGCCTCCACGTAGGTACGTTAAATAGACTAACGCAAAATGTTACTGTCGTCGAGCTATTATGGCCCCGTTTTATTCTTTGCCATCACTTCTTTTCCCGTATTATTATATTTCTTGGCCTCTTTTTTGTTACACATGTTCGTACTCGTATACGATGCTCAATGCGTGTGTCCTACTACATGTGTGGTGTTTGTTATTTGTTCGAGGATTGGTCTCGTTTCGTTCGGTTAGATTATTATTGGACATTGGGATATCATAAAATATGTTGGTCCAGAAAATTATTAAATTATGTATACATTTTACGAGGTATTATGGATAAGGTTGATATAAGCTCTATGATGATACACTAATAGGAAAAAAAGTTTATGTATATTATTGTCAGAGTTATCCATTTAAATTTGTATTTGTATATGTGAAAATCTGTTAAAAGAAACAAAAATATAGAAATAGCGAATGATTCAATGTCTATTCTGGCCTCATGTTGGTAAAATATCTGGTGTATAAGTTATACACTGATGTTTCAAACAACGTAACACCAAGAAAGATTTGTCTCGTTACTATAAGTAAAGCGTATATAGGGTGTATTCGTTACTATAAGTAAAGCGTATATAGGGTGTTCAAAATGTACACAAACATATTGTCGGCGATAGTGCAAATACGCGTAACTAGCATTGGATAATTCCGCGTATCTGACAAATGTAGACATTTTAAAAACTCGCAGGCAGTGAACGCAGGAACCTGATTAATAGCTACCTCTTTGATAGATACTTTGTTCTACTAACTGAGAGCAAGGAATCGCCCAATAACAATGCCGCAAATCTACTACCGGCAAGTGGCGATCCCGCGTATGTGGTCAGGTCTAATGTAGATACGCACTCTTTACCTTTAGTATATACGCGGATTTGCACTATCCCCGACGATATATAGATATACATATAAAGACAATAAAGGTAACGTAAGTGTGATAAAAATAAAAAATAAAAAAATAAATGCTCACATAACAATATCACTTTTTTAAAGTTAAAAATATTTTTAAATATTCATGCTATAATATCGTTTCTAAAAAGAAAACATCATGAAGTATGCACATATATTCTGTTCAAAACTAAATATGTATTTAATTATCTAATATATTAATTTATTATTTTGTATAAAATATAAATAAATAAACATATGATAATTTGAAGATTTGAAAATAGTATGAACATATGTGACTAGAAGCCTATTAATTAATGTTTAAATAAATCAGAATATAGATATGACTAGGTACCGAGTTTCTTCGGACAGGTCAGGACCGTACTTATTTCAATAAAATTTTTCAACTAAATTACATTAAATTATGCACATTTGAATGAATATAATTGGTAAAAAATTACATTTTCACCATTTAGAATACTAACAGCATTTTTTATTTGACGAAAGTAAGAAAATTCAAAAAATCGGAAAAAATTTTTGTAAAATATATTGAAAAGTTGTTGAATATTTAGACGGTCCACTATAATAGCTAAGACGTACGTATTTATTAAGATTTTTTATTATTGAAAAACAAATTTTTAACAAGCAACTATACTTCTATCTCTCAAAATTGAAAACAATAAAAAAAGATGAATTTATTTAATTTAAATGACATGTCAATAAATCACATACATAATATAAACAAAAATACTTTTGATAGTCAATTAAAATTACACTGGCACTTTTCAATTGTGCAGGTAATAAAAAAAAGAAAAAAAAAGGATGTTTACATAAAATACGTATAAGTAATATTTTGATACACATATGTATGTGTGTGTATGTAACTTGTGTACGTTTTTTTTATGAAAATATTTTGAACTTTTAGTCACATTGAGTGCAATATGTACATACCTGCACATGCTAAAGACGAAACTGTCTGATCCGAAAGAAATCCGATACCTGCTGTAACGTCGCAAACGTGGGAAAAGATCTCACTACGGTGTTATTTTGCGATGCACAGAGGATGGTAAACTTTCCGGCGTGGGTTCGGTTTTTCTTCTCCAAGACGAATAGTTTTTTCACAAATAAAACACTTTTAATTGGTTTTTTAGTTGATTAGTTTATTGAATAAATGTAGAAAACTTGTATAAAAATAATTTTCTTATATAATTTTATAAATTATAAATTTTTTAAGTATAAAAAATAATGCGCAGTTGTTCCACTGGCGAGGATTCTGATGTTGTTCGTTTTAATATTACCTTACAACTAACTTGAAACAAGTTATATCCTTATTCTTAAAACAAGCGTTCCTTAATTTCATTTCCAAGAATCGAAAGAAAGTTCTATTGGTTTCTATATAGAGATAGAAATATTTGTATACATTAACTAGAAAGAAATAATAAGTGTTGTTTTGAAGTATTCCTTTATGTCACCACCTGGTACGACAGAAATATTCAAGTGATGCTTAACCCTGATTGGTTGTTGCATCTCTGGTGTCCAAACGTGACCACAGCACCAACAGTTCTTTCTGTTAAAAACTTGACAAAAGTCATAGTCTGTTCGTTTAGGCAATCTACACTACAGATATGTATTATTATCTGCAGCGCTAATCATTATTTGAGTTTTTATGATAAAATTTTGTGTTATATAATAAAATTTATTTTTACTAGAAAGTTTTGATGAAAATTTGTTAATTTTTCACCTGCGCCTGTACCATGGTGGTTACATATCCCCCCCTCAAAAATTTCTATGGGAGAGTGAAACTCGAAATAGAAATTTTTGATCAAAACTCAAAAATTTCGAAATTTCTTGGAAAAATTTTTTTTTTTTTTTTTTTTTTTTTTTTTTTTTATAAAATTAAGTAAAATTGAAAAATTTTTAATAAAGTTTTTTCATTGAGTAACAAAAATATATAAGATAAATGTAGGGAGCAATGACCTTTAATAATATTATTATAGAAATGATAAAAATTTGATTTTAATTAGAAAATTTTAATGAAGTCATTTTGCTACCTTCATTTTCACAAAGATTTAACATTCTTTAAACAAAATAATAAATATAAATTCTTAATTAAAGTTCATAAAAGTTTGTTTTATTTTAATATGCACTTTGGTTTTAATCACTATCACAAGTATTTTAAATAAATATTTTTTAATTTTAAGGTATTATGTTAGTATTAGTTTGGTTGAGCGAATATTCTTACTAATACAAATAAAATATAATAATACATTAGTTTTTTAATTTTCTTTGAATCACATCTAAGTATCAAAATTAAATATAGGTGATTATAAAGTCATCATTCGTATATTTGTCATCTGTTTAACTAAAGAAATGTAAAAATTTTAATGAAAATTTAATAATATTTTGTAGATTTATTTTTTTTTTTTTTTTTTTATTCTTTAAAAGGTTTAAGATGTATCGCATTATACACACCTTTTATTATATTTGAATCTGGGTAATAAAGAATGTATGCATTTATATTTTTTATTCCACCTACTAAAAAGGGTCCACAATAGAGTAAATTAAATTTTTTAACAATTTTGTTCCTAGCTGAGGAACGTGTATGAGTTTTAAGCAAAACCTTATCACCTATATGATAAGTTTTTGTGTAATGTAAATTATGACGTAATTTTCTTTTATTACCTTTTTCAATAGTATTATTCAATGCTAACTGCCGAATTTGTTGCAAATTAGATTGATCATTTTGAGGAAAAGAAATAAGGCGTGTTATAGGGTTAGGAGGTTTATTTCCAAAAAGTAATTCATAAGGTATAAATTGAGTAGTATCATGAGGTGTGAAATTTAAACAATTTTCGATAAAAGTTAAATAATCTGTCCACGAACTATGTTTTTTATGACAATATGTTCTAAATAATCTATTTAGTTCACGGTTTACACGTTCTTCCGGATTTGCTCGCGGATTGTAAACGCTAATTGTATAAACGTTAATTCCAGCATTTTTAAGAGTATCTTGCCAAATTGGAGATACAAATTGACTTGCATTATCGCTATAAATATTTTGCATTTTACCTATATTGGGTATAAAATGCTTAACAACTCTGTCAACACATTGTTGAGCAGTTGCACCCTTTAATGGATATAGTTTTACAAATTTTGAATAGTTATCCTTAATTATAAAAATCATGTTAAATCCAAATTTTCCTTTAGGTAAAGGACCATATAGATCCACAAAACAGTCCTTAAGAGGATATTCTGATATAATATTTTGTAAAGGACCTTGTGTAAAATAATTTGGAACCTTACATTTTTGGCATATATTACAACTTCGTAAATTTGACTCAACACGACGATAAATATTTTTAATGAAAAAATATTGTTTTAAATATTCAGTGATTTTACGAGACGAAAAATGACCTAAATATTTATGGAAAAATTGTATTATTTCATTTATTTTATTTTCAGGTAGATAAATTTGATAATTGTAAGGGAAGTTGGTATTTCTATGAAAAAGTATACCATTATGTACCATAAACCGGTTTTGATATTCTTGAATATTGTTAATTATGTTTTTACAAAAAGGGTCAACATGTTGGTACCTGCGAATGTTATTAGCAAATTTTTCAAGAAATTTATTTTGAAAATCAAGTTTTAAAATATTACATTTAACTGAAATGTTTGTAGAAAAATTATTATTTATAGATAAAGAATTTATCATTAAGTTCGTTTGATTTGATATATTATTTAAGGTATATGGATTTCGAGAGAAAAAATCTGCTATAAAATTTTGTTTTCCAGGAATATATTCAATAGTGAAATTGAATTCACTTAAAGCTAAGAACCAACGTAAAATTCTATTATTTGTTATTTTTGCTTCATGTAAAAATGATAATGATTTGTGATCACTACGAACTATTACTTTGTGACCTAAAATGTAATGTCGAAGTTTGTTGAAAGTAAAAACTAGACTTAATAATTCTCTTTCGGAAATAGTATAGTTCAATTCAGAAGTTGTTAAAGCGCGTGAAACAAACGAGATTGGATTATACGTATTATCATCATTGATTTGATATAGACAACCACTTAAAGCTTTGTCAGAAGCATCTACATCTAAATAGAAAATTTTGTTAAAATCTGGAAATTTAAGCATAACTGACTTTGCAAATAATGATTTTAAAGTATTAAACGTTTTTTGTTCTTCACTTCCCCAATTCCAAATTGAGTTTGCTTTTAATAAATGCGAAAATTTAGAAGTTAATTCACTAAAATTAGGAAAAAATCTACGATAAAAATTCATAATACCTAAAATTGATTGTAAAGATTTAATATTAGTGGGAGGTTGCAATTTTAAAATAGCTTGAACCTTATCCTCACATAAACTAATACCATTTTCAGAAATTTTATGACCCAAAAATTTAATTTCTGTTTTGAAAAAGTTACATTTAGAAAAATTGATGGTTACACCAGCATTAAAAAGTTTATTTAATACTATCTCAACATGTTTAAGGTGAGATTCAAAATCGTCAGAGCCAATGACTATGTCATCGACAAAGACATGACAAAAATCGTTTATGTCACTTCCCAAAATTTGATCAATACATTTTTGAAATATACCAACGGACAAATTTATCCCGAAGGCTAAACGGGTAAACTGATAACATTTGCCGTTAAATAAAAATCCTGTGTATTTTTTACTATCTGGGTGTAATTGGATTTGCCAATAACCCGAAATTAAGTCAATAGAAGTGAAAAATTGTTTTTTCTGAAATTTTCCTAGGATATATTCAATAGAAACTGGCGTTTCTCGGTCCGGTATTACTATTTGATTGATATTCCTACTATCTAAAACAATTCGGATTTGCCCATTTGGCTTAATTACTGTATGCAAAGGACTTATATAAGAAGTATATGACCTTTCTATAATTTTCCATGATAAAAGTTTATCTATTTCCTTTTGAACTGCGGGCAAACGCGAATAAGGTATAGGATAGCATTTTGACGAAAATTCTTTATGTTCTCGAATTTTGAATTTACAATAAAAGTTTTTTACTAACCCTGGTTTGGTAGAAAAAATGTTTTTAAATTTATTAAGCATCGATAAGATTTTATTTTGTTCGATTTTAGATAAATGAGTTAAATTAGAAATTGAATTTATAACGTCGTCAAAGGGTGTAATATATTCATTGTCGTCAAAGGGTTTAAATGAAAGATTATTAATTTTATAAAATTCTTCCGTATTAAGATTTTGTTCTTTGTAAACAATACTTTTAATGTTTGAAATTAACATATTACTGGATTTAATATCATTAGATGAGATTTGTGAAATGAATTTAATTTCATGTATTTTACTATCAATTTTAAGTAACAACGACTTATTGAAAATATTTATACTAGCGTAATATTTTTGTAAATATTCCATACCGAGAATCGCTTCGACAGCTAAATCTGGTACGATAAGAAAATTTAAGGGTATTATAATATTATTGTAACTAAATTCAATAAAAGTTTGTTTATCAATAGTTTTAGATTTTTTGTTTGTCGCAGTAACTACCTGACATTTTATTGTAGGTATTACGGGCAATGGTTTATTTGTATTTTTAATATGAATTTGATTTAATTTATCAAATGTTTTATCATTTAGAACCGTAATAACGCTTCCAGTGTCTATTAAAATATTGATAAAAGTGTCAAAAAAGTTTACTTTAATAATTGGCAAAATATCGTTAGAGATTTTTGTATTTGAAAAACGATTTTGATTATTCTCTTCCGTTAGATCACCAAAATGATCGTTTGAAAAAATACTACAAAGGAATGTACCCCTAATATTGTAACAATTCTCAGAATTGAAATTGTTAACATTACTATCTAATAAATTAATTTTATTATTAACAAAAAGATTGTCATTCTTAACATTTTTACTAATATTCTTTTCATTAATTTGAAAATTGTCATCTATTAAGGTTGATTTCCTTATAGATGTTCTATTTAGTTTTCCCAATCATAAGAAAATTCAGGGAATTTTGGATTTATTGGACCAATCGCACTGGTAGTACCAGTGGCGTGATCCCCGTTATTCGTGCTAACACTATGTGTAGACGAACACGGTTCCTCATTTGAAAAAGTTACTTTAGATTTTTTAAATTTATCAGTTTTCCAACTTTTATTTCTATCTAAATATTGATTATTACTAGTTACATTACCCCAACCATTATTTTCTGAAGTTGTAGGATTATTTTTAGAAATAGGACTATTTGGACGGTTATAATTTGAAGCATTTGGATTAATAGGAACGTTACGATAAGGAGTTTTACTGTAATGATTATCGAATTCCTTTAATTCATCATAAAGTTGTTTAATAGTTAAACAATTTTTTAAAATTCTACGCGTTTCAAAATCAAAATGTTCTATAAAAATTTCAATAAATGTTTTTTCAGGTATTTTGTCACTTAGATGTTTGATTCTTTTATACCAATAAAATAAGTGTTGTACATATTTTTGTTTAATAACAACAGATTTACCCTGATTAGAATAAAATTCTATCAGTATTTGATTTTGA
Source organism: Brachynemurus nebulosus (assembly GCA_035578155.1). Taxonomy (NCBI): domain Eukaryota; kingdom Metazoa; phylum Arthropoda; class Insecta; order Neuroptera; family Myrmeleontidae; genus Brachynemurus; species Brachynemurus nebulosus. The sequence goes on from JAPWDM010000006.1 coordinate 38,653,559, forward strand.
ATTTTACTATTCCAATATGTATCTAAAATCCAATTTTTTAATTGTTCAAATGTTAAAATAGAATCTTCAAATAATATTAAAGTATTTTTAATAGTATCAGTTAATTTAGATTTTGTATATAAAATTTTATCATTTTCAGAAAAATTTGTTTCTTTAAAATAATATTCTAATGAATTTATAAAATCAAGAGGATGCAAATAATTTATATTTCCATTAAATTCAGGAATATTAAAAAGATTATGAGTATTATTATTGAAAAAACTAATATTAGATAGATTATTATTTGGCAAAACAGTATTATTAATATCATTAATGTTAATAGATTCAAAAGTATTGATTTTCTTTTCTAAAATATCAATAGATTTTAATATAATATCATATTTCTCAAAAATATTTGTAATTTCAGTTTCGTTTTTTGTTAAATGTTCCTTAATACTGGAAATTTGTTGGTTAATAACTTTTGTTTGTTCATTATAAGCATCAAATTTTTGATTATTAATGATTTCGATATCATTAATTTGTTTAATAGTTTCAGAGTTTGTATTTTTACATTGCAAAGAACAATTGTTAATTTTTTCTTCTAAAGAAATTTTAATATTTGTTATTTCAGTTTTTAATTCATTTTTTAATTCGCTCAAACCGTTATGAACTTCTGTTTTAAGTTCGTGTTTGAAATTATTTAATTCGTTAGTAAATTTTAAGAAAAATGCATTAAACATACCGGTTATTTCACCTTGAAAGTTTTGTTGAGACGACGTTGCACCAGAAGGCCGCACGCTGATCATCTCCTCCATAGATTCACGAAGTTGATCTTCCGTTTTCGTAGAAGATGCTTCCGCTTCAAATATTGTTTCACTGAGGGCGTTTTCTTCGTTGTCCATTGTAATGTTGTAGTAAATGATTGTTGTTTCGAATGAAATTCCTTGAAGAAGTTGTCCACCAAAATTCGTATACTTCTTTTCTTCTCTTTTCACGTAGATTATTCGTCGGAAAATTTATTTCCACTGACAGGGATGCCAATAATTATGTAACGTCGCAAACGTGGGAAAAGATCTCACTACGGTGTTATTTTGCGATGCACAGAGGATGGTAAACTTTCCGGCGTGGGTTCGGTTTTTCTTCTCCAAGACGAATAGTTTTTTCACAAATAAAACACTTTTAATTGGTTTTTTAGTTGATTAGTTTATTGAATAAATGTAGAAAACTTGTATAAAAATAATTTTCTTATATAATTTTATAAATTATAAATTTTTTAAGTATAAAAAATAATGCGCAGTTGTTCCACTGGCGAGGATTCTGATGTTGTTCGTTTTAATATTACCTTACAACTAACTTGAAACAAGTTATATCCTTATTCTTAAAACAAGCGTTCCTTAATTTCATTTCCAAGAATCGAAAGAAAGTTCTATTGGTTTCTATATAGAGATAGAAATATTTGTATACATTAACTAGAAAGAAATAATAAGTGTTGTTTTGAAGTATTCCTTTATGTCACCACCTGGTACGACAGAAATATTCAAGTGATGCTTAACCCTGATTGGTTGTTGCATCTCTGGTGTCCAAACGTGACCACAGCACCAACAGTTCTTTCTGTTAAAAACTTGACAAAAGTCATAGTCTGTTCGTTTAGGCAATCTACACTACAGATATGTATTATTATCTGCAGCGCTAATCATTATTTGAGTTTTTATGATAAAATTTTGTGTTATATAATAAAATTTATTTTTACTAGAAAGTTTTGATGAAAATTTGTTAATTTTTCACCTGCGCCTGTACCATGGTGGTTACACTGCATATGACATATTATCTTACATGATGATACATAAATTATGTACGTATTTTTTTTATTTAAAAAGTTGTATTATAATGGTATCATTTTTGTAAGTCAAAATATGTGTAAAAATTTTGAATTAAAATATCTAAAGGAACATACTGTATACACTACATTTTAGCAAAAAAAAAAAACTTGTGATAAGATAAACAAATAACGTTCCATCTCTTTTTCTGTATTCAGTTTGTGAATGTATCGTATTGTGAAGCACACGTATAATTAGTAATCTTGGTCCAAAACTAGGTTAAATGTAAATATCATATTTTCATTATTCGTGTGTAAAGCTGATCGTCCATTAAATCGGAGAATATCGCAATGTTCTACTGATGCATTTTTTTTTAAATCAACCATTTTCTTTTAAATCAACCATTTTTCCAAGATCCACCTACTTTTAAATTGGGAGAGTGGATTCTTTAAAATGAGTAAACGCATTTAATTGCTTAATTTTGTATAATCATAAATCATTTATGAAGGAGGAGTAGGGCCGGCGAGAGAAATGACGGACCCCCGGGCACAACAAAAATTTTCATTTTTTCTCCAAAAATACAACTGGCGAGTATAAAAAGAAAACGCTTCTCACTTCTTCTGGGCCCTTAATCGAGGCTGCGGGCCCCGGGGCAATTGGGCGGGTGGGGCATGTGAGGCATTTCCAGACTTTCTTAGCCACGCCCCTCAGTTTACGATTATAGAACCTATATGTACTCCAGAAAAAACTTTTAATAACTACACAATTATGTTAGGTATCTATTTACCAAAAAATTTAATTATAAAAATTATTTTACACACTCATGCGCTATATGAGATATTCGATCTCCGATTTTAATACAGAGTAGTATAAATTAGATTGAACATTACGGCTTTAGGTTAAATTAACTTAAGGTAGTCTAATGTCATTATTAAAAACTGATGTAAAGTTAGGAGTACAATTTTAAGTTGCTAAAATTACTTTAATGCAAATCAAAAGAAAAAGAGACTTCAGTTATTTGACTAAGCTTATCATAAAAAAATGATCGAATACCTAGGGTAAGTGCGGAAGAGATACCGCAGCAGCCATAGTTCGTCCGTTGATTGATAGATAGCGCTATTAATGGATTATATGTTTAAAATAAGTTAGTTATTTAAGCTGTATATGGTAACATTTATGATTAGTCCATCAGTTTAGTAATTATCCAATTTTTGTTATTGAAAAGTAAATTTTTTAACATAATATTTTATCAAGCATTTAATTCATTAGAATTTAAGAATGTATATTTCATTGTTTTAATGAAAATGATTTTTGTTATTAATTTAGGTATATTTTAAAAGTACTGTATAAAATTTTAGGTTAAAATTCCGCACTATGCTTGCTATAGCAACATGCGGCATCTATCCCAACAATAAGGAGAGATGCCGCATTTAAAGTTGGTAAAATGCCGCATCATATTACATATTAAAAACATAGACCTATACCTTAATTATGCAATTTTTTTTTTGGACTGTAAATTATGCCACGTAAGATAACGAAAATAATGATGATTACCTGTGTATTGAATGTTTTGAATAGTACTCAGAAACAAAAAAACTGGTTAAGATGAAAAGTGCCAAAAATGGTTACATATGGCAGGTATCGTGTATGGAGAGGTGTGTAAAATGCAAAATTTTTAATAAAAACTATGGAACGTCTCTCCTTCTTTAATGCGGCATCTCTCCCATAGGTGTGGGAGAGACGCCGCTTTGCAGGCTCTTCAAAAATGTTAATTATGAATCCTTTATGACTCAAAATTTAAAATTATTTATACATAATTTTGGAGAACATTGTGTACACATTTATTGTATACCAAATTTCAAATAAATTAAATGCATACTTTAAGAATTATCAAGAGTTTTCAAAATGTGCGGCATCTCTCCCGCATTCACCCTACTAGACGGAAGGAAAGGTGCACTTGAGGTATTATTGTTTAAGTACGGGTTTCAATAATTAGTTTTCAGACAGTGAGGCGCCTGAAGTAATAAAGATACAACTCCGTGTAAGATAACTGTAATAAAGAAAAGTGATGATGTTTTTGAAAAAAGAAAAACAATTTTTTATCATTTCTATTCTTATTATCCAAGAGATAGTTTATATCGACCATTAACTTATTTTATTGCAAAGCTTATTTGTAGTAACATTTTAATCTACGCCTATTAGTATTTGCAATGAAATGTTTGCAAGAATGAGGCTGCAAAAGTCTTAATGGTGAAAATGTTAAAAATTATATTTGATAGATATATACTCACAAGTAACACTACCCAACTGACATTCATCGATTTGAATGAAACTTAACATGCATATTAAACATCCAAAGATATTAAAAATACGTGTTTTTCTGTTTCGGCTGAATACGCTGTTTAGGGGTAGAAAACACCCCTCAAGCCCTGAAAGTGGAAAAAATTATGGCTAATTATTTCTGAAATGATACATTTTCTGAAGAAAGTGCTTAGGACCAAAGTTATGGAGTTCAAAACGATGCATTTAATGGTGAACTAGAAGTCGGCCTTGAGGTCAATTTTTAAGGTTAATTAAATTTGAAAATAATTAACTGTTGTCGGACTTTGAGCATATCCTGTATCTATAATCACTAGAGTGTGGACATTGGGCCACACGAATGGGGTGACCAGTTTTTTATAGCGGGTTCTAGCACACACTACGTAGTTAAAAATAGTGGGACACCTTGGATGGAGAGGGTGCTCACACTTTTTACGAGGTATTGTACTTAATGTTGTGGTATACTGCCTTGTCAAAAGTATGGGCACCCCGCCGCCGTTCAAGGTGTCCCTATATTTTATAAGGTGTCCCTAAATTTACCTCAAGGTCGACTCCAACGTCACCACCAAGTGCATCATTTTGAACTCTACAGCATCTGCCCTAAGTATGTATTTTCTTCAGAAAATGTATCGTTTCAGAAATAATTAGCCATAATTGTTTCCACTTTCAGGGGTTGAGGGGTGTTTTCTACCTCAAACAGAGTATTCCACCAAAACAAAAAAACACGTATTTAATATTTTAGATGTTTAATAAGTATGTTAAGCTTCATTAAAATCGGTGAGTGTCAGTTAGGTAGTGTTACTTGTCAGTAATTTTTGTTCGTTTCTTCCAAAATTAAAAAAAAAAAATTGGGGGACAAGTCTACCCACACTGTCAACTTCCCATTGGGTGTCCTTAAAGACTAGAGTCTATTGTACATAAATAATTCTTTTTTTCATTTCAGGAGACTCTTCCCCTGGGCCCCCGATAGAGGCTTTGCCCCTTGCACCATACCGGGGGCTTCGCCTTCTGTACCTAAGGGTGGGGGCTCCACCCTTATCAAACAAATTATAACATCATTTGTTCTCAAGATATGCGAGACAAAATATATTTCAAAAAGTTTCTTACTTCAATAAAATACTGGCGTTTTTAATATCAAGGAAGGTTCTTAGGCCATTATATAATAATGTTTTGGTAAAAAATCCATATAATCTATGCTATTTTAATAAAGTTAATTCCGTTTTTTTTTACCACAAAAAACAAACCGCTAATCCGAATTTGCTGAAAACTTTATCCGGTCTTCATTTTTTGATTACGCATCTAATGAAATTAGTCCGGAGTTGATATCATCATTTGTTCTTGACATATGCAGGACGAAAAAAAATTCACGAACTAACGAACGCACACACGGACATCATGCTAAAAACGATGAATTCGGATTCTACTGACCTTGAAACATGGAGGTAGATGTTATCGTCTCTTACTATTAGATGTACGTGTTAAATTCGTTTTCTGTCCACTGACAAGTTAAAAGGCCCGAGCTATATATAATTGAAGTTGTTTACTAAAATAAGGAAATGAAATATTAGCTGTTCCGTAAAATCAACCATAACCACATAAAAATGTCAAGAAACCACAAAAACAATAAGTGTATCGTAAAATCCAATCATTATTTCCTCATCTAAATTGTATAAATATTGGTTTTTAAATCAATTTTTTAAAATCACTTGACGAGAATCCTTGAAATTTGAAAACACTTTTTCTTTCTCCAATAAGTAACGATTTGTTTGCGCTATACGAAACCTCTTCATACTCCAGTCTAATTAATTTCAAAAGTACGTACAGATAATTAAACGTAAGTACATACATAATATCGAGTAAAATAAATAAACAAATAAACAAGAAGAACAGATTTATTGAAGTTTTGATAAAAGATCAATTGTTAAGGAAAACTTTATTTGTTAAATTCGATTCCATCCGTTGAATAGCATTGGAATATATGAACCGTTGGCAGATAGATATATTTAATACCATCGAAAATTTGTATTGGCTTTAGATATTGGTTTTTAAAGAACGGCGGAGCAACTGTGGGAGCAGGCGGTGAGTGTTTGTGAGAATGTTTCAAAAACAAAAGTAAATATACTACTTTATCATTCTATCCGGTTCCGTGCGAGTAAAAGTATATAGGTATAGATAGTTATTTCTTTCTTAAAGAATTTAATTCACACAACAGCTTTCTTCAACATTTTCATTTATTTTCTTCTTGCTTTTGTTGATTTTTGATATACTATCAATAGTTAATTGACTGATGCCCACATTAATACAGTGTGAATGCGATTCACTACAGTTAATTATTAACTGTTAAATTGGTATGATACGATTTTTGTGTACAGCCAGAAAAAAAAGATTTTTGAAATTTTTTTTATGTCGAATTTGGCTTTGTAAGTTTATATGACTTTATTTCATTTTTTGAATTTCCGGTCATGCGTCATTTAACACGATGTTGTCAAATATTGACAGATTTTAGGTTAATAATGAATTTATTGTAAAAATTATTTCTTTCTTGATAAATGATAACACTTTTCCTGGTAATTTGGGAATTTTGTATACGCCCTTAAACATATTTTTACTGTTTGCTGTCTATATTTTAAAATCTATCGAATTTTGTTTAGTTTAGTTATTATGATCCTATTAGGGACGTAAACAATATTAAAATTTTATTACAGTTGTAAGGTCTGGTACACACTAACCCTCCGCTCTCGGTACAATATCGCTACACTCCCAATTTGATAAAATATTCTTAGATAAAAAACAATGAGTGTATTCTTGACACCATCGCCCCAATGCCAGTACCACTCAGATAATATTTTATCGGAGCGGTATCGGAATGATATTAGACCTATATCGATAGTGTGAACACTTTTTTGATTCCATTCCGCTCCGCTTGCATTCAGTTGTTATGAAAAGATATTCGTATCGAACTGGGAGTATACCGAGAGTGGCATTAAAATTCGAATGAAGAATGTATAGGTATCAGCATGGTATCAGCACTGTAATGTGAACACAAAAAGATTATATTGGAGCGAAACCGGAGCGGAAGCGTACCGATGCCAGCATATAGTGTGAATCGGGCTTAAGACTAATTATTCTACGGACGTTCATTAAAAGTATAGGCCTTAAATTTTAGGGTCTTCTAAATGTAGAACACATTTTTGAAAATTCTTATATATCTCTTAAATTTTAAACGAAACAAGCTCCAGTTTCTTTTAGGGGTACCCTAAACTTAAGTTTAATATATTTCAAAACACTAACTGTTTCAAAAATTTTGCCATTTTTATTCTGTTATTGACCGGTTATATCTTCGAAATAAGTGTGTTAAGAGATAGAAACTAAATTTGATTCCTAGAAAACAGCTATAAATACCATAGCGAACAGTGGTATTTTAGATATCCAAATTTTTCCAACTACTACCAAAAGAAAAATTGACTTTGGTTGGTACAAAAGTCATTTTGTAAAAGTAATTAGTTAAAAAAAAAGAGAAATTATGTCAAATTTGCATATAAGAGCTCTTGCACTTCTTCTTTGAATATAAAACAATTATTTTTAAGATACATGATGCTATTAATTTTTATATTGCTGTGTTTAACAGGTATCGAACTAATAAATTCATAAAAGTAAATCCCTGTTCTTACAAAATCGAAACAAATTAGCATCTTGACTACTTTTTCGTATACTTTAATATATTCTCTTCCACAGGTATATGACACATACATATGAATAAGTAAGCACTTATTAAACTGAAGCTGCTTAGAACCATTGGGAATTTTCGATGTTATTAAAACGGCATAATATATTATTTAATTGCAATAACAGTAGCTGCTTATAGTTGTTCGGGAAATAGTCCGTGTGTCCAATATTCTGGTTACTTTAATTGACTATACATGTTCAGTACGGGTCGAAGAAATTGCCGCAACTTGAATTAAAAACATAGTCTTGCTAACAATAAGTGAGATAACGTTTTAAAAGGTCAAATGTCAAGCTAAAACGAAACTTGTGGCTTGAATATTATCTTGCCTTCTAGTTCTCCGGTTTTAGTAAAATTCGAAAAAGAGTTTTTCCATAAAACTGTTTTTTAACGGTTATACTTTTAATTATTTCATTCCTTCTGTCATAAAGAATAAAGTTGTATATGTAATTAAAATGTATTGTATTTTGTTGTTTTAGGAGAAATATCTTTACATTAGGATTACAAAGACCGATTTCTATTTACTTTCGTGAATCCAGTTACTAATTAAGATAATTTCTATCGAAATATGGTACACATGATAGATTAAAGTAGAATTTATTGAGTAATTTAGAAGAATGAACGTTATTTTAAAACTCTTTCGAATTTAGACAAGAAAGCTAGAAATTTCAATTTTCATAATTTAAGAAATATGTGTTTGGAATTGGCTTTAATCATTTATAAGAAAATTTCTCCTAAAAGGTAAAAAATATTGTTTTTTCTGTGCAAATATGACTTAAAGCATATAATTTAAATCCTCTTTGAATTTGGAAATAAACTGAAGCCCAAAACATTATATAGAGAAGTTGTTTACAGTAAAACTTTGATTAACCGTCACTTGTTATCTGTCCGTCATTTTTTGCTGGTCACTTTTGGGAAAAAACTGTTTGAAAAATTTTTGTTGTGCCCGGGGGCCCATCATTTCTCGCGCCGGCTCTGCAAATTGTACATATAATACAATATAATAATATAGGTAGCAGAAGAAAGTTTCGCTTCCCCACCAAAACTGTGTTCAAATTTAGTCTCGAAGAAAAAACTCTTTCGTGGTAGAGCTTAGCGAAATAGGAAATAGCAACCACATAAAAGGGTATTACATACAAAAGTTATAACAATTTTTCTTTTTTTATGGATCTTTTACCAAACTGATGGTTGATAACACATTCAAACACCATTACAAGGTTGGATAATTTTTTCTTAAAGATGATTACCACAAAAATGTATCAATCGCTGCATAGTTGAGAACTTTCTTCGCTCGTCCTAATTATTAGTAAATTGAATTAACTACAATTATTTCCAATCGAAATAAATTCATTACAACAATTTCTTGGAACACAACTCTAGAAAAGACTATGCTCTATATATAAGTACATATTATTATACAAAATCAAAGTTGGAGATTGTTCATTATAATATATTTCGTCGAACATTGCTTCTCATTCGGTGAGTTTGCAGTATCGTTAACACAAATATAGTAAGTAAATGTATATGACGGAGCTATAGAACTATAGAGAGTGCTTTGCTCGTTAGTTATTCGTCGAATTTTATTAACACGATTCATATTCTATAAATTTATAATCACATTCATTTGTGATTGGAACAATCAAATGCACTTAGAACAAATTATTAATTCATCATAACCGGCACAATCTATCTACCTTTCTGCTAAGGATGTATATAGAATATTATTATGTTAGATATTAATAATATTCCTTGAATTTTAAATTAAAAACCTTTCTTAATTAAAACGGAGAATTTGTTATTGCTTTTGATAAAATTTCTATTGTTACAGTTTTTGTTGGTTTAATGTTGTGTATAAAGTTTTTGGATTAATAATAATAATTTTAATAAAATTTATAATAGGAGAAAATTGTAAAACTATTTTAATAATTTCATTGCTGTTTCTATTAGGTAGAAATATAATATAATTATTGAGCACTCATCTTTCGAAGAGAAATGTTGATTTCTATACTTATTTATTTATACAAATTTATTTTTATAAAAGTTTCTCTGAATGACTTCCCATGGACTTCATCATTTCAAGGTAGATTTTTGGGGTTCCGAAGAAATATTTCGGATCTCTTATGGTTTTGTGATCTGTGTAGTTTTTAACCAATCACGTAATTTGACACTGTCGTGTATTTTTGATTTATGTTAGGGAAATCTTAACACTTACATTAAACATTTACTTTAAAACTATATTTCTAATTAGCTCTAACAGCTCTGATGTTGTTAAGACTGAAAATAGCTACATGATGAAAATTTATAACTATGAAAAAACATTACCACTTTGCATCAAAATTAGAAAGTTATAGGTAGGTACTATTAAAAATTGAGTACGGTTGATGGTTTAATGGGGGGCAAAATTTCATTTTTTTCTGTAAAGAAATATCTCGAATAACTTTTCATGGGTTCGTTAATTATGTGTAGAATATGTTCCCAAAGTGATTTTACTGAAAATAATTTAAAAACAAGATTCTTGCACATTAACCAAATCCAGCTTTCTATAAGAAAAAAATTCAAAAAACGTAGTTCACGCAATAATGAATATTAAATATAAAATTTTGAAAATACGTTTCTTTATATATATTTTATAATATCTCGGAACTACATTTTTGGAACTGGCTAAAGATAATTCAATTCTTCGGCACCTCTACCTAAGTTCGATACACTTTCAATATTTTTTTTATTTTTAAATTTACTTTAAAGAGCGAGAAATGGTAATCAAAAGTTCAGACATCCGCCATTTTTTTTCTTTCAGCAGTTTATTGATATTATAGGTAGAGGTGCCGGTACTTTTCATATATTTTATAAATCTTTTTTGTTTTTGGATTTCGGTGGTTTATTACCGGCGCTAGGATGTCCAACAACAAGGCATTGGATTTTCGGATCGTCACACTGCACTATCTATAAAATGGACACTGTTTTATATTTTTCCTTATGTATAGTTTAATACTTAATAAATATGTGTACAAAATTTGAAATTGATATTTACTTCCGTTCTTTAGAAAAAAATTCTAGAAAAATACATAATTTTTAAGGATTCTCAAGTAAACCTCCCCTTAAACGTTTTGTTGAACGTTTATTCATATCCTGTGAGATTTCGATTTTTACTTCGACGAGTTTGGCATGGTTATGTGTTTGTAGCCCCTTAAGTCCCTCATCTACAATGAAACATTATATCGACAGTGAATAAAGTGTTAACGAAAACTTTTAACTAGCTAAAAGTGATATTTTTAACACTTAAGTCGGAAATTTTAGCAGTTTAATAGGATAGGATAAACTTATTGACCTCATGAGAGCAGAGGCGGTACCAAGGTTGCGGAAAGTGTGTAACCGCACTTAGCCTAGCGCCCTTTGGGACCTCGCACCCACCTACAAGGGAGCTAGTAAAATATAATGGAGGAGCTAGTAAAACTTGATAAAGGTGGATGATGAGAGGTTTGTTTTTCTCAGGCAGAAATTTTTAAAATATTAAAAAAAAGGGCCGTGTTAAATATATTCTGGGAAAAAATTTTTGAAAACTTAAAGAAGCGGGCCTCGCAAACGTCATCTTGCGCTGCTTCTACATGGGGGTAGATTTTAATTTTCTCTTTTCTTTTTATATTTTTAAAATATAATTACACAAATGAATTCATACAAAACTCTGTGATGAAATTTTAATGGCCTCGGTTATAATTTTTATTTCAACAATTTACTTTGCGTAGATAAAAATTGTGTCAAAAACATTTGTTTTTATGAAACATAACAGTTTCTATCACTTAAATTGCCAATTCCATGGTTCAAAGATGATTGAATGTATTCCTTGACGTCATTAGGATAAATTTTCCTATTTTCTTCAATTTGATTAGCCTGCATATTTTTCGCTTTGTTTTAATTTAGATACCCGCAACTTGATTAAACAGTATCAAATATAAAATCATTATTATTTACGTCATATCAATAATTTTGATGCATCCTGTAAAAAAATCATATGTACATTCATATATGTATACATATATGCATGCAATTTTATAAAATGTTAATTAAAAGTGAAGATTTAATTTTTTTTTACATGCGAAAAATAAATTTTTCATAATATTTTTACACTTTGTTAATTACGAACAAAATGTACCGTTTAAACTGCTGCTTTTTTTTAATGAATTCTGATACACTTTGAGAGTAAATATAGCAAACCATAGCACTATATGTACCATGTGAATGTTAATAGTACTACAATATAAATATGTACGGCAATTTTTTTTTTATAATGAACTCTTGTTCTAGAGTAGGTATATGCAATAATAACACGTCTGTCTAGACGCGGGTACCTACCATTTTCTTGCTACCAGCAACTCCATCGTATCGTACGGTGGTAATTGCTTTGAATATATTTTTAACGTTTAGTAAATAACGTGTACATAATTCTGTTTTGGTTGGAATGTAAACATACGTCGTACGATAATTGTTATTGTAAAAAATAATTTTTTAACTTACCAACAAGTCATTCAACACATTCCACCCATCCCGTTTGTGTTTCGAACCTTGCATATTAATTAAAATTATACCGTTTACCTGCGTCATGAAGATTTTCAAAGATGGTAAAGAATAGATTGAATCGTTGATTACAGAGTTTTGCTTGAATTATTCTGAGATGCTTTGTTCTCTTGTTGTTACATTTTTAGATGATTATCCTTTCTGTTGACCCAAAAAAAAATAAGTGTTTGCATTTTTAAAATTTCCTGCAACTATACACAAAGAATCTTGTTCCGAACTGGGCCGCTGGTGTAAAACATTGATTTACTTTTGAATTTTGATGATTTTTGATTTTAAACAATGATTTTTGGTTTCAGATGTTTTCGTTTAGTGTCAGCTGTAAATAGCACGCTGTAATTATAACAGTCTAACAGACTTAAAGGCTACGGAAATAAAAATTCTTTGAAAAAAGCTGATATGTTTTGAAAATTGAACGGAATATAAGTAGATATTTTTTATTCACCACTTTTATATTTATAGAAATCAGTCTTCAAATTTTATGACTGTGGAAGCTAAAATCACACTTCATTCAAGTACTTTTATAAGTATGAATATCAACAAAATTGGGGCAAAAAATTGACTAGTAGGGGAGAGATGTGTCAGTTGTAACAAAAAATATACAGATAGTAACTTTGTATTTATTAGTCACAGGGAATTAAATTTTTGGCACAAGATACGGACATCTTTCAGGTTTTGAATGAGCTGCACAAAAATATTCTATGTTGGTTCATAACTGAAATAACTGCATTTATGTGGACCAAAGTGTAATGTTACAGTCGTCACCGTCAGAGGACTAATTGTTACAGGGTTTAGGTTCAATTGTAACACTCATTATTTATTGATTAATATTAGTAACACTCTGTTATTATAATTAATTTGGTTTCCAATATTCTTCCTTACATATTGAGTGAGTAAAGTGATAAATACCACAGTCTCTGGCAACAGGCCTGATTTTTTTTTCCTTCTATTACTCTTCTAACGACATTCAGGTATACATTATCGAATACGGTTCCTATGCTAGTTTATGTTTTGCTTTATATAGCATTTTTTTTTTATTTGTAAAACAGCGTGAATTCGATTAACAGGTAAAACTAACCGTAGTAGCTTTGAATCTAACGATAACCGTAACCGAAAATCGATATAAAAAACAAACGGAATATTGTCAAAGTATAACCATTAATGGAAGGTATTTTTATTTTATTTTTTAAATTATTAATTAAAACCGTTTACCTTTATCATTCGATTTATAATTGAAATATAATGATTAATTTTGTTTAACATAAATTTTTAACACAATGCAAAACATTATTTAGAAAAATAATCTAAACTAGAAAAGATTTTATTAGCCATAAAATTTAAAATTTAAATTAGCCCTTAAATTTAATTGATCTTCAAAAATTTGAATTCTGAAAAACCGTAGAGTTTTTAAACTTTATTTAAAACTATACTCACTCTCGGCTCTGAGTGCTCAGTTCCCTAAATTTAAAATACTAAAAAGAAAAATTGTGGATATATAAAACTACTGGAATATCAGTTGTAACATGTTACAATTGACACTACTGAATTTGTTACAATTGTTGCAGTGCTGTTTAATTTTATAAAAAAATTCGTAAAATTTTCATTATGAATAAAAAAGCGAAATTACCTATTTGATAATGTTATTTGTTTGCTTGTGTTTCCAATAAAATCATTTTACTTCCAAGTGATGAGGTATTTACTGTAAAAATCAAAAAATTGTCAACCAACTCAAAATTTACAATTAGCTTAAATAAACACATATGGCATTGCTGAGAGAAAACCGCCACATGGTATTCACTGAAAGTTTTGCCAGTAAAGCACAACTTCAGGAGCCACCTTATGATACGCAATACTCCTCAATAGGATTGATAAATGTCTCGCAAATTTCCAAGTTACTCTCCCCTACTCTCCCCAAGTTACCTCTCCCCTACTATCCAATTATTAATTCATAAAATGTGTTTCTCGGATTGAACATACTCACCTTTTATCATCGTTTCCACAATTAAATCCAAAAGTTTTGGCAAGAACATTCTTTCAGTGTTTAAGGCAATTATTTCGTATAAAATATAAAAATGAAACCTTTAAACACGAACTATTTCCATAAATATATCACCCCAGTTTACCCCAAAAACATACGATTTAAAAAGTTTCGGCTCACTTTAAAATTAACGATCAAATCTTTTAAGACATATTGCTAATTAAATTCCAACACCATTAACCCTCAACACAAAATAAGATTAATTAATTTCAATTCTCTGTACCCTTTTTTCAAATTTTATATCCCTATAAATAGTGATCCCTCTATTTATTGACGTTATCAACATATAAATTTAGCATCTGATAAACTAAATTCTAATAATCATTATTTTCAAAACTAATTCAATCTATATTACTTATAAATGAGCTATATACAGTACGTAGATACATTACCTGTCTCATAGCTTATGTTAACAAACACACTAACCGTATTCAAATAGCGGACACAATGAGGTACCTATACACGTTGGAATGATGTAGTAACGGATATTAGAAAGAAGAACAATTCGAAAGTTTTTGTATTCAACATTATAAAACAGACAATGGAGGCGAGAAGCAAAAGATAGTAACCATAGTCAAAGCTCTGTCTTTATACTTTATATGCATGCACTTGTGTGTTAACGATAATGGTCAAATGAATAACAATGGCTAGCTAGTCAGTTAGTCCGTCAGTTGGTCAAAAGACTCGACCGACCGACTGACTGACCGAATGTGTGAGAAGGTTTTGTGTTAAAATAAAGTAGTAATTGGTACGCAAATAAATCTTCAAGTAAAGTAGCGCGCCCGGATGGTTTAATTAAGGGTCAATGCTGTAGTAGTATAGTAAGCGGTAACTACCCAAACTCTCCAACATACAAAATAAATACTGATGACAATATAATACTTGCTTACAAAGCCAATGGTCGTAGTGGGGGTACACTAGTGGTGGTGGTAGGCCAGTAGTGGGGGATAATGCTCATAGTATTGCTGCAGAGTAGGCTATAATTTTCTTCTCAACTGGTGTACGTGTGTATTACGGGCATTGTATGTACTATTTCTCGTTTGTTAAATTTTAAGTCTTCTATGTATAAAACATATGTAGTTGTGGGCACCATTGGTTGGGTTGGGTCGCGTTCGGTTCGGTTTGGTGCGGTGTACTTTGAACATGTTTACATGTGAATGTTAGTTTTCGCAGTTTACCATGTGAATGTGTGGATGTGAAAGAGTGAGTGACTGACCACACAGTGATGAATCAGTCCATAAAAGCCAGTCAGTCAGTTTATTTGGTTCTTTACCTCTTTCTTTTTCAATTTAGTTTTAGAATTATTGTTTTGTGCCGTAGTTCACAAATGGAATTTCACTAATTATATATTGTTTTCTTTGCTCATGTGGCTATAGTGTGAAAAAATACTTACCATTCTAATGAATTAATTAAATCCACTGCTGTTATGTAATTAGAGAGGAGTGCATATATTTATAAGTGTATTTACTTGGACAACCGTGATCGGAATAAAGTGTGAACTTAATAATCAGTTGTAAGTTATTGATTAGTACTTTGCTTCGCAATTTCTTCGGATAATTGAAAGTCACATGGAAGATAGAAAGATATAATCAAACTTAATTGTTGCAGATTTTTCCAATAATTTTGGTTTGAAAATTATAACAGTAAAGCAGAAGAGATTTGGAAAATTTGTTAGTAATGAGTTTGGTACGGTTAGCGCATTAGCACTAACTAGTAAGAAGCGAAGATGTGAGGATCGATCTCTGTCTGAGAAGGTTGTGCTTAAAACAGTGTAAAACTGTTTCCTTTTCTTTTTTCTTCCAAATTCTCTTACACCCTTAGAAAGAAAAAATTGTAAAAAGTGGAAAGAACATTTCTATGGTCGTTCGTAGATAGGAACTTGCTCAACTCTAATCTCTAGAACTCTAAGCTCTAGAGCTCTAAATCCTAAGTTAGTTAGTCTAAAACCAAGTAGAATTCATTTCAAATAACTTGACCCTTTTTTATGTAAATTCAATCGTAACGGCGGTCAACCCATTCGAAATGAACTCTACCTTTTTATAAATAAGTAACATTTACTTGGAACTTCGCATGCGTCCTGTTTGAAATTATGACATCATTTTCATATGTTCTGTTTCTTTGGATAATTTTCTCATTGGAATAGAATGTTCTCCCGGGGTAAAAAGTAGCCTATAACCATCTCTGTTTCTCAAGTTATCCCTTTACAAAGTTTTAAGTTGATTTGTTAAGTTGTTGTGACATGAAATCAAGACAAACACACAAACTTACTTTCGCATTTGTAATATTTTGTATTCTGGAATGAAAAACATTTAATAAATAGAAAAATCCGTAGTTGAGTAACTATTCACTTTTAATCTCATTATAAAATGTATTATTTTAACATTAAAAATGACATACTAAAATTTCAAGTACATATCTCAAATAGTTTTTTAGTTACAGCCATCTGAAAAGCGGATTCTGATTTTCATTGTTAACTTTGAGGTATTGAGAAATGTATGAAGGTTGATAAGTCGGGAGTTTCTGGACTTGACTGCCAGTCACATGTTGTGGAGCAGCTAGACTCTAGCACATTTAGACGACTCATCTAGTTTTACTATGGCCGTTATAGTGAGTACATCGTAAATAATTTTAGTAAAAATTCTTAATGATTAAAACTAAAAGGTAAGGTAAAGAAAAACTAAATTTTTCAAATTTGCTACAGTTATAACTCGAAGTCAAATCATCCGATCGATTTGATAAAGAAATGTAACTTTTGCAGGCCAAAAATCATCAAATTTTCGCGAGAAATTTGAAACTTTTTTTTAGAAAATCCGCCATTTTGTTAAATTTCAACTTTTTTTTCGATTAAGTTTCATGGCACGGGCAATATCTTCTAGTTTATTAGGCTTTTTGGTATTTTTCATTACTGTGAAGGTCACTGTCACTGCAGCAGCGAGGGGACTTTTTTTGGAGCCTTGGGAAATTGCGAATAACTCACTGAATTTTCAATTTTTTTGGTTCAAAAATTTTATCATGAATTTATTATATATGAACAAATATATCCTTAAAATATTAAAACATTTAGTAGTTTTCTTTTAAAAAATTCCCAAATATCCCCTTTTGTTCAGGCGGTTACATTAGCGGCCCCCCTTAATAAACATTCTATTTTAGGACAAATAATTATTCTCAACATACATACGTACATCTGAATCGATTATTCTTTGTTGTTATTGTTTTATTGCATTAGATTTCTGGAAATCTTGAATTATTGTATTTATGTAAAGGCAATTTTATACATTATTAAAAAATCAATTTGAAAATCAAATTCTGTCTATATTGGGTATTTCAACATACAGCTGCGACACATAATTTAAAGTGAATAATATAGAAGTTATATTGCTCTGTGGTCTAATATCCTTCACATGTATGTTACTGTATGTTATTGGGTGGTGAATGTCTATATAAAGAATATCTGCACACAGACACAGTATTCGTTTATACTGTGGTTTTGCTATGTTCATTTGTTTTCAGCCATTAATGTTCAGTATCTGTTAAACGAAAATGGAAAAATCAATCAAAAGAATGAAATGAAAGGAAAAAAGAATAATTTAAAAAAAAGAATGGTGGGGTTTAGGAGTATGTCAGTATGAACAGCTTATAACTGGAAAAAAAATAACCAAAAATGGAAGAAAAGTAATTAATGCTGATAATTAGAATTTTCAACGGTTTTTTTAAGCCGTAGAAAGAGAATAATTATACGCATACACATTTCTATTTAGAGGTAAACATTTTTATTTGTTTCTTTGAAAAACACCATGTCAAATTATGCGATAAATAATTATTGAAAAATATCGCAGTTTGTAATAAAGCAAATTTATCGACGAGAGTCGAAACCGACGAACGAGTGAGAGCAGTCAGGTCCGTAGTCTCGGGGCCTGGATTCTAAATGGAGTCCGGCTTGGCCCACCAGGTTGTATTTTATCCAATTTTTAATCTAATGAAATCGGTTATTAGTCAATAAACGTATGTATGTTTTAAGTGTGTATTTTTCTCCGTATTATGTGGCGTAGCAAACATAACTGCCGTTCCGGACACGCCACTTTATTGGCGCCCCCTCCCTCTTTAAAAACACATATAGTAATATTTAGCATTCCTTTGGTGTACTTCGACTGGTACCCGGGGAATGATAGACCTCTGTGACTCCACCTCGCTACGCTACTCTCTGTTGGTACCCGAAATAGTTTTCTCTTGGGATCCTTGATTCTTTCCCACAGATTTAATTGGAGGGGTCAAATGATAAATGCTGTTGGGCAGGTGTTGGCAAAGCTTTGCGGTTGCTAGCCTTATCTTTACTAATATTATAAATTTGAAAATGAGTTCGTTAGTTTGTTTGTTTATTTAACTTTCTTCCACGCGTCAACAGCTTAACCAATCAACATGAAACTTTACACAGCCACAACTTGTGGGACAGAGACGGTTATGGTTGCTAGCCAAACGTCTTACCAATTAGGCCACCGACCGCGTGTTCGAATGCCACTCCAATCTGATAATCAACCAAACACAACCTCTATTTGATGCGAGAAACAGTTTATATTTTTAATCTCAAGTGCTATTTAATCTCAAAAAAATAGTAATAATAATAAAAAATCAAAAAAAAAAAAAAATAAATAAATATAAACTGCGTCTCGCATTAAAGAGAGGTTGTGTTTGATTGATTATCAGATTGGAGTTGCACTCGAACAAGCGGTCGGTGGTCTAATTGATAGGGCGCTTGGCTAGCAACCAAGAGATCCGGGTTCAAGTCCCAGCTGATCCAATTTGATAATTTTTCAAACGCTATGTGAATTTTAATTAACATAATGAATTGGTCATTTGCCAAAGTAGATCGAGTGCCCAAGTATCAGCTAAAGCTGGACATTAAGTGAACATATGAATACTGGTGTATGTTTAAATACGGAGAAAAGTCCGCCATACATTTATAATGTTTCACAGGCACTCGATAACATTTGAGATTAAAAATATTACTCTAACTGTTGGCCTTCACGAGTGGTCGATACAAACTAAATAACTTGTATGCTAGTATGGCTTTATATATATATATATATATATATATATATATATATATATATATATATATATATATATATATATATATATAAAATTACGGATCTAGTCTCTAGGCGACAAACAAAAAACTTATGAAAAAGTAATGCCTTGAATAATATTAGGTATGTAGTAGTAACACATATACACCTGCTGAGTTGTTTATGATTATTTAACTATAGTTATTACTTGTTTGTTATATTAAACTGAATCCGAAACTGTTTTCTGAATTTTTGTCTAAATTTTAAACGCAAATATCTCCTCTGTTTTTGTGAGAGGTGAATACTGTAGATTTCTTTTACTGATGAGATGTTCTACTAGTAAACGAAGCGTGATCGAAATCGATCTGGACCCCGACTTGTGAGTGTAAAACTACACCACTTTTCGTATACACTAATATTATCTAAATATTTGTTACATAAAATGACCAGGTGCAAAGGGATGAGTTACACGGATGGCCTGCATGACCGCATGCACACTTACTGAATAAAATATAAAAACTCTTATTTAACTACGAAATTCAATCATGTTCGATCTTCACGCACGAATTAATCTGTTCTATTGAAATAAAAAACTAAACCGGAAAAATAGAAATACTACCTATACATATAGGGGAAGACTCGCCATAGTGGCCCAGGCAGGTAATGTGGTCATCACTAGTTTGAAAATGAACTAAAAGCTGTCATATCTTGTTATTTAGTTTAAATGATAGATTGACAGTTTATATAGTGTCAAGGTGCATATATCAACTCCTTAGGAGTTGATGACTAAGGCAAGAACTTACAAATATTGTATAAAATATATTATATTATAAATACTTGGTTTCTGTGAATATTAACTGGGTCTCTTGTAGTTCTGAAGTAATTAATTTTATAATAAACAATTACGAATCATACGTTGGGGCGGGACTTATTTCAGTTTTTCCATTGTACTTAGTTTTGGGTAATGTGGCCCACTATGTATAAAGGTAAAGTGGCCTAGTGGATTCAGTGGTGGTATCAGAATTGTGGCCGGAATCAAAACCACAAGATGGCTGAATACGATATATAATATGCAAAAAGATGGGCCCATGAAATCTGCTCTGGTTGCAATGAGGAAGATGATTTTATCTATGTTAATTATCAATATTGATTTTATCTATGTAATCAACTTTATCTATGTTAATTATTAATATTAATAATACTATACCACTTTACCTACCCAAAGTGGGTAATGTGGTCATATTGTCACTTACGAAATAATTGGAAATTTTTTGTTACTGTGAGTATGTAAACCGTATGTATGTTACAAAATAAAGACTTCATTAAATTTGCAATTGTATTATGTCAAGAAATCTTAATATATTAAAACCGTTTAGAAAATATATCAATTCAAACCTTAAGGTGACCACATTGCCCTACCTTCTCCTATAGCATTGCTCAATAGCTAGGGTACCTACACGAATATACGTGGCCATTAGAACGTAGCCTAGCGCCAGCTACTCTCTCATTTTTTCACAAAAAAAAGAAAAAATAGAATTATTTTATTCTGCAATTCATGCAATTGAGGTAAATAAAGTTTCATATAGGTTACCATACACAATATATAGCTATCTATCAGCGCCGTAATGTCTGTCTGTCTGTCTATGCGTCGGTCGGTCGGTCGTACATGTATGTGAAAAGGTTAACGTATGTGCATGAGCTTTAAGCTTGGTGAATTTTGTTTTCATAACGCGCATTAAGCACGTGCTTTGCATTGTAATTTTAAACCATTGCTTTTGTATGGGGTGGTAATGGTTATATAAACATTCATATGTGTGGAAGCAATCATAATATATGTTTATCTATAGATGATTTTTTTTTATCGTGTAATGAACGGTACCTATGTTTTGTTAAGAGAAATCGACAGTTGTTTAAACAGAGGCGAATAGTGTTTTGTTGGATGTCTTGGATTAATTGAATTTTATCAAAAATGTTTATATAATAAGAACTGAAAAATTATTGTTATTGAAGATTATAAAATGGTTAGTGTCCAGAATTGTGAAAGGACTACATATACTTACAGGTTGCTACAGTAATAATGCGGTCTAATAGACAAAACATATACAGTGCGTTCCATAGACATTAGAAATGAAAGGACCTGTAATTTATATTTTACAGAAATTACACACCCCATAAAAAAGACAAACACTATACACGTAGAGAAAATTTCTATAAAAATTATTGTGCTCATACTAAAATCGACGTGTAACAGGCGAACATATCCAATTTTTGTACGGTAAAATTGGATATGTTCGCCTGTTACACGTCGATAGTAGTATGAGCACAGTAATTTTTATAGGAATTTTTTCTCCGTGTAGATAACATATATATTGGCAATAAATATTTCTTTGTCTAAGATACCTTAGGTTTTAGAAATAAAATTGACGCTGAAAAACGCCATATTGGTAAGTGCAAGTAAAAAAATGTCTTGTTAGAAAATAGGGATTATTATTTTTTTAAATACATTTTTCCTTAAATTTTTAAAAGAAATTATTATGGCAACTTGTTCCGTTTACGGATGTAAAAATTCCGTCAGAAAAAATCTCGAAAGAATAACATTTCAACATAAGTTTTTTTTTTTGACATTTATTAATAGACATATAATTTTGCTTTTAATTTAGTTTAATGTCAAAAATTCCAATATTCCTCATTATAATAAATTTTTTAAACTCGCTTTCTAAAAAATTGAGCGTATTTTCCATATAGTTTCAGTCATAATATTAAAAATTTTTTGTAAAATATGTGTATATCTGTTGATTTTGGTTATTTAAAATCAATGGCGACTCTTTAAAAAATTATTTGCACATGTACTAAATCCATACTTAGTATTATATGCGGATATACGTTAAGCAGTAACATTTTATGTAATTTTAGATTCCTAAAGGATACCGAATTAAAAGAAAAATGCCCGAATTTTTTTTGTTTGACTATTAGTGAATTTTTGAACGAAAAATTCAGCTTTTACATTATGAGATTTAACCCTGAACTGACAGAATTTATTTTGGAATCCTAGAATCCAAAAATAATATTTTCGTATTTCACGGTATTCAGTGTGTACACAAAGGCTTGAAATTTGATTGATATAGATAAATTACATTATATTTATATATGTAAAATATGATATATGCATGTAGATATAAACATTTAATTTTGTTGCCGCCACTGGCTAGTAATTGCATAATTTTTGCTTCAATAAACAATCTTGTTACAGGTCCTTTTATAATACATAATATATTATATTCTTTCGTCATTGGTGCGTTCAGATACATAGGAAATCCAGGAGATGGTTCTAAGGAAATTAACAATAACTAATAAATTTTTGTCAGAAATTTTTAAAATAAACCATTTTTAATTAAAACTAAAACTTAATTATGATATTAGTGTACTTCAAATAGAGGAAAAATTGAAAATGAAAAATATGTATGTGGTACTTTAAAGGAAGAGAAATGTTCGCTGTCTTTCACGTCAAATATCTTTATAGACAATATTTAATTTCTTAATTTTTGTTTTTTAAATAAATTATTCAATAAAATTTGCTATCTAAAAATACTAATGTGTAATTTTTAACATGAAATTCTATACTTGCATTAAAAACGACATCCTGTATATAATGATATAGGTATGTCTCTACAAAAATTCCAGTAATTTTTAACACCCGAAATAAAAAACCATTAGCATTTGGTATTCGTCTTCCGTGTTGCTCTCAATAAATACCGTTAGTGGGCCAGTTTTTTAAATTATTTATCAATTAAACCACGTTACACCTACCAACGTAATTAAATCTTAAAAAAAAATTTCAGCACAAAAAAATTACCGTCCTCATAATGTGTCTACGGATTCATTTTTTACATTATGAAAATATCAACAAAGAGCAGCAGCACGTACTACATTTATGGAATATGTATGATGTCCCATGTACATTATGTCCCATTTCCATTGGTTTTATATCACAAAAAAATCGGATCCTGTTCAAAAACTGAATCCAAAGTGATTGGTTGTCATAAAACTGACCTTCACAGCAGGTATTCTGTATTTTTAAAAAAAAATGTCTCTTAAGATATAGAAATTTTTAAATTTTTGGACTTAGAGATTAACAATTCTTTGGTTCTATATTGTAACCTTATTGAAAGTTAATTAAATTCTACTGCAGACACAACGATATATGCAAATTTGATCAATTAATTGTGTCATGAAATGACAGCTCGTTTGGCGTGTAAGGTAATTTGCGTGTCTTGTTGGCAGTTTTGATGTTGTATTGTATTGATGTAATATAGATTTAGATCCATGATTTCTTCTCCTTGATATGTAACGCGCAAACTCGCGAAAGGGACATATAGCCTTCCTTATCGTTGTTTTAATTTTAAAAAGTCAGTTAGTGGACAGATAATATTCACATACGTTTAAGTATTAATTCAGTAGTCAGTTCCAAGTAGCTAGTTTAAATATTTCTTTAAAATTAGATAGTTTAAATAGCCGGTTTAAATATATTTTATTGGCATGTATAGACTATAAAAATTTATAATTAAAATCTAAGTAAATACAATTATAAATAACCTCCGGGCATCGACCTTAGTACAGGAGCCGAGTACCCTTGTAGTCGAGGAGCCCCGGCCTCTGAAAATTTAAATTCCTTTAATTTTTTTTTAATTTAATTTCCAATGTCACAATCAATTAATTAATTTTTCTACCATTTAGTATTTTTATTTTTGTTTTTATTTTTTTTTTTTTATTGTGACATTTTTGGTACCAGTCATATATTTGAATATTTACTGAATATTTGTTGAATATTTATAAATTAATTTTCCATACATATTTTTAGTAGTTTTTAGTATAACTGATTTTCAATTTTTTTTCTCTTCTATAACACAAGCATACAAAATTCATATTAACACAACACTAACAATACTAACGCCGTACAGATTTCTTAATTTTTGCTAACATATTAACGCGATTACTCAGTTTTTTTTCTTTTCTTTTTCTATATATTTCCCGTAATATCTGCACCCACCCAGACTACAATATATTAATGCGCCTATTAAATTGTGTCGCGAAAGGAAACAGTTCCCTATTAAATTTTTATAATCTATACATGCTAACAAAATATATTTAAACCGGCTATTTAAATTATCTAATTTTAAAGAAATATTTAAACTGGCTACTTGGAACTGATTACTGAATTCATACTTAAACGTATGTGAATATTATCTGTCCATTAACTGACTTTTTAAAATTAAAACAACGATAAGGAAGGCTATATGTCCCTTTCGCGAGTTTGCGCGTTACATATCAAGGAGAAGAAATCATGGATCTAAATCTATAGTACATCAATACAATACAACACCAAAACTGCCAACAAGACACACAAATTACCTTACACGCCAAATGAGCTGTCATTTCATGACAATTGCTTGCTGTAAAGGTCAATTTTATGATGCACCATCTTTACGAACTTCTTTTTTTTATAGTAACCGAAAAACCTTTTAATTCTCACACAGCACACTTATAGTAATGTAAACATGATACGCTTCGCAATGTTCGTTAATTCTAACTAGAAACAAAAGGAATTGTTTTTGTTATTTTCGTAAGAAAATATTATATTATTCAACGAGCTGGTAATGATAGCTATTACTCACGAAGATGAAATTGCGACACGAGCCGGGTTTACGAGGCAGTGTCGTAATGCATCTGAGTGAGTAATAGCCATTGCAAGCGAGTAGAATACGATATTTTTTCTAGGACTTTTTTCCTTTTTGATTTAAATAAAATTGAATATAAATTTTAAATCAAAAGAATATAATTTTTAGTCTGTCTCTAGTTTCATTATGTGTTTATATATGTACAAACGATGAAAACAAAATACAAACTACTTTGTTTACCTACACGTTACTACGCAACATATTTGAAATTAAAAATTGATACATATATTATACACAAAACAAATGCCAGTCCATTGAATGAAGGTTAATACGGTGATTTCGAAATAGTCGAAAAATATTGAGTAATGATCGTTTCTTCACACCTTTGAATAATGTCTAACTTTCTCAACAATTAATGAATATGTAATGAGTGTGTTCTTCAACAGGAGTAGAAAAAGGATATTTTTTCCAACGCAAAAAGATCGGACATACTATACATGTTGATGAAAGATATAATACGGCTAATTATGATGAATGTTTAATTATTATTTATTTTTTATTTTTTTGGAAAATAATTTTTATAAAAATTTTCCAGTTCGTGTCATATAATGTATATTACATTGAAACTAAAAATTTTCAAGTAAATGTGTAATAATCTATATCTATAATAAAACTGTAACGAGGCCATTAATGTACATGGAATATTTTTTGAAAATTGTACTGATACTGTAAATAGTTATCGATGAAGATATCAAAACAATGATTTTTAAAATTTTTGTCTATCTGTCTGTCTGTCTGTCTGGACGAATATTGGACGGATATAAATGAAATTTGGTGTGATGATAACTTATTACCTGGGTCAACATCTAGGATACTTTTTATTCCGAGAAAATGTCTCATTCGCACGGGAAAATAGAAAAACCATTTTGAACATGTGCATGCATTACGCAAAAACTATTGGACGAATTTTGATGAAACTTGGTGTTGTAATAAGGTATTGCCTGGGTCAATATCCAAGGTAATCTTTACTCCGGGAAAATGTCTCATTCCGACGGGAAAGTAGAAAAACTATTTTGAGCATATGCACTAGGGTGTGCCGAAAAAAAATCGCTCTCCGCTGTAAATATCGTAGGATACGTCTAAACAAACATCCTCACCAAAGCACAGCTCGAAATTCCAATTTTTAGAGGTGCATCATCGAGCCTAAAGTTTTCCCATTTAAATAACACAGGAAAACAATTTTTTATATTATTTACTCCTGCAAACTATGGAGAAATTTTTTTCCCATAAAATGAATCAAAGCACCTTATTAAGCATTAAATTTTGGACAAAATATTTTATGGAGTCAAATTTCTATTACCAATATTTCGCTTTCTACAGAGCCTTAAAATTTAAATTTTAGTTTTTTTATATTTTTAAGCTAAACCATTAAAGATGGGACAAAAAGTTAAATGACAATTTTGTAGTCCAACTGACGCTTTACAAAAAAGTTGCTTACAAATTTTTCGTAGTACAAATAGTTACAAAGTTACAGACTCTCAAAATTTATTTTACTTATTTTTTGGAAAATGGAAATTTTCCAAAAAATAAGTAAAATTTATTTATATATAATAAAAATTTAAATTTTTACGACCATTACAGCCGGTGTCATGAAAAAGCCTGAACCCGGGATTATGACAGAAATTCCGGTCATTCTCGGTTTCTCGAGGTCTCAAAACAAATTTCTACCATAGTCCCGGATTCAGGTCTTTTCATGACACCCGCTGTGATAGCTAAATTCCCTCTTCGCTAAAAAAATATGTAAAATTAAATTTGAGGGTCTGTAACTTTGTAACTATTTATAATGCGAAAAATTTGTTATGAACTTTTTTGTAAAGCGTCAGTTGGACTACAAAATTGTTATTTAACATTTTGTCCTATCTTTAACAGTTTAGCTTAAAAATGTAAATAAACGTAAAATTTCCTGAAATTTAAATTTTAAGGCTCTGTAGAAAGTGAAATATTGGTGATAGAAATTTGACTCAATGAAATTTTTTGTCCAAAATTTAATGCTTAATTAGATGCTTTGATTCCTTTTATGAAAAAAAAATTTCTTCATAGTTTACAGGAGTAACTAAAATAAAAAATCGTTTTTCCTGTGTTATTTGAACGGGAAAACTTTAGGCTCGATGATGCACCTCTAAAAATTGGAATTTTGAGCTGCGATTTGGTAAGGATGTTTGTTTGAGCGAGAAAAAAACAAATTTTCTTTTTTTTGGCACACCCTAATGTGCACACATTACGCAAAATCTATTGAACGGATTTTGATGAAATTTTGTGTAGTGATAGCTTATTACCTGCGTCAATACTTAGGATACTTTTTATTACAGGAAAATGTTTTCTTCTCTCGGAAAGACACAAAGTCCCATTTTGAGCATATGAATACATTACGCAAAAATTATTGTTCTATGCAAGTTCTGTATAATAATTACACTTATATACTTCTCATTGAGTTTATAACATTGGGTCGCGCGAACGACGTCACGACTACAGCTAGTTTCAACAAATTTAATACCTGGTCTGATTCCGTACAAATATTTTATTATTTTCCTTGTCAAAATGAAAATTTTTATTAAAACACATAGGTAATATAGTATTATTTTTGTTATAACTTATTTTCTGTAATAAATAAAACAAACAATAACACTAAACAACAAAAAATACAAAAAGTATCTACAAATTATTTTTATCGGAATGTTCATCGTTTTTTTCCTTTTTTTGTCAAAAATATGACACTAATTAAGCGGAAATTATATAAATAACTGGTTTATTTATGGCTATAATAAACATATTTTTGTAAATATGACATTTTCTCAACAATTCTTTGTTAGAAAAATTTGATTTTTGTTACAGGAAATTTTTCGATTAGCTACAATAATGTTATAATTTCAAAAAAAAAGAAATATTAGGTTTAAAAAAATGTTTTAAGCATTTAAGGAAATATTGTGTTGTCATTTATAGAAGGAAATTTAATAATCTTTCCTTGATAGTAATCATTATAGTTGTAGGCTTATCAACTTGTAAAATTTCCTGAGTTTACATATATTTCTTTATTTTTCAGGTAAGTTTCCAAATATCTTACTTCCTTTGAGTGGAGAATGTAAGTATTATTAACATTTTCCGTTTTCTTTTGAGATTAGTATGAAGTACTGTTTGCTCTGTAAATTGTTAATAATAAAATATACAGGGTGACACTTTTTTAACATAATAATATTTCGTTTTTAGGCCATGTTGCCATGAGTATACAGTATTTTCATAGTTATAAATTAATTATGGATCATTATCATATTACCGTAGACAAAATCAGCTTGACATTTGCTATTTGATGATTTTAAATTTAATTTGACAAATATCAAAATATTTGGCATCTATAGTAACACGATTTAAGAACGAAATATGATTGGTCAGAGGGATTAAAGATCACATAGATTTTAAGAAAAATTTCCTGTTATATTTCCCCTATGTTCGGTGAATCTGTTTCCACCCTGTATAATTTATTTCACAATTTATTTTACAAAATACCACCTTTATTTTCTTTTAAATTATGACAATTGTTTTGAAACTCAGGTATTCATTTTCAAGCAATTTCTAATCTTTTGTAGGTTTCCAAATTCTTGTATTCTTTCATTTCATATTCATTCATTAAATTTTTAAAATTTGTATTTAAAATTTTTAACTCAACTACTACCCTTATTCCTTAGTACTTTTTTTTAGGTCGCACTACTATTAGTTCAATTTTTATTTTGTGTGAAGATGAACAGCTAATGTTTAAAAAAATTGTTACAATTAAAAAATAAGGTGATAGGTATTTTGCGAAGTAAAATATGTATTATTTATTAATGGATTACCATAAAGGAGCCCTCAAATCAAATAACATTATGGTTTAAAATTTATAATTAATTTTTTTTATAAAATTGGATAAAAAGTACGCCAATTGACTCTTTTTTTATTTAAATTTTTTCAAGAAATAAGAAAAAAAAATTAAAATACTTTTAGACCAGATGCTAGATTTGAAGTTAAAATTAAAAATTTGTATTCCTTTTTGAAACGAATGCACATCACTTGAAATGAAGATTATAAAGTAAAATCACTTAGTATACGCAGAATTTAATAAAATTAATTTTTTAATATATCTTAATAATCATTATCCCAAGCAAGTAGGCAAGTGTACTTTCAAAAGCAATTTATTATGAAGAAGAAACTGGCTCTGTCCAAACATTTTGTTGCTGCTGTTATTATCTTAATTGAAAACGTAATAAATTAAATAAATTTATATATTTAAAAAATATACATGACACAAACAGAAAGAAAATATAAAACATTTTTTTATATTAAATGATGTCTTCCCGGAAACTCGCTTTTTTCCTGTATTCCTTCTTTTTCGTACGCTGTACATACCTATATATCCTGTTTTTATTTATATGAAACACAGGCTTATATGTTATGTAATTATTAAATATGGTAAATTTTATTCTACATGCTAGAAAAGATTAGATTACATTTTGGAAACTTAAAATGACATTCGTTTTCTTGTTTAGTTCCCTTTTCTTTAAACAGGAATGTACTGTATGTCCCATTAACATCGAATGTGATTTTATATAGTGTCACGACACCTATTCTTGCAACCAAGTTACTCCACCATATTCAGTGCTTAACAGTATCGGGGATATAAAATCTTCAAGTGGGAGACTATAAATTTTAGGATCGCCCCACACTATAGGGCCGATGTAATGAGAAACTTAGGGGTTAGTGGTTTACTATATTTGAATTTGCCGTTCTAAATTCCGATATTTTTATTAGTACTTTAATAGGGTTCTTGACAGATGTTACAAAAATATTCTAAAAGCATTGTTTTTCCATATCAGTTAAGTCATTTTTTAGTCGAATTTTCTCCGAAAAATTAGACTTATACAGTCTATACGATAAGAGCTGCGAGTCTGATATATATATATATATATATATATATATATATATATATATATTTTCCCGCCACCTTTTAATTTGTGTAGGGCCCCCCTATGGAAGTTAAGAGATGAAATTTGGTAAATGGGGCTCATTTTCGAGGCACCTCATACTATCAAAGTGGGGTCAAATTTTGGGCAAATTTTTTTTCTGACCCGACCTTTAAGGGGGTGGTGGGGGGCGGAAAAGCAATAAAACTTTTTCAAACCGGTTTCAAATAATGTTTCGGTCAATTATCTACAACATATCCACAATTCAGCTTCCTAGGATGATATGGTGGGAGTAGAGGGGGGAAAAACGATTTTCGCTGGATCTAACAGGCCCCCAGCCCCCCAGAATTAACGTAGAGGGTTGAAATTTGGTGTGTTGATAAAGTTCGTACCTAGGTTGTGCTTTTTGGAGGTTTTAATATTTTACCCCCACCCCCCTCATTTTTAAGCTACAATTTCATGCATTTTCGACGTTTTCGAAGTTTGTACCACTCGCACAGGTCACCCGAATAAACCTAGAGGGCTGAAATTTTGTATTCAGATTGAGTTAGTATCAAGGGGGTGCCTTTTGGGGGTCTCGACTTTTAACCCCTACCCCCACCATTTTTATACCCAAAAGAACATGATTTTTCTTGTTTTTTAACAGTTTCGTTCGGGTCAAAATCTCCCCAAATAAACCTAGAGGGCTGAAATTTGGTGTACAGGTTAAGCTAATAGCCAGACACTGTTTTTTGGAGGTTTCAACTTTTAACCCTTACTCCCACGATTTTTACGCCAATATTTCCTTAATTTTTTTGCTTGTTTTCTAACACGTCTAAAGACTCCATAAGGAAACCTAGAGGGCTGAAATTTTGTACGTGTATTCAGTTAGTATCCAGCTAGTACCTTGTAGGGAGTCCACATCACTTTTCCCCCCACTTCTCCCATTTTTACATCGGAATTGAATGCTATTGTTAAATGTGTTTTAAAAGCATTATGTTTATTCTAAATACAAGTAGGCGAATAGTAATTTTAAAAAATTTAAAAAAAAGTGAACTTACTTTTATGACAAATGAAATACATACATATTAAGTAATTTAAAAATGTTATTAAAGTCACTGTTTATTTATAAATTAGGAATTTTGGATTTTTAGTATTTATAAAATAGAAATTTTGGATTTTTTTGGAAAGAAAAAATATCTTTATAAAGGCCTTCCAGTTTACTATTGAAGGTCCTTTTTTAATATTTAAAACTAAAACATAAAGGCAATTAGCGGATAAACATGGGCAGGAATGTCCTCGTACGAATTGTGTTGGCTTTTTTTCTGCTACCTGTTTTCGGCACAAAATTGAAATTTACTGAGATACAGCCCTTAAATACTTAAAACCTTTTTTTAAAGCCTCGATCAGCCGAACACTCATCACCAGTTTTGAAACCAACAAAATGACAATTCGGTTGTAGACTTTCAATCACATTTCGCTTGTAGACATTCAATACCGAAGATGAAGGGGAAAATTCGACTACCGTGATGGGGGCCCCGCTGCTCACGGCGTTTTTTTTATTTTGGACAGATTCTGTAAAAAATCATCAAAAAAATAACCCTACAATTTTAAGTGAGAAAAAGGCGGAAAATACACCTCACCATAGTGACGTCACAGTTTGAAGCAACTAAATGTCAATGTCAATATTTATAACCTCAAAACTTTGATTATATTCGTAAAATGTCAAAGTATAAGCAAGGATTTATTTGAATTCTGGTCGATTATTATTACTATAATTATATATATATAAGCTAATAGAAATATTCAAAACAAAACACAATTTCATCTCACCGATGAAAATTATCAAAATCGACATATCTAGCTACAAAATGTTACGTCATTTTCAAGAAATGGTGCGTTTTGACTAATTTGAATATTTGTTGAAAAATGGCGATTTTCAAAATAAAATTTCTAAATAGTTATCAAATTTTTTTATGTTTCGTCATCAGAATTGGACATATGTAATGATAATGGATACAATTATTTAACATTTGACACAAATTTTAAATATAGTCAAGTACCGTATTGTTGAATATCATAAATATTTATGCATGAAAATGGTGCGTTACTTGTGAGGTATTCTTCGTAGATAACCAGCATTACGCATGATGGTTTGTGTTGTTTATTTACAGATAATTAAACAAAATTGTACAGTTTATAACAAGCGGTTTTATAGATTATTTAAATAACAAAAGTTCGTTTTACCATCTTAAAAGATTATATTATTTATATTTTCTTAAATTATTTAAATGCAAGAAATATGTTTTTAACATCAATCCACAAAAAAAGGTGTGAGTTATAATAATAGTTATAATTTTTGTCAAAAAAAAAATTGTTGGTGTTTTTCTGAATTACATACTAGACCAACTAGTCGGGAAGCGGCATTTCGTGTTACACGACTAAGTATTATTCCAGATAGTGGCGGAAATGACTCCATAATACAAAAATTTTATTTAAGATTAACGAATAGTTTTCAAACATTTCGCTAATGCTTAAGAAAGTGTCGATATTTATCTGAATTACATAAGTAGTAGAGCAAGTGGTCGGAAAACGACATTTCATATTACATGACCTAATGTTATCCTAATTAATGGCGGATATGATTCCAGGCTACGAAAATTCTATTAACATTTAAAAATATTGCTTTTAGTCATTTCTTTAATGGTTAAAAAAAATGTCTACATTTTACCTGAATTACATGGCAGACCAAGTGGTCGGAAAACGATATTCCATATTACACAACGTAATATTATTCCAGTTAATGACTACAAGAATTTTCAAAATTAGAATGCTGCTTAAAACATTTTTCTAATGTTTAAAAAAGTATTATGGATATCTATCTTTATTTGTAGATGGCAGACCAAGCGATCGAGAAACGACTTTTAATGTTAAATTTAAATGTAATTTAGAAAACTGATAATCGTCATATATGATCCTATATGTGACTGGTCCGCACAAGATTATCTGAGATTTTACCGGGCCGTGACTGG
Organism: Brachynemurus nebulosus; assembly: GCA_035578155.1. NCBI lineage: Eukaryota > Metazoa > Arthropoda > Insecta > Neuroptera > Myrmeleontidae > Brachynemurus > Brachynemurus nebulosus. Next base: position 38,686,745 of record JAPWDM010000006.1, read on the forward strand.
AAAAAAGTTGCGAAACATGGTGTTAAATCATACTTTTGTTGCAATTATTTATCATTTAAGACTAATAAAATACTAAAACAGTTTTCAAGAAGACTCTTCAATAAAAAATTTTTAATATTTAAAGGAGAAAGAAAAAACAAAAATAAAAAAAACTGCGTGGGATAAATATTAATAAGAGTACAAATTGTGTAATTAATATTAATTATGTAAATATTTGCATTTATGCTATAGAAATAAAATTAGCATGTTTTCTGTTTATTGTAAAATTAAAATTAAAATTTATTTATCTATACTATACTGCCTGTCGCCCCTCATTACGCAACTAGTGCCATAAAGTTACATTACTAACAATGTAATTAAATAGGCTTGTATGATTCAGTCGTACATAAAAATTTCACTTTCAGATGTTTTTGTACAGCGAGTTATATTGTTTCTTGCGTATTTTAAAATTCGTTGGTAGTTTTAAAAATTTCAACTTTCTGAGTAAATAAAATGCATCTAAAGCCTTTCATGATTAAAATAGGCAGTTTACTAACTCCTTTATTAGTTCAGAACTGCCATGGCAGTTTCGCAAATAATAATAACGTGATAAAAGTTTTCTACAGATATATCGCGATATAACTACCTACCATAAAATACAAAATTGTAGATCTTATTATTTGTTGACATTCACACATGCTTGACACGTATCGCTGCTACTTTGTATTACTGAATAGTTTGATAATCAGCTTTTATCAAAAAATGATTTTGGATAAAGTGGTCAATCTATAATAATCTCTTTATCGTTGATATGGTCGATTAATCAAATTCTGAAGCTAATTATTGATTTTATACCTTCAAACTATAAAAATACATTACTTCCGCGTTCAAAATTTTACTTTATAAAATTACGAATTACTCTTGTAAAATTATTTCTATACCACACCGGACTCTGCTTAACGATCAAACTAAAAATAAATTTTAAACATTACAGATTTTTTATCTGGTAATATAAAAATTTTTATTAAAATTCCTCGAAAACATTTTTAAACTAAATTACACAATTTCTTAAACGAAACTTTTAAGCGACAAACGTTCTAAGAATTTTATTGATACGTAAATAATACACTGGTACTTATATGCTTATGGAAACGACGAATTTATGAACGAATGAAAATTACCATTAAAAATTTTACAATTGAAATGGGAAAACTTATCGGTAACAAAATAGGGGCGACCCCAGTGGAATTGTTTGGTACATATACCACACCAGTAACCATCGCTACAACAAATAAAGTGGTGGAAATGCCTGAAGTATTTTATGAACACAAAAAAGCACATGCATAATTGGCCATGTAGGAAAGAGCTTTAAAGCTCGATTTCGACACATATATATGTATATGTTTGGATATCGTATACGTATATCCATATGTTTTTATGTATTTAACTCATGCATACAGAGTATATAGAGTTATTATTATTAGTAATATCTCTAAATTTAATAATAAACTCTGAAACTTTACTAACTTTATCGAGTTAATGCACTATGAATAATATTACTACACTAACTATACGGTTTAACATATTGAATATATGTATATATAGGTGTTTTTATATATAGAGTGTTTACTGTAAAACGAAAATTTAGAATCTCATTGTTGGAATTTAGATCTACACGTTTTTCATTGTTAAACTTTCGATAAATTATTGATTTTATATTACATTAATTGAAATTAACGTACTACCCAACAAACTACAATTAAATTAAATTAATAATTCGATTCACTAATAACTAGATAAAAATTACTTTCATTATTATTATCTATCGATAAATTACTGTCTTTTTTTTAACCACTAAAATTCAACAAATCTATTGAAATCAAAATGAAGGAAATTTTAATAAAATTGAAGTAATTTATGTCACATTTAATATGCATTTAATTTATATTAAATATTTATATTTCAAAGCCAAAGTTCTGAGTTTAATTCGGTCTGAAAATAATTTATTATTATTTGCTTTCCGCCTTTTTGCTATTGGCTTCACATGTTTATCTATAATTGCGATTCGATCAGTATAGTTCCATCTGTAGAACATTATATTTATGTTACTTCGAATTGCTTATAAGATCGCCATAGAAACTGTCACTTCGATTGTATGGTTTTAGACTCATTTATTCAGTCTCTTACTTATAAAATTTCCCACTAATCCAAGTTCAATACATTTCTCTGACCTACGCGTCTGTAAAAATCCTAGAGAAACCGCAAGAGAGAGACTCAAGAAAACTTTGTTTCTTTTTTAACAAAAAGTTTATCGACATTAAGATTTCGAGGATGTAATATAGGTATTTATTTTAGCGATTGGCCGTTAATATCAATTAATACGTCTTTACCCATCAATTTCACAGTCGTCTAGGGTTTCTTTAAATTATTTGTAAGAACTATATTTTTTTACTCATAAAAGGTTTCTGAAAGTAAAAAAGTAAATATTTAGGCTTTAAAATATTTTTTTAATGAGTAAAACTAGCAAAAATCTTCAGATCTGCAAAATACATTGCTCGTTAATAAAGAAGTATATTACCGAAATACTAGTGAAAATGTATACTTTCGATCAAAAATTTATCCTACTTAGAGTTCATTTCAAACAGGTAAGTTGCCTACTTTTAGGTATACTCAATTTCAAATACAATTGAGTATGCGTCATCTTTAAAGAATTAAACAAACAAATCAGTCTTCTATTCTTTTCTAAAAACAAACTGCCTATTTCCAATTTAGGCAAGTGCAATAATGAAAGATATAAATCCAAGGAAACGGAAATTCTTTAAAATCATAAGTGATGAATCATGATTAAATTTAAGTGAAATGGATTATACTATTGAATTCACCTAAGAAAAATGGTTAATTTATTTGAAATGAATTCTACTATTTAATGTGTATCTATGCCTTTAGCTATTATGAACATTCATGAATATATGTATACCTACCCAAATATTTAAATAACAATATAGTTGTATAGAGACCAAATAAATGCTAGAGTCAAACTAAATAAATTAATATTCTATTGATATTTCAATATTGCTTTCCTGGAATTTCAAATAATTATACTATGTTATTATAAATGATACTCTTTAAACATAAGTATGACAGATTGTGGAAAAACACTTACTTCGAAATATTTGTATCTAAGTATATTAATTTCATCGAATACCTTTGCAGTCTCAGCGTATATAATTAAAATATTATAAAAGTTTTTATTCATTCGAAACTAAAATTGAAATTAGTATACAGGTGTTACAGCTTAAATAAAATTTAAAATTTAAATTTTGCTTTTTTTTTGAAAGCTTGTGTACATTTATAAATTAGGTTACACGATTTATCCATTTTCCACAGCGCGTATAAATATGAAAATATTTTTTTGTTAAATTTCATAATTGAAAGAAGAGAAAAAACCTAATGAAAGATTTTATAATTACTTTGGAGTCGTTTTTTTTTTTCGTAATAAATTGTATACCATTAACCTTTTCAGACAGAAAAATGTTGACCAGTAAATGTATGAATGAATGGAGAACTCATTTTCATGTTACTTAATATAATGTGCCTGTGAAAAACTTGTTTCCACCTCACGTTGCTACTTGTGTGGCCTTAGGTATGTAGGGTACCTACTGTATCCGTTTCCATCAAAACAAAGGCTCATTGAATACGAAATTTTCTTTACATTTTCTATGGAAACTGAAAGATTATAGTACGTTTTTTCTCTCGTTTCGTGGAGAAACAAAAAAATATTTTTGTTATAAATTTTTTTGTAATATTTTTCTTGCAAATCAGAAGGCATTATCATTAGTCAAATTAAAAAAAAAAAAAGATTTGAAATTTTTTTTTAATATTGTTGCCTCGAATATGTGGCTACACGAGCTTAATATGAAAAATTTTTACCATTGACAAACTTTAAAATTAGTTATATGTATATACTCAAAGGTTCAATGCCTTAGTTTTCAAATATAGGTTATGAACTCTGGACTAGCCACCTTAATAGAACATCAGCTAATCTTCAAACTACATCATTAAAAACACTCATAGGATATGTAACCAATGTCATACAAGATGAACTAATATCCATTAAGTATACCCATAGGATACACAACCAATTTCATTTCAAGAAGCAACAGGAAATTCAACTATATATAAGTCAAGACACAAAAGGAACATTTATCATCTGGCCACATTGCCAAATTGCAACTGTTCCAGAACAGGATACTTCGTCTTATCCTGAACGCCCCGCGACGTACCCCGGTACGTCAACTACATCAAGAATCAGGCGCTGAACCTGTTCTTGACTACATTATTTCACTAACTTCACGTCACCTGGCCAGATGCCGTCTTCACCACAACGACCGAATTGCTGACATGTTCCTGCCTTCAAAGACACTGTCCAAGCGGAGCAAGAAGTTCATCCTGCCCACCGTGACTGCCCTCGGCCCCGGGGGGCGGTCAAATGTGTACGTGCGGACGGAGTAAATGGAGAGAAAGTGTGTGCGTAAGTGTTTTTAGGTTAAGTTTTTATTTTATTTTTAATTATTCATGTTTAAAGGTTTTTTGAAAATTTTCCTTTGTATAGAGTCATTAATAATTAAGTTTCCTCATGTATTGTATTACTTAGAATTGTACATGTTAGGTTAAGGTTAAGCACTAGTTGTAGGTACCTAGAATCAAGTGAAATATTGTAATTACATAAAAACTTTGTAAAATATTGTACCGTTTTGAGAAAAAATATATTTCATATTTCATATTTCGGAACATTTAGCATTCGCTCATTATACAGATCACCGGAGTCAACTACGTATAATCAACTGGAACACCTCGCGGTGAAAAAATAAATTATTTTATTATTGTAATACTTTTAAAATTTTGTATTGTTGTAAAAATAAGTTTTTTTTTTAAACATAAACTGCTATAGAGTTTATTTTTTATATACTCACCAAATAAAAATGTAGTTTTTGTAATCTCTAACGGATGCAATATTTTTGTTGATGTTGATAAAAGTGCACATCCAGCAAATGTTTAATACAAAGTATTATTCAAACTAACTAATCAATATATGTAGTTTAAATTAATTACATACTAGCATACATATATGTAATAAATCTACGATATATATGCCATACTAGAGACATCTATAATATTATGGTAGTTACTTAATTAATTATATAGGTAACATTAGTAGAACTGATTTTCGAATCCATTTACTTTTTAGATGTAATATTATATTATTCAACGAGTTGGTAATGATTGCTATTATTCACGATGATGAAATTGCGACACGAGCCGAGTTTACGAGGCGAGTGTCGTAATGCATCTGAATGAGTAATAGCCATTGCAAGCGAGTAGAATACGATATTTTTTCTACGATATTTTTCCTTTTTGATTTAAATAAAATTGAATATAAATTTTAAATCAAAAGAATACAATATTTAATCTATCTCTAATTTCATTAAACGTTTGTATATGTAGGCACAAACGATCAAAACAAAATACAAACTACTTTGTTTACTTGCACGTTAACTACGCAACATATTTGAAATTTAAAAAAAAAATACATATACACAAAACAAATGCCAGCCCATTGAATAATGTTTAATACGGTGATTTCATTGGTCGAAAAGTATTGAGTAATTATCATTCCTCCACACCTTTGAATAATGCCTAACTATCTCAACAATTAATGAATATGTAATGAGTGTGTTCTTCAACAGGAGTAGAAAAATTAAATTATTTAATCGCTATCGAGGAAATCAGTAAAATTCTATTTTAATAGGTACTTGATGGAAATTAGAATTTTCAAAATCGATCAAGAATCACGACATGCATTGTCTGACATATTTACCAATGTTGTCCTTATCTAGATGACCTTGCCTGAAATTTTACCTAGATAACTTATCTCCTATAACCTATGCCTCATTATCTATTATCTTTTATCTAGATATTTTTAAAACAAATTTTCTTTTTTCTTTTTATTAAACGAAAGAAAAAGATAAGATAATAACAATACATCTTTATTTTTTTTGAAAAAATGAAATTTGAAGCTAAATTCACCATTTCCTCTTATTCACTTGGTCGACCATGTAATTCAGATAACTTTTGACACTTTCTTAATAATTACAAAAATGTTTAAAGGCAATTTATCTACTTTTAAACAGAATTCTTGTAGCTTCAAATTATGTCCGCCATTACTTGAAATTATATTTAGTCGTGCAATATGAAATATCGCATTCCGACCATCTGGTCTACCATGTAATTCAGATAAGTATCGATACTTTTTTAAGCATAAGAGATACGTCTAAAAGCAATTTTAAATTTTAAATAGAATTCTTGTCATTTCCGTCATTAATTAGAATAAGAGTAAGTTGTGTAATATAAAATGTCGTTTCCCGACCACTTGTTTGATCATGTAATTCAGATAAATATCCACACTTTTTTAAATAGGTAGGTACTAGAGAAATGTTTAAAATTAATTCTCGTATTTTAAATAGAATTCTTGTAGCTAGGAATGATTTCGGCCATTAGTTGGAATAACATTTAGTCGTGTAATATGAAATGTCGTTTTCCGACCACTTGGTCGATCATGTAATTTAGAAAAATATTGACACTGCTTAAACACTTTTTTTTAAACAAAAAATATTGTACTTTACTATGTTAGACGTGTGCTATCATGGGCTGTAAATAAAAAAACTAAATTCCAGAGTATGCGATTTTTATCGCCCAAAACCTTTCTTTAAAATTTTTATAATGTATTGTAATTAATATATCTTTCTGGGAACCGGCGAGGTACTTTCGCAGCCTAGCACCGGTCTACGAATTGGCGGTCGAGAAACATTGACCTAATGCATTATTTCTGTAAATATTATCTTATCTATTATCTAGAATTTTATCTAGATAACGGTTAAATTATCTGCTATCTAGATATTTTAAATTGTGTTATCTATTATCTGTTATCTAGAAGATAAAATTCGATATCTTGCGCAACACTGGTAATTACCAACCAACAGACGGAGACGCATTTCGTTTTTAAAGAAAAAATATAACGCCACCTGAACGCATAATTGCAAGCAAGTATTCACATTCGGTCTGTTTTCTCGGTTAGACTTATTGTTATAGGAAAACGGTGGAAATACGTAATTGCATTTGTAGTTAGAGTCAAAGAACTATTCTATTATTAGCGAATTTCCAAAACTGGAAATTCAGCTTTTACGCCAGGTGTCATGCTGCGACCTAAGCCCGGGACCATATCAGAAATATGTTTTGAGGTCCCTAGAATACGAAAATGATATTCACTAAAATTTATATATATATATATATATATATATATATATGTATCCGCGCGATAACTCTCGAACGAAACGTCTAACGCTTATGAAATTTTGTGTGCGGACTGGATTCTGAATTGGCTTGGCTAAGTTCGTTAGCCAGACACGTCGGATGCCCAGAAGTAGGTTTTCTGGCCATTTTTTATCATTCGATCCTATCATAAGGCAGTTCGATTTTTACATCGTTGAAAAGGAAAAAAAAAATTATGAAGAAAATATTCTTATAATTTTCTTTCTATTTTAAGTATTTTTCGAGAAAATGTAAATTTTCACTTTTATTCTTTCTTTGTTAGTCTAATAAGTAATTTATATTTATATCTCAGTTTTTAATAAGTATAAAAATATTTCACTTTTTTATTAAAAAATTTTGTGAGAACAAGTGAAAACTATTCACATATATGAGATATAACACACATACATGTATAGAGTTTTGTTTCTCATTTATTGCATTATAATTAGCATGGTTCTATTCCATGTTAAAAAATGTAAATTAAACAGATTTTCTAAGCTAATGTAATGAAGAATTTTTTTTTTTTTTTATTGAATTTTTAAGTAAACAAGAAATTGAAGATTATGTTATGATATAAATATTATTAAATATAAAACAAAACAAAATCTGTACAATGTACATATGTATGTACGGAAAAATATTTTGAATCGATTTTGAAAATTTTTCCACTAATAATTAATAATGTTAAAAAATTAAACCATTTCAAATGGATTTAAGGTATTTTATGTGAGGTCAAGGTTTTCGGGACCTAAAAAGGCCAGAAATTAATTAACCAATCGATTTTAAAAAATTTTTCACAGTTAGTAAGTTAAAGTATTTGAATTAATTAATTAAATGATGTCCGCAAGAAGCTTACGGACTGCCATAAGTTATATGAGATCCTTAGAACCCTTTTCTTACTGTTAGAGTACTAGACTTGTATGAGTTTCGCCAGGATTTACTGATCCCATAATTGTAAAAAATAAACTAAACGACCAATTTTAAAAATTTCTTCGCTGTTACAGAGCTAAACTATTTTAGATAGATTTAGAATACATTATGTAAGGTCCGTCAGGGTCCACAGGACCCAAAAGTGTCAAAAATAAACTAACTGACCGATTTTGAAAATTTTTTCACTGTTACAGAGCTAAACTATTTTAGATAAATATCGATTACGTTATGTAAGGTCCGCCTGGGTCCATAGGACCCAAAAGTGTCAAAAATAAACTGCCTGATCGATTTTGAAAATTTTTTCGCTGTTACAGAGCTAAACTGTTTTAGATAAATATAGATTCCGTTATGTAAGGTCTGCCAGGGTCCATAGGATCCAGAAGTGTCAAAAATAAACTAACTGACCGATTTTGAAAATTTTTTCACTGTTACAGAGCTAAACTATTTTAGATAAATATAAATTACGTTATGTAAGGTCCACCAAGGTCCATAGAACCCAAAAGTGTCAAAAATAAACTAACTGACCGATTTTGAAAATTTTTTCACTGTTACAGAGCTAAACTATTTTAGATAAGTATAGATTACGTTATGTAAGGTCTGCCAGGGTCCATAGGATCCAGAAGTGTCAAAAATAAACTAACTGACCGATTTTGAAAATTTTTTCACTGTTACAGAGCTAAACTATTTTAGATAAATATAGATTACGTTATGTAAGGTCTGCCAGGGTCCATGGGATCCAAAAGTGTCAAAAATAAACTAACCGACCGATTTTGAAAATTTTTTCACAGTTGGGGAACTAACTATTTTAGATAGACATACATTACGTTATTTAGGGTCCGCCAGGGTCCATGGGGCCCAAAAGTGGTAAAAATAAACTAACCGACCGATTTTGAAAATTTTTTCACTGTTACAGAGCTAAACTATTTTAGATAAATATAGATTACGTTATGTAAAGTCTGCCAGGGTCCATCGGATCCAAAAGCGTCAAAAATAAACTAGCCGACCGATTTTGAAAATTTTTTCACTGTTGGGGAGCTAAGCTATTTTAGATACATATAGATTACGTTATGTAAGGTCTGAAGTGTCAGTAGGACCTAAAAGTGTCAAAAATAAAATAACTGACCGATTTTGAAACCTTTTTACTATTACGGAGGTAAACTATTTTAGATAGGTACAGGTTGTGTTATCTGAGATCCACAACTGTCCTGCGGATGCAAATGCGGCGTAGAATGCTACACAACGGGTTTTGAATATATATATATATATATATATATATATATATATATATATATATATATATATATATATATATATATATATATATATATATACATATATATATATATATATATGTATATATATATATATATATATATATATATATATATATATATATATATATATTTTACATAAAGTCCGCCTAAAATATACGGTCGAGCTGATTTTTTAATGAGGTCCACCGGGATCTTGCAGATCCGAAAACGCCAGTAATAAGCTATCGAAAAGATGCTAAAAAATTTCTCACTGCTAGAGAACTAAATTATTTTAGATGGATACAACTATGCTGCACAAAATTCGTTCGGGTTCTTGGGTCCCCAAAAATACCAAAACTAATTACCCAACCGATTTTAAAAATTCTTTTACTCTTAGAAAGCTAAACTATTTTAAATAGGTACAGGTCTTAGATGAGATCCGCCAGTGCCCAAGATTTGGAAATTCGCTATGTTATGCAGATGCTGCGACAGGGGTATTTTTATATATTCTTTATGTTTAAAAAACAGATATTAAAATAATAAAAATTGTACACGTATGAGGTTGCGTTCAATAGAGAATCAAAGGGATTGTTAGTCGATATTTTATTCCTTTTATGGTAATGGAGTATTTTAACTTCAATTTCAGATTATTATATGATGGGAAAAATGGGGCATAGGTTTCAAACAGGTTTCCAAATTTCAGTTGATTGCTTTTTAATAACTTGCTTAGTTATGTGTATGTGTTATTTATTTATTAAAGAGATTTGTTTTTAGCGGAAAATGTTATATATTTTACGAAAATATTAAACGTTTATTGTTTTTGTTTTCGGTTTAATTTTGGAGGCATATTATGAAAGCAGAGTTGTGCGTGTAATTTACTTCGGGTAAATTAGACAGTTTTTTACATGCAAAAAAAACTTAGTAATTTACACATACTTGTTTTGATAAAAAAACTGTAAAAAATGTAAAAATCCAAATTTTTTATATTTAATTGATATGTAAGCGTTACTGATGGTATTCCATATTTGCTATTGAAGTATTTGCTATATTTGCAAAGTAAAATTTAATAATTAAGTAATTTGAATTGTTATTATAATTAAAAGAGAGATAAATATGTAGTAGTTTTTTTGATCTGTCAAAACTCAGTTTGTTAATTTGGAAATTTAAAGCTTTGTAGTCAGTTGTGGATGGCCTTCCACCAGCAGAAAATCATTTTGTACCGAAATTTTGTTTACACGTTTTTTCATGTGAACTTATAAACAAGTACTAACGGTCAAAATAAATTGTTTGTCAGCGAAATGACAAATGATTTAAGTATTTTACATTTTTTACAATTTTCTACAATTTTTTACGGTTTTTTACAGTTCTTTACGTATTTTACAATTTTTTACAAAAAAATGTAAAAAACTGGTTTTTTACATCACATTGCACAACTCTGTATGAAAGATAAATAAAATAATTTTGGAAAAAGTTTTTATCTCAAAAACTCTGAATCTCATACATTATTATCAAAGTTTAGTTACTCCGTCTTGCCCCACTTTTAATTTAAGGGGAAATTTGCTAAAAAAAAACATCACAAATCAATCTTTTTTATTATTTTTTATGTAAATAAATATTTTATTAAAAAATCAAATATACAAGTACAACATTGTGTCTATTGTGCGGATATTACAAGAAACTTAAAAAAAAAAATTAAAAAATGAGCTGAGTATAAATTTAATGGCTTTGAAGTCGACACTGCGAGATTTTTCCGCCTTGGTGGTTTTCTCGCGTTCTGAAATCCCCAGTGAACTAAAATCAAAAAATTAAGAATTTTTTGAAAATATACATAATGCAGTTCTAAGATCTAAGAAAAAAAAACCAGCAAGAAATCGTATTTTGAAAATAAATTTTCAAAAATCACCACTTTTTCTGGATTACAAACAGCCGCCATTTAGAAAATATATTGCGGAACCAAAAGATCCTAGTTCTTGCCAAAATAACGGAATTGAGGAATAATATGCAATTTGATTTATGTCGATATCTCAAATACTTTTTGAGATACATGAAGAACCATGTCATAAAACGTACTTTTGAGAAAAAAGCATTTAAAATTTTTTATTTAAATTGAATTATAGTGAAGTGCGTGCACTAAAATGCCCACAACTTTTTGATCTGCTTTTTTTTTTTTTTTTTTTTTAAACAAAATTGTAGGAGAATATTTCTAACACTTTAAGAAACATAAATATGAAGAAAAAAACTCGATTTCTTTTTTTTTAGCGAATATCCTAATTGTCTTTCTACAAGTTTAAAGCCTTGCTAGAATAACTTTATTGATAGATTTTCGTTTAATAAAATATTAAATCTTACTTTAGGTAACCGTTTTTTAGTTTTTACCCGCAAAAATCCTTTTTATCGAATCTTATGTTTGGTTCATACTAAATTAACAAAATTGAATAAGTTAGGTATACCTAATATCACCAAGGACTAGCAATTAGAGAGATTAAAAGTTATATAAATATTCATGTCTTTCACCTGTAAAAAGAGAAATATAGCATACACACACTTTAAGAAATTAAATTTTGTCATCACTACAAAAAAAATTCAATATGTTACAACACTGTATTTTTGCATCTGTTTTACTTACAGCCATTGTTTCAGTATAATTAAACTGTCGTCTAATGTGAAAATACAGTCACATGACAATTCAACAAAAAATAATAAAAACTGTATAAATTTTCAATTAATCTGTATATATCTGCCTGCGCTTGCGTCTGGTCTTCGTCGTTTTCTTATTCTGTGTACAGTTCTACCATATCCTTAAAAATAATAACTTGAAAATGATTTTATTTCATTATAAGAAATGTATGTATGTATAATATACTTTGTTTTGCTATTGTTGTACACTCAAAACATACTTACTCAAATACTGATATGCTAATTTGCATTCTCATTGCATTATTATTATTGTTTTAAATATTTGCATTTATTGTTATTATTGTCTTATGGTATGTTTGTGTATGTTTGCAATGTATACTTAAGTGATTGTAATCTTACGTATGTATGTATTTAAACTTAAGTAATTAAACTAATGCATTATACTCTATTTGCAAAGGCAACCTATTTAAAGTATAAATTTATTCCTTTTAAAAATTTAATTGAATTACACTACAAGCATAAAGTTCGAGGGTGGATTACAGTAAAAGAATATATTATGAAATGGCAAATAAATAGAGAAATAAATACGGGGCAGTATCTCAATGAGGTTGTTTTTGCAAATTCACGCTCGCTAGGGTACTCCCCTTACCTCGCGCATCAATCGTTCGATTTCATATTTTGGCGTTTTGCTGATTTAGCGATTAATTCAAAGAACTCATTATTCTACTCTTAAATAGTCGTTTTTCTAGTTTAAACTATACAGTTGTGTTCAACGATAAGTTTACAATATGTTACTATGGTTCATTTCAGTTAAATTTAACCATGCTTCGTCACTCTGAATTTAAATAATTTCCGTATTCTTAGCTTTATCTATTTTATTATTGCATTTATGTAAATTTTAAATTATATTTATTTTTTTCTTTTTGGAGTGTTTTCCACCAATTTGTGGAAAAATTGGTGGAAAACACTCCAAAAAGAAAAAAATAAATATTTTTATAATATATCCACCGAAAAACTATTACAATTATAAATTTTAAATTTGCAGTTTATTTTTAGAAAAGAATAGAAGATTGATTTGTTTCGAATATAAGAATTATTTAATTTTTTAACGAAAACTCATGATCAATTGTATCTGAAATGAGGTATATATTGTTAGGAAGTGGGTACAGTAGCGGGCATTATATTACAGTATCTCAATGAGCTTGTTTTAGTAAATTGAATCCTCAGCGCTTTGGATACTGGCGACATCTAATAGAAGCAGCTTCTGGAATAAAAAAAAAGCTGAATTTCGAGTTTTCGAAATTCGCTAATATCTCTGTGGCAGCATCATGTACAACATAGCGAATTTCCGTTTATAAAATTAGTTTTTCTTGGAAACTAGTTAACATAGAGTACCTACTAGTTTAAAGACCTTTTTTATGTCAGTTTTTCTCCTCCTTCCAATGGCGTAAGAAAATTTCGGAAAATTTTTTGAATAAGTGGAAATTTCGGGAAAAACTAATGTTTTTCAAGAGCAAAAACCATGTTCCGGATATCGAACGTGTCTGGCTAACGAACTTGTCCAACGGTTTGGGACTTGCAACATTTTCACCAAATTTCGTAAAGGTAAGACACTTCGTTTGAGAGTTGCGTCAAGGCAGTGCTTGTAATAGCTGATTTTTCGATTCGAAAATTCGCTAAAATAAGTTTGTTCAAATTCACACGACCGAAGTAAGAAAAAAAAACTTCTATAAGAATCTCGTATATATTCGATTCAAAATAACATATACTCGATCGTTATGACTCTATTGAAAGAGTCGCGGTTATAAATAAACGTGTGAAGCCAATAACAAAAATACGGAAAACAAATAATAATAAAATATTTTCGAACCGAATTCAAGACTAAATTCCATCGGATTAGAATTAGAATCCAAGAAGTCAAAATATGTCTCAGCTTAATAATAATATGGTTGCAGAATCCCGGATTTTTAAATTTTCAAGGATATTTTAATTTTAAAATTTGTTTTGATTTAGTTTCCATAGATCAGTTAAACTTTAGTAGTCTGACAAAGATATAAATTAATTGATAAGTAATAATAATGAAAGTAAAGTGAAAATACTCTTCTTATATTTGCGCAAACTAAAGATTTGGAATTTAAATAATAGTGTGAGTATTGGCAAAAGAAAATTTATCTGTTATATCAATTAAAAATTTTAATTTTATTTTACTAATTAGCTGTACCCGCGACGTCGTTTGCGGATAATATCAATGAGAAATATATAAGTATAATTATAAAGCATTCGCATAGAACAATAGTTCTGCGTAATGCATGCACAAGCTCAAAATGATTTTTGTATTTCCCCGAGGGAAGAAAACATTTTCCCGTAATAAAAAGTATCCTAAATGTTGATGCAGGTAATAAGTTATTACCACACAAAATTTCATAAAAATTCGTTCAATAGCTTTGCACGTGTGTGTGCACGTGCTCAAAATGGTTTTTCTATTTTCCCGTGCGAATGAGAAACTTTTCCGCAGTAAAGTGTATCTTAGATGTTGACTCAGGTAATAAGTTATCATCGCACCAAATTTCATTAAAATCCATCCAGTAGTTTTTGTGTGATGCGTGAACAGACAAACAGACAGACAAAAATTTTAAAAATCGCTGTTTTGATATCTATATCGATACCTATTTACAGTACCAATAGAATTTTCAAAAAATATTCCATGTACAAAAACGGTCTCGCTACAGTTTTATTATATGTATAGATATCTTAGCACCATCGTTTTTAATTCTTAGTAACGTCTTTTTAAAATTATTTGATATATTGACGATGAAACAGGAGATAGTCGTAGGGGTTATAACTCCCCCCCCCCCCGCCATTCCTTTGTATACAGAGAAAAATAGAAATTTTACTATGGTTTTTCAAATTGCTATTTTAATCGTACTTTAAATCTAAAAGCTTTTTATAGGCTCACTGATAAGAAATTTCAATTTTTTTTTGCCACTTTAGAAATAGTTTTTTTTTAAAACTTGTATGCCCCTTTTATTTCTGAAAATATCTTACATATCTACCGCCTTGTGTGCCCACGATACAGAATTCGTTATGCCGATATACGAGTAAAATTTAAGCATCGAAGTGCATTATAACAGATGAAGAATATTCAATAATTTCTTCAAGGATTTGGTAAGTTTTAACGCTTTAAAACAGGGTCGCCAAAATTTTTGTCGTAGCAGCGTAGTCAGAAGTAAATAATACATAATAATATCTATTAAATGTACTTAGTAAATGTACAATCTTGCTCGAATACATACTTTGACTATGGTTCCATTCTCATGCCGTTAGATCAATTTCGAATAAGTGAAATAATGTTGGATTGAAAATAAGAAATAAATACGTATTTTTTTTTCCTCTTTTCTCTGCGTTCGCTGTATTGCTGTCGTACTTGCTTGCTTGTATTTTCTAAAGGTCGCTTTTAAAGTAACAATTACTTAAAGTTGCTCTTTGAATTGAAAACTAAATCGTCTTGTTTACTTGTAATATAATGTCTATTGTTTCCTTATCCAGTACATGTGCATTACTATATGTACGTAACGGTATACCTTGACAAAATGACCTGCGTTGTGAAAATGGGATGCGCAATGACCATTCCTGAAAACATTATGTGCTTAGGTTCTTTGACTTATTAACATGGAAGGTTTATATTTTGCTTTCAAGGCTACGAAGATAGCGAAGGCAATTTGAAATATGAAATTTTTTTTTCTTTCCAAAATGAACATTTTCACCGGCGTTTTATATTTTAGAGCTTCCTTAACTATTTCGATTTCGTGTCTGTCTGTCTGTCCGCCAATGTGTCTTAAGATCCCACCAAGTAGCATAACTTTGGAATTATTCGATTTTTACAGATGGAATTTTTGAAATTGTGCGGTTTTAGTGATCAACCAGCAAAAATACGACAGCACAGTTAGAGTATTTTTTGCGTTGACAGGTTTTCGAGTTAAATTGCTTTTAGACAACAAATCTGACCTGCAGAAAACTCAGATTTCTTCAGAAAAATAAAAAAATTTGAGTGTGATAAGGTAAGATAATTGGATGAATAAAATAAAAAAATTTGTATAATTTTGTTTATAGGTATTATTTTTTAATATTTCATTACTAGGGGATTTGGAATCAGTAAAGCTTGCGAATAAAAACTTTTGTTTCACTTTTATCGTGTCTAATGGCAATGAAATAACCGCTGAACTGCTTCCTACAATTTTTTTCGCTGTAAAAATACTTAGTGTTAACTTAGACGACAAAATTAGAAAGGCCACAATATTCTTATGAGGCTAAATATACATGGATTAAATTGTCCTGATAAAAGCCGTTTTTCTTTAGTGAATTAAAGAACTTTAATCGAAGCAATTATAAAACAAAAAAAGAATTACTACTGGCTGTCTCAGTTACAACGATCTTTCGGTCCGATTTTGTTTAAAATAGACGTCACCCACATCATCATTTTGTATATTATTGGTACATATTATGTACAGTTACATTATATTATCATGTGCGTGGTGAGTAAGGAAATTTATGGGGCATTAAGGTTTGTAAAGAATGAAAGTATGCGTCTGCAGACGAATTGTTAAAAGAGACTGTGGAAAACCTTCACAAAGTATAACCGGCTGCAAGATTTGAACCCTCGACCTACCAATTTAAAATGTTTAAACACGCTTGATGAGTTATTCTTGAGTAGAGATATTTTCTTCGTCTGAATGGAAAAAGAACACTATGTGTGATTAAGTTAGATACTGATGAATTTTATTAGAAAGTATCGGTAGTAAAATCGTCGAAAAGATCAATTGCCTAGACTTTTCAGGGCAATTCAGTACCTACTCGGTCTAGAAAAAAGTGTGTCCTTACGTTTGATTTTATTTGTCTCTCTCTCTAAAATGTGCGCAAACTAAAGGCGTATAATTATTGTTTCCGAGGTATATGAACGTAACTTGATTGTAGTACAAGAGAAACGATTTAAATTACTCCTATTTCATTATTCAGGTCAGCAGTTTATTGTCTCACTAATAGAAAATTGTTGGAGAATAAAGGACAGACGACAATGTCTATTATTGTATTCCAGTTTAATAATGTATACATGTCCTTGTTTAATCTGTTTTATTTGTTGGTTGACTGTGAGACAGTTATTGGTAGCGAGGTTCGGATTGGAGAGTGTATTGGAGTTGGTATTTTAAGTTTTGTGTAAGATGTATTATTATCACTAATGTTTAGTAAATATAATCTCTGTCGTATAATGGCTAAGTAATAGCTCAATAACACATTGGTTATGGGTTGGATGGTTGGCTACGGTATATTTGATTTTAATTTCAAATAACCGATATTATTATGCTGTGTGATAATGGATCATTTGGCACGAGAGATTTTATTCAATTAAGACTAAATTTTGGCACAACATAAAATACGAATTAACAATACGAGAATGTCTTATAACTATGCCGTAACGACTGTTTAAATTGGGAATTGTATGTAATTTTTCTTTTTATTGTTGCAATAAAAGAAACCAGTCAAATACAGTTTCAAGAACGTATACGGGATATACGGGATAATTTTAACCTTGAGTGAATACAGCGACTTTTACACAGTCAATAGGGGAGACGTGTATCAGTAGTAACAGAGGGTCAATTGTAACTTCAAAATTTGCGAGACATCTATCAATCCTATTAAGGAGTATTACACATCATAAAGTGACTTCTAATGTTGTGCTTTACTGACAAAACTTTTAGTTAACATCATCTGGCGGTTTTCTCTCAGCAATATGAAATGTGTTTATATAAGCTAAGCGTAAATTTTGAGTGCGTTAACAATATTTTGATTTTTCCAGTAACTACCCGATCAATTGGAAGCAAAGTGATTTTATTGGAAACCCAAGCAATCAAATAATATTATCAGATAGGTAGTTCCGCCTTTTTAATCATAGTTAATATTTTATGAATTTTTTTATAAAATAAAACAACCATGGAACAATTGTAACAAATTCAGTAGTGTCGATTGTAAACATGTTACGACTGACAAAAAATTTTAACTGAACAAAATCAAACTTTATATTTTAGGTATGAACCAAAAGAATAAAGGTATAACGACTTCGGTTAACAATTTAAAAAAAAAAAAGAGAAACAAAAACCTTCCATTAATGGTTACACTTTAACCATTACTATATTTAGTAATAACTATAGTAACTATATTCAATGATGTATATATGAATTCCGTTAAAAGAGTAATAGAAAGAGAAAAATTCAGAGCTGTTGCCTGAGATTGTGCTATTCGTCACTTTCCTCACTCAATATGTAAGGAAGAATTTTTAAAACGGGATTAATTATAATAACTAACGTGTAAATTCAATTAACTAATGAGTGTTACAATTGAACCTAAGCCCTGTAACAATTGATCCTATGTTGGTGACGATTGTAACATTACACTTTGGTCCACATAAATGCAGTTATTTTAATTATAAGTCAACATAGAGTATTTTTGTGCAGCTCATTCAAAACCTGAAAAATGCCCGTATCTTGTACCAAAAATTTAATTCTCTGTGACTAATAAATAAAAAAATTACTAGCTCGTATATTTTTTTTTTTGTTACTATTGACACACCTCTCCCCTAAAATCTATTAAAAGGATTCTTCAGTACCTTGATAATTTTTTTAATATTTTGCTTCCGAGACTACTAAAGTAGCGAAACCATTGTGATCACTTTGGAAAAATAAAAAGTTTTTTCCCTCCAAAATAAAATTTTGTACGCACATTTTACGTTTTGGAGCTTCGTGAACAATTTTGGTTTGGTGTCTGTCTGGCCGTCTGTGTGTCGCCAGTTTGCACCAAGTGACATAACTTCTGAACTATTCGATTGTTTTTAATGAAATTTTCAGAAATTATGCCGCTACCCGCTACGTCGCTGCCATGTCATTCCATTAATATACAAAATTGCACCAAGTGGCAGAACTTCTGAACTATTCAATTCTTTTTTATGAAATTGTCAGAAATTATGCGGTCTGGTTCCTAGATGGTCCCCTGCAATTTCCATTGCATTCGAAGTAATAATATCCACGGCGAAATCCAATTAAATGTCAATATCTTATTTACTGCTAGTCCCATTTCGCCCAATTTTTTATGAATCGTTTTGTTTATTTATTTTTATTAATTTATATACCTATATTAAATTATACAAAAATATATTGGGCACTAAATTACCAAGGTGCTTGCGAGTACGAGGAACCTGTGTGCCAGACCCCATTGGCAGCGTATTTATTACAGCCACACCCCATTAGAGCGAATATTTTATTTTTTATTTTTATTATTATTATTAAATTCGTATTGCTAACTAACAGAATTGTCTTACATTAGAAACAGGCGATGTAAATATTAAATTTTCGTGGGTGCTTTTGTATAATTCATCAGTTTCTTAGTGGTGAAGACAGTAACTTCGGTGGTGGTGGTAACTTGACTTTCAATTCAAATGATTTTTTCTTTAACAAATTTAACAAAAGCGTTTGTAATAATTTTAATCAAGAAAAGAAAAATTTAAATGAATATGAATGAACTCACAACAAGCCTGTGCTGTGTGTTACTTGCACAGCAGTACTATATACTACTGGGTGCCTTTGTAATATGAATACAGTATAATTTCAATTAAATATAATTAATTTTAATATTCGAATTCTTGTGGAAATTAATTATTATTTCAAAGTATTCCATTTTCTTTTTGAAGAAATTGGGGAAAGTTGACTAATTTTGGTAATTTTGGTAACATTGCATTTCAAATTTTTGAATTACGAAGAGTTAAAAATTTTTAAAAGAAGTTTGAATTGACTAGTATTCAGATAAATCACTTTTTTCAACTAAAAATGAAATATTAAAGTTTCGTCCAAAACATGAAAACTCAAAAAAGAAAGGAAAACACAAGTCTTACAAAAATTTACGACGCTACTATATTTTG
Source organism: Brachynemurus nebulosus (assembly GCA_035578155.1). NCBI lineage: Eukaryota > Metazoa > Arthropoda > Insecta > Neuroptera > Myrmeleontidae > Brachynemurus > Brachynemurus nebulosus. The sequence continues at coordinate 38,706,875 of JAPWDM010000006.1, forward strand.
ATAGATAGATTTTCGGTATGTAAAACTTAAAAAGGAAAGAAAAATTAGACTATAACAATAGGATAAAAAGAGATTCATCTTTTTTGTGAGCGATCCATTTGTCTTTTGCTTGGGTAACCCATTGCATGACACATTCAGGTAACCACTGATGATCAGTTCTGTAGACTTGACCAAACCGAATTAGTTGTTTTTTTTCGAATGTCGTTAATTATAGTGTTTTCACTTGCACAATGTTTTGGATTGTTATATTGAGAACACTGTAAAGTTTTAAATCTCTAGCAGAGCGACTCCAGAAATCTATTTTTAAGGCTAAAAATTCGAATTTCCTTATAGAATTTTAAGGTATCATATTTTATGAGTTCTAGCGGTATATTCCCGGGTCCACAAAAACTACCATTTTTTAGTTTCTAACAGCACTGATAACAGTATCCAACTTTATTTTAATGGAGTTTGCTGTATCGGATTTTTCCTCTCGGTAAAAGCATAAAATTATATTAATATCTAAAATTAAATTAGCCATATTCCCCCATCAAGCAGGCTATATATTATACGAATACATATTAATCTTTCTGTTATGTTTGCAATAGGCAAAATGAAATTTATAATATAAAACAATTTTAGAAAATGTAATAAGTTGAAATATAAAGGGGTAAAGAAATATAGTATTCATTCTTATTATTAATTTCTAAGTAATAAAATTTTCACAAAAACAAATAAATTTACGTTATGCAATATATATATATATATATATATATATATATATATATATATATATATATATATATATATATATATATATATATATATATTATTTGTTTGTTTTACTCTACAGTGTTGTGTTCTTTGAGTAAAATTTTGTTGAGCTGAGATATTAATTAAAGGAAAAACGGTTGAGATCTATTGGAAAATGTTGGAAAATTACACCCTGTCGGGAGTTTCGAAGAATTAACACATTAAGTCTTAGAAGAATAAAATAAAAATTAGTTGTTGCAACCTTAGGTATTTTTAAGTAAGTTGCAATATTCCTAATACGTACTTTTGTAAAAAGAAATTACGGAAAACCTAAATTAAAAAGAGGATCTCGGGAGAATTACGTTGGTTTCGAAAAAATCGTGCTGCTAAAAATCTTTTGAATTTTCTAAGTTATATTTGTTAGAAGGATTATCTTGCGTATATTTTTCTTTATTCCGAATTTCGTATTTTATCTTCTTTTGTTTATATTCTATTCAAAAACTTTACACGGAGAGAAAATTCATAGAAAAATTACTGTGCTCAGCACTACAATCGGCGTGTAAAAGGCGAACATATTCAATTTTGTACGATAAAAATATAAAAATTATAATTAATCATAGAAAATTTAAAGGATAGAATGTTCTTTGCGTAATATTAGCATTATAAGAGAGTATGGTAATTTTTCTGAAATTTTATCTACAAAAATTATATGATTTTTCTCTCCGTGTACGTTTGCACGGCCATGTTGCACGGCCATATGTACATTTGTACATATAATGGCCTCTCAGATTTCGTTATAGAAATATGATTTTTTTGATTTAAGATTTTTATGGAAGAAGTGACTTTTTAACAGACATGCTTACAATTTAAACAAATACGTACGATCTCAATTAATTATTTTAACCGAAAAATTGTAAAAATATAAAAATTTAAAGTGCCTGTTGATTTTACAAAGCTTAAAATTGATCCTTTCAAAATAAAACTCTCTATAAAATTTTGATTTAACATTTTTTTTTTCTTTTTGTATAAAATGTAAAATTGATAATAAACCTGAAAAAATGAAGACGTAATGAAAAATACCGTCGAATACGCAACATAGCGTACGTACGTAGCGTGAAAATTTAAGTAGTTAGTTTTTCTTTTCTCCTGCGACAGCAACGATGATTCGATTAAAGATATAACACGAGTGATGACATCGTACAAAATAAAAGCCTATTTTATCAACACGTATTTTTCTTTCAAATTATGCTTCATTGAGCCTATCCCATATTTTTTATTCATATCTAATAGAAATTTATACATATTCTAGAAAGTTTGTAAAAAATTTTGTTTCGACGGAAATTAGTTGCGAAATAAAGAAAAAATTATTAGATTATAGTGTATTTGGAATATTGGATTTTTTTGCTCCTAATAGTATACCTATAAATAAAACAGAAGTGTTTGCTTGTGATTTTCGAATTTTCAGGTATTAATATTTTTTTTAGTTAGTAAATTTGATTAATATAAACCAAATTTGACGTTAAAAAATTTTGATTTGTCCGTCAAAAACTGCTAATGCTTTCGAGTTAATGTTATTATATTATAGAATATAGATATTAACCTCCAGATAAACCTAAATCACATTTCAATGTGATTTCTCAAACGGTCATGTACAAGATGAGTCACACATATTAGGCTATTGACTATGTACAAAAAAACAGGAGGAAAAGGAACTAATGTTTTATTGTTTCATATGTTAAGTTCTACCCCAAAGATGATAAATTCGCAAAGTTCTATTAAATTTAGACGTGGGTTTTTACGAACGGCGTAAATTTATTGACTCTTAAGTTTTTTAACAATAACTCAAAAACTATGCATTTTTCGTAAATACACATGATATGATTTTTTTGTAGAGAATTAAATTTCCTATCGAAATGACACTTTCTGAACTCAAAAAAAATTTTTCTCAACAAAATAAGTCAAAAAAACTATTTAAAAAAAAGCCGAAATTTTTCAGTTTTTCTTTTTTTTTTTAAATTTTTGTGCAGCACTTTTTTCTGAATGAATTTAGGTATAAGGATTGGCTCACCAAAAAAGAAAGCTGGTGCAATTCCCGTCAGAATGGTGACCGATAAAAATATTTTCGATAAAAACTGGCTGAGATACAGTCGTTCAAAGTTACCTACTTTTTTTATAATTTTATTACTTTTTAGGTTTATATCAAGTTATTTGTAATTTTTACACCTAAAAATTATTTTTATTGAGTACAAAAATTATTTCTGCTTGATCAGAGATAATGATAAAACTATTTGTTAAAAATTTTGATATTCATTTGATCTTAGGTATATAAAAAAATTTAATATTGTACTAATTTATAATTGTTAAAACTTTTTTTTAAATTACATATCTATTATATTTTTTCCATTATATTTTCGAATTCAGTATCAATCATCAACATCGTTTTGGACATCTTCTTCCGTAACTTCTGAAACATCCGCGTTTTCACAATTTCAGTCAATACATTCTTTGCAGAACATGAAGCAGCTAATTCCTATAATTTTCTACAACCGCAACTTCCGTGACAACCTTTTATAAACCTGCAAGCTATTTGCTCCAGTAAATTCTGCAGTGCAAGACGTGTTATTGTTTTAATTGACACTAATCCATTTTTAGATTTTTTTAGTTACGGACAAAGATGTCCAAAACGATGTTGATGAAGATATTGACACTGAATTCGAAAACATTGTGGGAGAAATATAATAGATACGTATGTAATTTTTAAAAAAAATTAGAACAACTATAAATTAGTATAATATTAAAGTTTTTTTTATACCTAAGATCATATGATTATCCAAATTTTTAAAAAATACTTTTATCATTATATCTGATAAAGCAAAAATAAATTTTGTACTCAAAAAAAAAATTTTTGGGTGTAAAAATTACAAATAACCTGATATAATCGTAAAAAGTAATAAAACTATAAAAAAGTAGGTAAATTTGAACGACTGTATCTCAGTCAGTTTTTATCGAAAATATTTTTATCGGTCACCATTCTGACGGGAACTGCATCAGCTTTCTTTTTTGTGAACCAATACCTATACCTAAATTCACTCAGAAAAGTGCTGCACAAAAATTTAGAAAAAAAAGAAAAATTGAAAAATTTGAGCTTTTTTTTAAATAGTTTTTTTGACTTATTTTGTTGAGAAAAAAGTTTTTGAGTTCATAAAGTGCCATTTCGGTAGGAAATTTAATTCTCTACAAAAAATCATATGATGTGTATTTACGAAAAATGCATAGTTTTTGAGTTATTGTTAAAAAACGTAAGCGTAAATAAAACTCCGTTCGTAAAAACCCACGCCTAAATTTAATTGCACTTTGTGAATTTATCATCTATGGAGTACAACCGAATATATGAAACAATAAAACACCTGTTACGAATTAGTTCCTTATTCAACTACATAGTCAATAGTCAATAGTATTCATTAAAGGTTTATAGTAGGTACATTTTGAAAATTTGATTACACAAGTTCTCAATTAAAATATTTTTAATTTCATTCTGGTTATACAAGAGGTTAACATCGAGGGTCGGCCAGAAAAATGACAGGTCTCCGGGCACAACAAAAACAATTTTTTCCTCAAAAATACAATTAACGAGCAAAAACAAAAAAAACGTCTCAGTCTCCGGGCACTAAAATGACATGGTATCTGTTTACATATTTAATTAACTGTAATGTGATATATCACGTAGAATAACAGATTTATTTTTATGTTTACGAAATCATAACTTTGAAACAAATGTTTTTATATTGATTTTATATTATTAAAATTCTTGACCAGGCCCGATTAAGGGAGAAGCCAGGTGGGGTTGCAACCCCGGAGCCTGGGCTTGAAAAGGGCGCCCGGCAAAAAGTGAAATAAGCTTTTATTTATGCGTTACTTATTTATTAAAAGAAGATTTTAAAAAATTTGATTTATTACCGGGGCCCGCCATTTCTCTCCATGGCCCTGTTCTAGACTTGATCGTTCTCTTAGATCTCTTTTATTTTTGTGTCACTTAATTTTCGTGTCAGAAAATAAAGAAATAACCTTGAAGTGGATATTCCTAGAATCAAATAATATCGACTAATAAAAGATTCAATTTTAAATCTAACCTTCAGACATTCATACATATATTTACACTGTCTAAATTACAATCCTAAAAAATGTCGACATAAATGATTTTTCAACTGATTTGTAGAAAATCAAAGCTGTACATGTCAAATATTCTCTATTCACTGACTTGTAACTTTTACTCATTTTTTTCAGAATTCGGCATTCATATATTTAAAGTAATTTTTCATAAATAACGGCAAAAGCTCATAGTCATCAAAATATGTTGATTACAATAATCTCGTCTTTTTTCACCAAAATAGTTCTAGTCATATTTTTGTTTTGTTTAAAAGTCTATTTCGTGGATATAATCATAATTTTGTTAAAACTACATCTAGCGGATTTGGTTTAACAAACTTTGAATTGTTATTCTATGTCAATTAATTGTAGTAAAAAATTATAGTACCTTTCAACATTTTGTGTATTTATTAATCAATTAAATCTGTCATTAACATTAGCTTCTGTAATTGTATTTGAGTGGACAATCAATTATAAACTATGAAAGTTAAAAAAAAAAAAAAAAACAGATATCTACTCTTCTTCGTTTTTATTGTATACTGTCCAAGACAGTCCAAGACAATTCTGTTCTATTTTATACTATAGCTTCGGCCAAGTATTTCGAGTGCGCACTGCACAGAAGATGAATTTAACATGTGTATATAATACTAAGTAACAGAAGAGGGAATGAAGAAAATAATATATAGTCGAGACCAATTGTACAGACCATTCCATTTAATACAGTAAATTTACCAAGAAAAAGTCTGTCAAAATGCAAAAAATTACATACAAGATTTTTCTTTTGGAAGTTGTTCACGGATGTTTTGTAAGTATAAATATACATTGGCGGGATGGTCGAGTTTGTGCTTCAGCAGCCATATTCGAAAATGTCTTTTTCAAATAAACGCCCATATCTCGCAAACTATCATTCTCACAAGGAAAATGGTTAGAACCTTTTTTATCAGAAATTCAATTTCTTGCAATTTTTGTTTGAAGCATTTTTCCGTGAAATTAATATTTTTCAAGACATCGAACATTAAATCTTTGTGAAAATTCGTTGTCGTTGTTTTGTCTCATATCTCCTCAGATGTGAAAAATATTCTGAAAATAGTTATTACAAAACTTGTTGAGCATAAAATTCTCTACAAATTTTATTTAAAACTTTTTTACCTAGAACTAATAGTTCAGAAGCTATAGACATCTAAACGTCAAAATCACCTGCAATTGTCAGTAAGAGTCTGCATTGTTAACACACTTGAGATATGCAGCACTAATAATTTGGGTTGCAAAATTTTCTCCTGAAATTCTTTTTTCAGAAAACGTTTAGGAACATTCCATGTGTGTAAATCCTAATGGGCGGAATAGTGGGGGTTGTGCTTTAGGCGCCATCTTGGATCTCAGTTTTTGTTAAATATCTCAATAACAGTTCATCTAGTAAAGAAAATGGTGAGAACTAATATTATAGAAAATTAAATTTGGAACAAAACACTTTTCCTCGAAAAACGTTTCGATGGATTTCGTAACTTTCGATGTAGAACTCGCCACAATTTCATGGAAGCCATTTTTCTAAATATCTCGTCAATACATTATATCTTGAAAATAGCTACTAAGAAATTGTTAGTGTAAAATTCTCTACAATTCTTATCTGAACATTTTAACGTAAGACTAATAGTCCAGAAATTACAGACCTCAGCTCGTCAAAAGTAAGAGTCTGTATTGTTAAGACACATATGAGATATACAACACTAATAATTTGCTTTGCAAAATTTATGCTGAAATATTTTTCCGGAAGACGTTTAGGAGTATCTCGTGTGTCTAATAAATCCAAATTGGAGGGATAGTGGGGGTTGTGCTTTTGCCGCCATTTTGGATCTTAGTTTTATGGTTTTAACCAAATATTTATACAACCAATTTTTTTCCCATTATCTCGTTAACGATACATTATACACCAATAAGAACAGCTATAACGTAAAAACAGAACGTAGAGATACAATTTTTATCTGGAACTTATTGGCATATAGGACTGTTCAGATTTTATAAAATAATAAACGTCAAAATTATAGCTAATTACCAGCAGATAACAGAGGCTGTTACTAACAGCATAAGGAAACATAAAGAACAGAATGTTTGATTTTAATAATTTACTGCCGAAGTTTTCTTTTGGAAATCGATAACTCGAATTTTCTAGAAATATGCTGCTAACCAGAGGGCACTAAGGATGAATATTAAAAGTCTGTAGGTTTTACAGTTTGCTTTCACCAAACACTCTTCAAATTAATTTGCTTCGAATATTTTTCTCTTAAACTACAGAATTAGAATGTAAAAAACTTAACGACTATTGTTTTTAAATAATTCCGTGAGTTACAGATAGATATGTGTTAAACAAAATTGTTATTAATTTTTAAGAGTATGAACTTTTGTAAAAAAATCCACATTAGTTTTTTCTTCGTTGAATTAAGATTATTATTATTAGATTATTAAATTTAATAATCTAATTAGAGTAGATTAAGATGATTAAATCCAGATTAAAAACTGAATTACGGCTGAAGCATAACTGCCAACACCCCGCCAATTTATATTTCAAATAGTGGAGTATCCCTTAGAATTTTCCAATAAAAAAATCTCAGATGCAAGTTTTGCAGACTAAGTGTTTGATACTGTCTATCTCATTTAGGTGTTACAATAGCGATTAAACTGACAATTTTGATTTTTCGAGATTTATAACTTTCGAGCTATAGCAGGTACGTCAAAAAGGTTCCAGTAAAATTGTAGAAATATACCGGTTTCATGGAAAAAATTTTTGAACAAAAATTGTGCCAGATTTTTTTTTTTGTAAAATTAGTTCTTACCAGTTTGTTTGTTGGATATACTGTTTTCGAAATATTGTGTAAAAACTTGAACTCAAGATGGCAGCTGAAGCACAGCTTCCACCATCTCGCCAACTTGTATTTAAGCTCATGGGATAGTCCTAAAGATTTTCCGAAAGAAAAATCTAGGGTCTAAATTTTGCAGCCCAAGTTTTTAGCACCATATATCTCATTAGTGTCAACAGTAATGACTCTTACCGAAAATTTGATGATACAAATTTAACGTTTAAAGGCCTATAACTTCCAAACTATTAAAAATACGTTAAAAAGTTTCGAATGAAAATTTTAGAGGATTTTACGTTCTAAAAATGCGATAAAAGCTACTTTCAATGTCCAAAGTATCGTTAACGAGATATTGGGGAAAAATTAGATCCATGAAATTTTGGCAGATTATACATCGAAAAATACGAATTTTATCGAAAATTGTTTCCAACAAAGATAACGCAAAATTTAATTTTCTATAAAATTGATTCTGAGCATTTTCCTCATTAGATGCACCGCTGTCGAGATATTTGGCAAAAACTTAAATCCAAGATGACGGCTGAAGCACAACTTCCACCATCCCGCCAAACTTTATTCAGGCTCTTGGGATACTTTTAAACATTTCCCGGAAACAAAATCTAGGGTTCCAATTTTGCAGACCAAGTTTTCACTATTGCATATCTCATTAATGTTAACAGTGGCAACTTGTTGAAGATTGTATCACATAATTTTGACGTTTAAAGGTCTATAACTTCTAAGCCAGTAGAAATACGTCAAAAAGTTTCGAATGAAACTTGTAGAGGATTTTACGTTCTAAAAATGCGATAATAGCTACTTTCATTGTTCGAAGTATCGTTAATGAGATAATGGGGGGAGATTAGATCCACGAAATTTTGGCAGGTTATACATCGAAAACTACGAATTTCATCGAAAAACGTTTCAAACAAAAGTAACGCAAAATTTAATTTTCTATAAAATTGATTCTGAGTATTTTTCTCATGAGATGCACCGTTGATGAGATATTTGGCAAAAACTAAAATTCAAGATGGCGGCTGAAGCACAACTTCCACCATCCCGTCAATTTGAGTTTGCAGTCTTGAGATACCCCTAAACATTTTCCAAAAAGAAAATCTTGTATGTAAATTTCTGTGAGAAAAAATTGTAATTTTACCGTATTAATTCTTCTCTTATAAATTTAGTTTGTCTACAACAATTTTTAATATTCCGTTCTTTAAATTATTGATACTCAAAATCAAATATTGAAAACGATTGTAAACAAATTACATTTATAAAAGAAGAATGGAATGGTCAGAACATTTGGTCGCGGCTATATTTGTTATAAAGGTGTCTCTTTTTAATGTGATTTAAATTTAAATATTCGTCAGATGTAGTGAATTAAATAATGATAGATTGATAGGTATATACATAATATAACAGTAAACAATACATATTATATTTACACCTGCTGCAATAAGTATAAGTACCGTCAAACGGGCTATTTGAAAACGGTGGGGCTATTTGGAACAAAAAGAAAGAAAAAGATTTAAGCTCTAATATCTGTTTGATTTCTGAACTATTCATAACATTAATGCGTCTTTAATAAGGTACGTTCTTTAAGAGTTTAAATCTTTTTTAAAACTCTTCTTTAAGAGTTTAAATCTTCTTTTTTCTTTGTTCCAAATAGCCCCACCATTTTCGAATAGCCGCATTTGACAGTATGTATAATTATTTAACACACTACTTTCTCATACATGTATGATGTTTTTTGTTTATTGCATTAATCTGTATAAATCTATAATGGTTCCATGAACCTATTTGTATATTTTACCATTTAAAATTAATTTTTTGTTTGTCCTGATATTATTAGCTTTTATTGAGATAATTTTAGAAACTATTTCAATAATTATGCGAAATGCAAAAATATGTGAAATTTCGTCTAGACATCAAACCAGTCTGATCAGTCATTTAGAAAACAATAAATGTTAACGGGGTGTCACTAAACGATTCGAGAACCGACTCCAGCTTAAAGCGAGGCTACAAAAGAGTAATCATATTTGGCCATGTTCTTTTAATATTTAAAACAAAACAAAATTAGCAAAAATCACAGCTGTAATTAACACTAAAATTTAATAAATATATAATTATATATATATATATATATATATATATATATATATATATATATATATATATATATATATATATATATATATATATATATATATATTCTGGTTGGTGTTTCTGCATAAACTGCATTTCATAAGCATTCGTTTACTTCCAATATCAGAGTCGCTCACTATTCTAGTAAAGATAACTGTCTTATTAGTTCCTGAATTTATCTTAGAAATTAGTCTACGAATTCAAGTGAAAATTAGTTTTAGAATGGTGCAGGGCAAAACTTTTGAAAATAATTGAGGAGTTGGGAGGAAAAGAGCGTAAGTCGCTTTACACCCTTTTTCCTTAGATTGTATTTTCTAACCCTTTAGAGTGTCTACTTATAGTAAACAAATTTTTATAGCGACTAGAAATCAATTAATGCCTCAACGCTACGATAATAATTTGAAACGTATAAGCCATTTTTGCATAAAATTAAATATTTAATTAATAACTCACAACTAAGAATGAATTTTTACAGTACATGACAGATAATAGCCTTTAAAAGATACTTCTGGTCCTATGATGTACAGTGTGATACAGAAAAAACAAAAGAAAAAATCTAAATTTATTTTTTTGGGCAGTTAGCTGTGATTCTGTATTTTGAATTAACTTTCACTTCTAAACAACTTTTTCAAATAATATTTCCTTCAATGTTCATTAATTATAGTACTTTACTCTTAATCCATATTTACATTTTTAAGCCCACCCCCGATACAACCAGATGTATCCAAATTTCTGTGGGTGCTTTTTTAGCTTAAGACCAAGTAGTAACTTTTATCAAGAATAAAATTTCCTGAAAAATTTTCACATATGTATAACCAACTTTCAGGCGGACACTGTACAAGTATACATACAGAGCGTTCATAAAGTTGCGGAACAGCTGAAAATCTCAGTTAATATATGATATTATCGAAAAATAACCCGGACCAAAGTTTCATGGGAAGAAATGAGGAACTAGAAAATGACCTCGAATTTGAACTTGGACATGACCTTGACCAAAATTTGGTCAACTTTGTGTTTTTAAATGGAAACCCCTATTTTTGACCTCGGATTCGGAAAGAGCGGGAAATTCTACGTTGAAAACCATATTCATACTTCATATCCCAAAGTCGTGTGAAGGTCATAAAAACGCAAAAATATGATACTGGTTGGTCAAGGTCATGTTCAAGGTCAAATTCGATGTCATTTTCTAGTTCCTCTTTTTTTTCCATGAAATTTTTGTCCGGGTTATTTTTCGATAAAGTCAATATTAACTGAAATTTTGCGGAACTTTTGCGGAGCAGTTCCGGAACTTTATAAACGCTCTGGAACGTATGGAACCTTCACACGACTTTGGGATATGAAGTATGAATATAGTTTTCAATATAGAATTTCCCACTCTTTCCGAATCCGAGGTCAAAAATAGGGGTTTCCATTTAAAAAAACAAAGTTGACCTCCAAATTTTGGTCAAGGTTCATGAAACTTTTGTCCGGGTTATTTTTAAATAAAGTCAATATTAACTGAGATTTTCATCTGTTCCGCCACTTTATGGACGCTTTGTATAAATATTCATGAAATTAACATGAATCAAATGTTTTGGTTTAGAATTTAATAAATGTCTTGACAAAGTTTAATTAGAATTTCAGAAAAAGGAAATAGAACTTATGTTTTTGTTCAATCAAAATTTTATGCAAAGAGGGCGTAACTCATACTTCGGAAAAATTCGAAAAATTATGTAATAGCAACCGATATTCACTTTTTTTTTTATAATAATACATAGTGTATTATTAGTGCTACCAATTGTATAACACGACAATTACCAATTTTTCAGTCCTCACCTTCATACTAGGTACCCAAGTTTTGAAATGATCTTTTCTCAAAACGGTATTTCTGTACTTACGCCGTTTTTCCACCCAGCACCTCAATTACAATTCAAATTCAAATGAAGATCGAAAAATTATCAAACTGGATCGGCCGGGACTTGAATCTGGGTCTCTTGGTAATTAGCCAATCGTCATATCCTCGAGACCACTGAGCTAAGGTCAAACCTCAAAATTGTATATCTTTTATTTCCTTGTTAAAAAAAAGTTCGATCCCTTAAAAGTGGCCATTAAATTTTCTCATTGTTCCTTACCATTTATGGCCCCAGTGCCCCCAGTTTTTTTCACAGCACTGTAAATAAGTAATTAAACATTTTATTATGTTGTTTTGTTTATTATGCTTTCGGATTATGTTTAACAGTCATACACACACATGAACACAGATATGTATACTTTATACTTCCCTATACCTTTCGCTAGTTACACCACTCCACCTATAGTTGGCGCTGTTTTAAAAGGACCGGAGCGCCAGTTATTTATGACAATTGGAATATTAAATTAAAATGGACACCAAAATTATAGAATATTAAATATGCATTAGCATTATTATAATACATTACTTTCATATATACATATATTCACATATTTATACCTGTGTATGATATTTAACACTAATAATATTTATTGATATGGATGTATAAATGGGTTAATTAGTTTTGACAATAATGATGAAAAATTTAATATTTAGTTCATATGAACATATGTATATTTCATACTGTAATTTCAAATGCCTATACCAGCATATTCCATTGCCGATCAATTATGTAAAATTTTCATTTTTGTTGGCAATTTAACTCAAGTGTATTAAGTCTCATATAATATTATTATAATATTTTTACTGTTGTCGGGGACAAAAAATATTTTTACAGTCCAGAAAATACTGGAAAATTTTTCATTGGACATTTCATTGTATAAAACCGCGATAAAAACTAAACAGAATATTTCATTGATAAATCTTTATATTAGAGTAACTATATCAGAGTAATTTTATATTAGAGTAACTATAGTAACTTTTATTTTGTACGGCTAATTTTGCTTCACTGATTAATGACGTCAGACCATTTTTAGTTGCTTTGACCTATACCAAATTATTTTAATTGTTAAATTATCGTATTACACTCAAATTTAGATTTTTCTGATTACATTTTTTTTTAAACCTAGATTTGTTGTCTAAAATCAATTTAACCGATTCAGTGCCACTGGCATGTTAATATGCCAAAGGAAACAAAGAGGGAAATATATCTTGCAACAAAAGACAAGACTATATTTTTAAGGTCATTAATCATTTTGACATTTTTAAGCTGCACTGGAATGTTTTAAATTGAAAAATATTGTTTCTCAATTCTATAATAAAAATAAATTACAAGGACACTAAAAATCCACACTGGGTTATTTTCTAATAAAAATTTTTCCCAAAAAATGTTAAATTAAAGTTAAATTGATACTTCTCTAGTTGTCCAACTTGCTTTAAAATGAAATAATAATAAAAAAAATAATACTGTGGATAATTTTATATATAAATATTTACAGAAATATATAAAATTTGCTTCTAATAATTTTTATTGAATGTTTTAACATAATTGAATTTACAGTGTACTATAAGAACATGAAAAAAATTGTTTATTATTGTTAGCAAAAAAATTTTCGAAGGTTTGACTAAATATGTATGTATTACATATTATTATAAAAAATCAATAAATTATGTCAACTATAAAAACACACTGGCCACATTGCAGTAGGGTTGATCGGCATTCATGCACTTACGCTTCTTATAAAGTCAGTATTATATTATTATAATTTATAAAATTAAAAATACGTAAAATATTGTGCGATACACACAAAGTGGGAATGTCAAATTATAAGAATGGTAGATAATGGTTTCTTCATTCTCTTTACTTAAGTTTTTGTAGAATGTATTTTACTTAAAATGAATATCATAATGACGTCTGAAATAATTTTAAAAAATTATTACATGTTCCAAATATTAGTTTAATACCGACTTTACAAAACATACATAACAATGTTTATATTTTATGAAGGAAACAAAAATCTTAGAATTAAAATATTTCCAGAAGTACACAGATAATATGTAAACAATTTTCTCTCTTTATCAATGTTTTTAAACCTGTCTTTTACAAACAAAAATTATTTGGCAGCCATTGAGTTAAGTCGAAAAATTGTTAACCTAATAATTAATACTCCAGTTATCCTCTTGTATTTTTCCTAGATAACAATTCTTCTCATTAAATTGCCAGGCAACAATAATTCGTTACATATAAACAAATTTGTTGTTATGGACAAAATTAATGTTTATTAACTCTAAATTATAATTGAGAGTCAAATATGCTACAGTAGAATTTTAACTAAAAAAAAGAGTATAAATTCCTCTTAGTTACAATTTATCTCTTTTTATTGAATATAAAAGTTATATAATTATCTCTCTTTCATTTATTTGTCAGTGTTGCCTTGGTTAACATTTAAAATATTTATAATCCCCTTACCTCAGAATTCCCCTTAAAAAACTTTCTTTTAGTTAAAATACTACTGTCCTGCAGAAAAGAACTTTTTTTAAAAGTGTTTAATATAGATCAAAGCACAAACACTTATGTTAGTATACGGCATTAACCATCAGGTAACACAAAATTTAAAACAACCAAAAACAAACATTTCAGTATTTTCCAAAGTTTCCCCAAATATTTTAGATTTGATTTATTTTCTCTAACTCCATGCAAAATTTTATCTAATGAAGAGCACTTTCTAGCTTGTAAATAAGAAACAGTCGAAAGGGTGGACAGTCCAAGGGCGGATCCAGCCTGTTGAAAAGGGGGGGGGGCTGCGTCTAATCCTAGGAAAATTTTGGGGAATTGTGTGTTCTCAATTATTTCTGAACTAAAAAAAGTTACCTATTGTAGGTCAAAGGGGGCGGGGAGCTGCATCCCCCACAGCCACCCCCTGGATCCGCCTTTGGGACAGACTGACGAACATTATAAAAATTTCGGATCTTTTTTGGAACCCGAGAAACTACTGATAAAATACTTCATGTCATAATAAGCGAATCGATTTTTGCTCTTTTTTTAAGTGTTAGAGTTTTTTTTTTTTTAATTTTGTGGTAATATGTCCCTACTTCCCTTCAGTCAATTTTCAGCTTCAATACGATTACAATTTCGAATTTTCTAACTCTTACTGTACAAATGTAATACCCTCAAAACTTCTATCAGTTACATATGCTTCTTTGTACACATATCATTTCGAGCTTTCATAATATGTAAACTTGTAAAACTTATATTTTGTTAAAATAAAATTAATTTCAATCTGCACGGATGGTATCCCATGACCATTTTATGCAGTTGACATATTATTTACACAATACAGCTTGCAAAGTTATATCTAAATATATAAATATGCAAACATATTATGTGAGATTATAAAGGCTAACATCATTTTAGAGTTTCTAGTGTACTTGTATATACAGGGTCTTTCATAAAGTCCGCTTGATGTGGAAAACTTTTTTACTATCCATTTTTTGGAAAATATTTTAACGGGGTCGGTTAGTGCATCGTTTGAAATGAAAAATTAGCTAAACACACCTTATTCGCAGCTTACTATTTCACAGAAAACTGGAAATTTCAAAATTACAAAATATGGAAAATCGTAATAATTGGATAATTTATTATTGATCACATTCTCATTTTCAAATTTTGCCGTCATATTAAAATTGAGTCTAGTAAACATATTCCGGTAGCTGAAATTTTGTTATAAAAAACAATGTCTGTGTAACCTCGGGATTTTTAGCAACCATATATGACAAATTTTTATCGAAAATTTTTAGCAGTTTGAACTATTATTAGGAAACTTTTATATGGAATTGGCATACTGAATATCTATACTACTAGCTAGAAGGAAAATAAAGTGATAGTAATTGTTCATGTTTATTAAAACTCCAATGCATAATAGAGACGAGTATTTCCATCAAAAAATTCTTTTTTTTTTTTTTTGAAAGACCAATATCCGTGGCAATATTTTGACAATAATCTTAATTTTATGAATAAGAATATTTTAACCTGTTAACCGTGAAATTAATTCGTTCAAACAGTTCGTTTCTTTTGTTCAGTCCTTTTTGCAAAAGGGAATTTTTTCTTTGCAGTCTAGAAAATATCAAACGTTTGAATATAGATGTACAAAGAATTAATTTAACCAACTGAAATATTTATTTCGCAGTATAAAATTTCCTTCATGACAAAAGTCAAAATGCCTCTATTTTTCCTGACATGACAAAATATTTCGTCATATCCAGTTAACAGATTAATGAATGTTATTTGCTTTATTTTAAACTCATAAAATTCATAAAATTATTTTGAATTTAGTACCAGTTATTTTAGAAAGGTGGATGTTTGGGCTTTATTTTTGCAGACTGTGGCATATAGTTATCGGAATATGTTTATTAACTTCCCATAGGAAGTTATTGTAATGGGTCCGATTTTACGAATCGCTAATTTTGACATATCTCCACGTTTCAAGGTCACTAGAATCCGAATCCATCGTTTTTAGCGTGATGTCTGTGCGTGCGTTCGTTAGTTCGTTCGTTCGTTCGTAGATTTTTTTTCGTCTCGCATATCTCGAGAACAAATGATGATATCAACTCCGGAATAATTTCATTAGATGCGTAACTAAAAAATGAAGACCGGATAAAGTTTTCAGCAAATTCGGATTAGCGGTTTGTTTTTGCGGTAAAAAAACAGAATTAACTTTATTAAGATAACATAGATTATATGGATTTTTTACCATAACATTTTTATATAATAGCCTAAGAACCTTCCTTGATGTTAAGAACGCCAGTATTTTATTATAAAATTTAAAAAAAAAAAAACTGAGAACAAATGATGTTATCATTTGTTTGATAAGGGTGGTGCCGCCACCCTGAGGTATAGAAGGCGAAGCCGCCGGTATGGTTCAAGGGGCAAAGTTTCTATCGGGGGCTCAAGGTAGAAGTTGCCCGAAATGGAAAAAGAATTATTTATGTACAGTAGTCTCTAGTCTTTAAGGACATCCAATGGGAAGTTGACAGTGTGGGTAGACCTGACCCCAAATTTTTAAACCTAATTTTAATACCAAAATTTCACGAATAAGATCAATAATTTTCAAATTAATATGATTTTTCATATTTGACAATTTTTAAATTTCCGGTTTCTCGTTAAATAAGAAGATGTACATATCTAGCCAATTTTTCATTGCAACCGATATACTGACTCTATATTCAGCTGACTTTAAGAGACTATTTTTCAAAAAATCAATGGTAAAAAAGTTTCCGATATGGACTGAAGTTTATGACAGACACTGTACATGTATGGATGTACCAGTGTACTATCCAATTAAAATAATTGCGAAGATTAAATATATATTTTAATTAAATTTTGCTTGTTTTGTACCATTTAAATGTTGTCTTTTCGGTTTTGCTTTTTTTTTTTTTATTAGTACCTACCGAGTAATTAAAAATGTAAAATTACAAACTGTGTGAATTTATTTTCTAAATAAATCCACAAAAATTAATGTATAGCGATACACAAATAACGATGCAATTGGATCACATGATCGCACTAATGATTTTAACAGTTTCGTTAATTGACGAAACTCATCTATAGGTATATGAACGAGTTTCATTAAATTGAGGCACTTCAAAAATATTAAAAATATTAAACGAGCTTAACTAATACTAAATAATTTTTTAAAAGTTGAATTTGTAAAAAGTAGAGTTTTGTGCGAGTGCTAGTTTTAATTACGGGAATGTATGTGAATATTTATTGAAAATGATATCCTATTTTATGAAAAAATGAATTTTTTTTTTTTAAATGTTTACAGTGAAAATTTGTGTAACATTAATTAAAGGGTAAATAGATAATTTTATATTTGTTTTGACAGATATGTGAGGGCTTTCCTGGAATAACTGTTAAAAAAATTATTATTTCGCGCTGTGATGTGTAAAATAAATGAGAATTATAGTACAGTTTTAACAGAAATTTTAATGGTACATATGAATAGTACCTAGACAAAGTAATGATTGCATCATTAGTTGGGAAGTTGGGGCGAGACGAGGTATCAAGCCACCTAAACGCATTAATCGTAAGGAAATATCGACGGTCGGTCTGCCCTCTCAATTAGACTTAGTTACAAAAAAAAAAATGGCGGAAGTAAATATATTCAATCGGATGTTTGAGCCAAAAAAAATCATTTTACGTCGTTATGTTGTTATTTTCATATAGGGTAAAAGCCCCCTTTGTGGAACGGTATCTAATTATGAACGTTTACATATTAATGAAGTTATTTCTGAAATTCTAAAAACATCTCGCATTTAAAGTTTCCTTACTTAATTAAAGAAATAAATATGTAAATGTCAAAACAGTTCAACTATTAGATACCGTTCCACAAAGGGCGCTTTTACCCTATTTTCTACATTTTGAAAAAAATATCAAAATAAGTAAAACTGGAATGTATTGTAGTGTATGAGGCTTTGCGTTCAATAGAGAATGATATTGTCAGGTGGGTAGGTTCCGGTACCAGGTATTATACTTCAAAACTTTATGTATGTACATTTTTCTTGAAACTGCATTTTTCAAGCTTGTCAAAATCATATATTATTTCGAGTTCTATTTATCCAATCGACTTAAAATTTGGGATGTAGTTTCAGTAGATGTTAGATTATGGAAGGATATTGCAAAATTTTAATTTTTAATATTTTTAAAAATAAAAAGCTTTGGAAAAAACGTCAAAAAATTTAACTTTTTTTTTTTAAACAGCCCCTATTTTTAAATTAAATTTTTTTTTTTTAGTATAGTTTCTGCTAGAATGTTAACAAACGATAAAATCATGTCAACCATATCATTACATTACCTTGAAATTCCGAAAAAAAGATTTTTATAATCAATAAACTCTGCAATTTAATTATATTTATTATCACAGTTACAATAGTCACTTGCAACTGTAATTATTCTAATATAAAAACCAATTATTAAATTAATAGTCCAAGCTCCGATAGCACAAAATTATACCGGATAAAACACCTCAAATTAAAACAGCTAAATCGATAGTAACTAGTGCCGAAAATAATTTGCTACAACATATGTAAATTTCAGCGAGGTGTAATGTGAGGTAGATTTGCCTAAAATTTTCACTAATTAAAATAGGTCTGTCAGACATTAATTATCAAAATATGCCAAACAGACCGATTGTTCAGTAAAATATATATAATTTGCTATAACATATGTAAATTTCAGCGAGGTGTTATGTGAGGTAGATTTGACGTTTTTTTCGGCCATTTCAAAAATTTTTAAAAACTAGAATTTAACAATAACTTAAAGGTCTGGCGGGCATTTCCTATTGTCGGCATTAGTTACTATCAATTTAGCTTTTTTAATTTGAGGTAAAATGATTTTAAACATTCTTAGATGATTATGTAATTTAACACTCTTCTTTGAGATTTCTAATATTTCATATTTAATTGTATGAATAAAGTACGAGTACTGGAACTCACGTTAAAATGTGTTAACATCCTTATTATTGTAAATCGTTTATTACTAAAGTGATCACACAGCTAATTCACATATAAAATTATAACTGTGATGACCTGGATGGTTCGAACGATTGTAATATGACAAAATCTGGGTACCTTATATATCGATATGCACCTGGAATTGTGAAAGAAACCTGGAATTGTCTTGCCGTTACATTTGAGTTTTATATTTTTTCTGAATAAATTTGTGTTTTCGACAACTCAAATTTCTTACCTAAAAGCAATTTAACTCGAAGTACTAACAAAAACGCTTCAATTTTGCTGTTGAATTTTTGTTAGTTGACAGTTCTTCGCATTAAATTACTAGGCAACAAATTTTCGTTAGGCAAACTCAAATTTATTCAAAAAATACAAACCTTTCGTGTAATAAGAAGTGATAAATGTTGTTAACACTTTCAGTCCTATGGCTTCGGCATCCGAAACCAAACAAAACATCCCCAGAGGCCAACCGCGATCAATGATTAGTTGATTAGTTGGTTACGCATTATGTGTGCGATGTTGATGTTTATCATCATTCATCACAGGGATGTGTTCCTATTCACACAAATACATACCAACACGCACTAACTCTTTTGATTTCTATGTATAAAAAATTTTAAGATAAACAAAAAATACATAAAAAATATAATTTATATTTTTAAATAAAATTGATTTGAATGTCAGTGTATATGTGGTATGTACGTATCAGGTACGTACGTTTACAGTTTTAGTTTTACACATACATGTTGAACTGTGTTGAGTCTATTTAGTGTTTGAATCATTTTATTTTATGTATTTGTTTATATAAAGTTTCTTTTTTTTTAAATATTGCCGGCTTCCAGGGAAGTTACAGTCACTGAAACTCCATTTAACATTATTTATATTATAAACAAACAAAATACCCTCCTCATTTATTTATACACTTATTTGCAATTTCATCGAACTTTCATCATTATTTTATGGAACACAGAGCTATGTATGTTGCTATTATATAGAATATTTTAAACTAATCATTAGTGTCATATACTACACATTTCTACTACAAAACTCATATACATATGTACCTATAGCAACCAACATTTTCTCAACACAAAACAAATAACAAAGATGTATGTATGTTATAATACAGTTTAAAATAACTTGTAACTCTTTTTAATTACGTTGAAACATTCCCTTGACGACATTAATTCGAATAATTTTCTAATTTAAATTCTCATATGTTTTGTTAACAACTCTCAGAACATAACACACACATATACAAATGTAAATATGATAAATTACATATGTACAAAATATCTATGCGTTGCGTTGAAATGTTTTTTGTATTTTATAGAAATTTTAGGTCTTTTTATTTGTATATAGACTAAAATATTCATTAATTACATCTCTTTTGAGTTTTCCATATTGAAATTTGCTTTCGGTTTTGCATTCAAATCATTATGAATAAACTAGAGTGGTTGGTCAATTCATGTGATCGACTAAAAATTTTACTTTTCGACCTTCAGCCACGCGTGGTATATAAATATGTGGAAAAAATCATGGCAAGCAGTGCGCCATCTCCCATAAATTTATCTCCCATTTCCGAAATTTTTACGATACTTAAGTGAGGCAGAATTTTTTTTTTGCGGTTTTGTTATTAAGAAATTTTGGTATGGTAAAGGCTTTCCAAAAAACACACCTTAAACAGTAGCTCAATCCATATGTAAAATTTCAGCCTTCTAGATTTATTTGGGGACATAAAGGCGTATCAAACCCACTTAGAAATACGGAAAAAATAAGAAAATTTTGGTGTATAAACGCTGGAAGTGGACAAATAATATGGAAGCCTTAAAAGGCATGCTCTCGATACTGACTTAACCCGTATGTAAAATTTCAGCTCTCTAGGTTTATTTGTGAGCTTGGAGGTGAGAGAAATTTTGGCGTAAGGGAGAAATTGAATAGTTCCCGGAGAAACTTTGGTGTAAAAATGGTGGGTCGGCGGATAAGGGTTAAATTTGATATCGTCAATAAGCACAACCAGGACACTAACTTCATTCATGTATAAAATTTCGGCCCTCTAGGTTTACGTAGGGGACTGTAGGCATGTCCGACTCACAGAAGATCATTAAAAAACATGAAATTGTTGCGTAAAAATGTTAAGGAGGGGTGGGGAGTTAGAACCTGAATCCCCTAGAAGACACCTTAGATACCAATTCAATCAGTGTACAAAATTTCAATTACCCAGGTTTATTCTGAGGAATATGGGTGTGTTAGAGCCTCTGAGAAAGTCTGAAAATATACCTCCCTCAAATTGCTCTCTACTAAAAAAAATTTTTTGTTATGATAACCGAAATTCTACCCAATTTTTCGTTAAATATGGCATAAATTTTTTAGATACCGTACCTAGAGAAAAATGTTTCTGATAACTAAAAAAAAATTGTCGGGGTGATAGATACCACGTTTAAATAAATTCTAGTTTAAAATTGGATGTTAAACCATGGATAAACATTTCAGTTTTACCGTACAAATCTTACTTATAGTTTAACTATAAAGTTTTTAGCGAATTTCCATTCTGGAAATTCAGCTATTACAGCCGGTGTCATGACGCGACTTGAGCCGGGGACTATGGCAGAAATTTTTTTTGAGGTCCCTAGAACTGAAAAATAACATTCACTAAAATTTATATATATATATATATATATATATATATATATATATATATATATATATATATATTTATATATAATATATATATATATATATATATATATATATATATATATATATATATATATATATATATATATATATATATACATATCAGCACGATAAAAACACTTTACTTTGCAAAATATCACTTTTATTGAATATAAAAACTCTTTGACATGTTTCGGTTTATATGACCATTCTCAAATGTGTTTGAGAATGGTCATATTTATATTCAGTAATAGGTAAAAAAACTAGTTTTTGCCAAGATTTTCCCAAATTCAAAAGTCTGCAATATTTTTTTACACCATTGGAAAGAGGAGAAAAATTACATAAAAATGGTTTTTAAACCATTATTCTACGTAACCTGCCTTCGTAGAAAAACTAATTATTGTAAACGGAAATTCGCTATGTTATGCAGGATGCTGCGACAGGGGTATTTTTCTATTGTTTAGATGCGCCACAACTAAGGTGATATGCATCGTTTGGTATATGTAGTACTATTGCTTTTCGTGTTGATGAGCTTACAGAATATAGATGATTGGTGCGGTATGGTAATTTAAAAAGTTGGTTTTATGACATTTACTATAGAAAAATACTATTTTTGATTTTTTTCCACTAGATGATAGAACGGTTTTTTTTTGTACTAGGATGCCATCGTTTATATTGTCTTTCAATGTAATTTTAAAATTATATATTACGGTGACTAGAAATTGTTTTCTCAAAATCAAGCTTACAAAAAATTGTCCAATATATATTGCATGCGAAATTTTTGCTACATGTATAAATATGTTGAAGGACACGTTCTTAAAAGAAACGACACTCATTATTCTATTCATGAAATTCAATTTAATAAATTTTTATTTTTACGATCAGAGTAGGAGTTTCCAAGATTATTTTCTTGAAAATGTATTTTTTCACAATATTTATTATAATTTGTTATACCAGCAAATTGTCTATAAGAAAAAGAAGACATTCGACATTCGAGTTTTTAAATAAAATCAGAACTATTAGAAATAACAAAATATTTTAAAAATCAAAAACTATCTAAAATATTCCTGATTACATTCATTTTCAAAATTGGGATTACAATATTTTTTTTAATTGACCAAATATTAAAAAGAAAACTAATCAAACCAAATGACATACAAAAATTTAATAAATTTTAAATTTGAGCCAGTGTTTGCTAATTGCCGGTCCGCGAAAGTATTTCACCGGTCCACAGAAATATATGTTAATTAAAATGAATTGCAAAATATTTATGATTTCTATTAAAACAAGAAAATAAGAAAAAAGTTTCGGGCGATAAAAATCACATGTTAGAGAATTTATGATAGCACATGACTAGCACAATACAGCACAGACTTTTTGTTTCAAAAAGAGAAAACGACGGAGCTAACTTGGTGTAAATATATGATCGACTAAATGGTCGGAAAACGATATTTCATATTACACGACAAAATATTATTCCAATAACAGAAATTTTCGAATAAGGGGACATTTTGGCAAAAGAACTCTTTTTTTCGCGAAAAAAACCTGTTCCGGCCATCGAACATGCCTGGCTTGCGAATTTGTCCAACGATTTGGGACTTCCAACATTTTCACCAAAAATAGGATATTTCATTAGAGAGTTATCGTGCAGACACTAGGGATCTCAAAACAAGTTTCTATCATAGTCCCGTTTTCAAGTCGCGTCATGACAGTGGCTGTAATAGCTGATTTTTCGATTCGAAAATTCGCTAAAATGAAATAGCCGATACGTTTCGCTATTTAACACAAATACCTACCTAATATATCGAAAGTTCTGCTTGTATATAGAAACACGCGTCCCCAAAAGACCTCTAGTAAAAATTGCGGAAGAAGTAGCACGCAAGCTGTTTGTGTACTGGTGTAGCATTATAGGTATACCTGAAATTCATAGTTTCATACTTTACTCCTTTTAATGGCACACCACCAAAGATAACACTGGCTCACAAAATATAGCAACAAAAAAAGTAAATTTTTCCGACGCAACGTGTATTCGCATGTACCGGAAATACATACTACAGCAAAAAAAAGGTTATAAGAAAATTTATATTTTTTCCATTTCGTCAACGCTTTCGTTTTTTTTTTCCCTCTATATCATCTGCCTGCCGAGTGGCATACTTTAGTGGTGTACTATAGTGCTTGGTATGTCGTACAGACCTAGTGACGAATATCCGATTTAATATGTTCGTTTCCTTTTTAAAGTATCAGCATAAAAAAAAATTTTACGTTCATATATTTGTATGTCGGAGAAAAAGTACAAGTAACGCGTGGTACTGTTTGGTCAAGAGCGCATTTCAAGATTTTAAAATTGGGTATACAACAAAAAATAGATATATGCGGTAAAAATTTATAAAAAGGCATTATTTATTCATATTTATTATACCCCATTTCAAATACAATTGTGAATGAGTCGTTAAAAAATAATTCTTATATTCCAAACAAATCAATCTTCTATTCTTTTCTAAAAACAAACTGCAAATTTAAAATTTACGTATTTACAACAATGAAAGAGATAAAGCTAAGAAAAAAGGAATTTCTTAAATGCGTAAGTGATGCATCATGCTTAAATTTAAGTGAAATAGATTATACCCACAGATTATTATTGTCAGTAATCTTATTTTTATAGTGACGCCGGCATTTAGTAAAAATATACTATTAGAATTTTTCTCCCTTTCCAATTTTGAATCGATTAAAAAAAAAAATTCAGCAACTAGAACGCTCGTGGCCACTTTTTTTAAAAAAAAAATTAGGGTTGAATCGCTAGTCTAATAATGAAATAACAATTAAACAATCCTTGAGATAAACAATATCTATTAGTGGTGTCAGGTTGAGGATCAGTTAATCGATTAATAGACTAAAGTTGTTTTTTACACAAAGTTAGTCGTTAGTCGAAAGTATAGAGTACAGAATAGTCGACTAATCAACTAAATTTTTAGTCAAATGTATTAGTAGCATAATCATGAATTTTTCAAAAACGAGGTTTTCTGAATTTAATTATTGACTAATTTTCTTTTTTTAAGAAGAAGAAACATATATCACATTGTATTAATCACTTCACATAAAAGTAAAAAATCGTACAAATAAATAATTTTTTAGTGTTCATTTTTTGAAATCCAATAAATAATACAGAAGGAGTATATACTAAATTAGTTTTTTTAGTTATTTTTAAAAAAATTATCATTTTAATTACTTACTCGAGGGTCAAATAGTCGACTAATAAATTACTAAATGTAAAAAAAATTAGTCGACTAAACCGATTAATAAATTTAAGTAAAATAAGAAATTAAGCTCTTTTTTTTAAAATCGTTTAAAAAGTATAAAATAATTTTTAAGTGAAGTTTGAAGCCAGGGGCAACATAATTTATTTATAATAAAGCTTGGAACGTTTCACTAATTGTAAGATTGG
This sequence comes from Brachynemurus nebulosus, assembly GCA_035578155.1. Lineage (NCBI taxonomy): Eukaryota > Metazoa > Arthropoda > Insecta > Neuroptera > Myrmeleontidae > Brachynemurus > Brachynemurus nebulosus. Next base: position 38,732,259 of record JAPWDM010000006.1, read on the forward strand.
TAACTATTGAGAAGTAAAGTAGTTACTTACACCTAAGGCGAAATAATTAACAATAATAACTCAAGCTTTTATAAATTATGTTACACATTGCGTCAAACACCACTTAAATTGATTTTATAATTTTTAGTCCATTTTTAAACAATTTCTTGATTTAAAACGTTTTTCCCTAAATTTATTGTTTTTAATATTACAAAATTTATTATCGCGTGCTTGTTTAAATAATTTAAAATGATTTCCACAGAGATTTTGTGTTGAAGTTATGAAAAGTTTGTGGTTTCTTTATACTATTTACTATGTAAATTACATCATTCCATGAGCATAAAGAATGGTATAATTTACAAGAAATCAGTTACGTGATCAGCACACTGCATAGTGCATAGTACTGCATGCTGAAAATCTTATAACAGTTTTGATTTCTTTTGTATTTATCTTATCTGTATACCTATCTGTGTAGGTACCGTAAATTATCAGAAATGGTGAACAACGTAGGTACAATAATACTTCTGTTCTTTGTTGTGCGTTTTAAAAGAAAGTATTTATCTTTCGTAAGATACCGTTTAGAAAAAATTTCGCGGTTAGGTCTAATAAAGGTAAGGACGGTGAATATTTTTGAAGCAGTAAAATTTTAGGAAACCGAAAATTATATTCACTATGATTGTATTCGAAGAATAAATCTTTTAAAACACTTAAAATGAGATACAATTGATGCAATGTTATTTATTCCATTGGTATTTACTAAATAGAAATAACCATGACTGCAATTGCCGGACACAAACAATTTCGTATGTGTATATGTATATAAATTATTTGTTTATGATAAAATAATTAATTTTTGTTATATTAAATGCTGTAATATAATTAATAAATTTGTAACACACTTCTTGGAAATGTGAATTGTTTTACATTACATTATTATTAAAATTTGATTGGAAACAGTTTGTGAAGTGTAATTTTGGAAAAGTTAATTTAATTCCAAAATTGAATTATTTTATAAATATTAATAAAACATTTTTTCAAAATTGAAATTTCATAAATGCATTAAACAATATAAGTAATTACCAATTTTTTGAATAAAATGCAGTTTTCGTATTACTTTTTTAAATTAAAATTCAAATACTAATATTTTATATAAAAAAAATATAATAACAAAATATATATTTTATATAAAATAAAATAAAATATATAATTGCTAATAAATTAATTTGTTAACAGTAATGATAAAACTATTGTTATAAGGGTAATGGAATTTAACGAATGGTGGTATTCACACGTTCAAAGGATTAATATATAAATATTTTTTGTTTGTAATTTTTTATAATTATGTACTTATTTGATTAACAAAATGACATATACCCGACTAGAAATTTTAGTAAGGTCCTTATCAGGCGTGCCTTACATTCTGATGAGGTCCAGATCAGGATTACCGTGTGAGGTCCTTATCAGATTTGTCACGCAGAACAGTCACCGGGTCCTTATCATGACTACCTTATCAGGTCCTCATCAGGACTACCATATCAGATCATGAGCAGAATAACCTTACTGAATCCTTATCGGGTTAGCTCCATATTAAATTATATACGAGTATCGAGTATACAGTATTAATACTTCAATGTAAAATGAGTTCAGTGTTAAATGTAACATTTCATGTTTATGTTAAAATGAAAATATTAACACAAATATCCATTTAACAGAACAAAAATGTTAACCTCTGTATTGAACAACAAGGAAGTAGCACAATATTTTTGTACAGCAAAATAATGCTATAAGTATCTTACTTACATTGGAATATATATGTACCCAAATATATAATAATAAAAAAATGAGAGTAGCTCTTATTATTAAACAAAACCGAACAATTATAAGTTTTTTCAGTTATTGACGAATACAGTTTTATTAAACGTTTAAAAATGAAACAATTTTCTTACATTTTAAGGTTATTTTGTTACAGATTCAGTTACAAAAAATCATGTAAGCGATTGTATTATATAATATAGTAAGTACAAGTAAGGTTATCCTGACATGGACCTGATAATGTTCTGAATATGATAACCCGATAGGAAATTTATGTTTTTTACGTAAGGTTATCCTGATATGATCCTCTTAAGGTTCTGATCATGATAACCTGTTAAAAATATTTTTCTTACAGGTAAGGTTATCCTGACATAGACCTGATAATGTTCTGATTAGGATAACACGATAGGAAATTTGTTTTTTACGTAAGGTTGTCCTTATATGATTCTGATGAGGTTCTGATCAGGATAACCTGTTGAAAAATATTTTTCATACAAGTGAGGTTATCCTGACATGAACCTGATAATTTCCTCATCAGGTTAACCCGATGAAAAATATTTTTTTTCAAAGAAGGTTATCCTGACCTCATCCCCATAAGGACCCCTAATAGGTTTCCCCTATTAGGGATTACCTTATCTAAACCCGATAAGGACCCGATGATACTTTCTGCAAATAAGGAAAAATTTCCAGTCGGGTAGTTCAGAATCTGAAAGTTTAAAAAAAAAATTAAAGGCAAGTGACCTAGATATGTTCACACGAACGCTCTATACTCAAATTGTTGAAAATTCGCTAAAAACAACTTTTATTGCACGTAAAATAAAAGAAACTATTAAGACGAAAAGAATTCTCTTTTATTTCAGTAATAAAAAATTAACCACTGCTTTAGTTTTAATTATAGTTTAAATGGGTATAACGTTTTTAACATTATTCACAGCGCTCCCATCATTTAAAATATTTTACAAAATTTTTGTTAAAATTTTCATTTTATACTGTTTTTGTCAGCATGGTTGAAGATCACTTAACTTACACTTAATTCTGTATGCCTACTCCAAAGTTAAACAATCAAAAACACTTCTTTTTATTTATGGGACCGCTAGGTTTACGTAAACTTAGTCACTTTTTTGATTTTTCTGTTTTCTCGAAAACGGTAAGAAGACTTAATTTTTATTAAAATATCTAAACAACACCTAAAATATACCTATTTTTTATCTAGCAGAATTTTACAATTTCTAAATTTCTTTTTTTGGGGACGGCTAGCTTTATTTGTTGAATATAGTTGTTCCATAAAATTTAATATATGGAGGCATCAGAAACTTATCTGAGTAGTAATATTTTGATATTGCTTTGATCAGAGCCGGATTTACATAAGGGCACTTGCGCCACGTACCCCGGGGCCTCCACAAAATCGAATAAAAGCTCAAAATTATTAAATAAAAGAAATAGAATAGAAGCGTCGTTTCTTTATTTTTTTGCTAGCTAATCGTATTTTTCGGGAAAATTTGAAAAATTTCGGAAATTTGCAAGGAGGTCTCCACATGGGAAAGAATTTAGGGGCCACCACATTAAAAGTGTCTCAGGGGGTATCCACAGAAGTAAATTCGGCCTTGCCTTTGATAATGGTTAAAAATTTTGAAAATGTCACAGATAAAAATATATTTATAGTCAAAGCTTTGAATAAGACTACTCTGAATAATGCCGTACCCTTACATATCAGCAGAATTCCTACCACTCCCACAAGGCCGGCGAAAGAAATGACCGAACCCCGGGTACAACAAAAAATTTTCTAATATTTTTTCTCCAAAAATACAATTGACGAGTAAAAGAAAACGTCTCTTCACATTTTCCGGACCCCTAATCGAAGCTACAGTCCCCATTTTAGACCCGGGCCCCCGGGAAGTTGTCTCACCTGCTCCACCCTCTTGCCGTCTTTGCACCTCCACCACACAGTTTCCTTTTTAATTTACACTATTTGAAAAATGTCAAGAAGGAAATAACTGTTGCTATACTTAAGCTAGTGTAAAGACTTTTCCAATAATTTTATTCCCGTACTGGACAAATTTAACATTTCTCAGAGCTTTGATTGTAAAATTAGTGGGAAAAAAGCTGTAGTTTGTGAAAATATTAAACTGACGACATTCGTCAATGTATACATAAAATTTCCAGCCGAACCGTTACTGTTGCCGAGTGCTTTTTGTGTAACGAAAAAATACCTAATAAATATAAATGTAAAATAAACGTATGCTCGTTCATGTAGACACAAATATATAAGCGAGCTTGTGCTAGAGAGATATCCTTCTCTTCATGTTGTCACTCACATTCCACATTGAAACGACACCGAGCACCGAGAGAAAAAAATTCATAAGTTATCATCGGTGATGTTGCTCCATCATGCCATGTTATGTACCATGCCAAAGCATGTTCGTCGACCGTCAGATTGCCAAATAAAATGTGTTAGTTTTTTCACATTTCCACAGAAAGTGTTCCATTTCAATTGTAGTTATATCATCATGAGAAGGCGATGAATAACTGATAACATATTATATAGAGCGAGGAAAAATATATGGTTTCAATAGTGGAGATCAGATTTTCATGCAATTTCTATAAAATTGTAAAAGAAAAAACATTACCTAAATATAATTTATTGAAAATAATGTCATTAATAAATCGGCTGTATGAATTAGATTTCTGAATCTGTTAATCCAGCTACGAAGAAAAACGGGAGAATTTATAGCAAAGGCCAGCGTTCCTCAACCTTTTTTCCGCCACGGTCAGGTAAAATCGCGAATAATTTTGTGCGGACCGGTCACATATAGGATGGTATATAACGATTATCAGTTTTCTAAATCCAATTTGTACCTTTTTAGTATGAAATGTGGTTTTCCAGCTACTTGGTCGACCATGTAATTCTTTCTGAAGCATTTCAGAAATGTTTAAAAGTAATATTTCTATTTCAAAGAGAATTCCTCTAGTTTGGAATAATTTCCGTCATAAATTGAAGTAGTATTGAGGTCTCCAGTACGAAATGATTTTTTTTTCGACCATTTTTTAAACCATGCAAGTCAGATAAATATTGATACTTTCTTAAGCATTTGAGGAATGTTTAAAAGACACTCTTTAATTTTAAGTAGAATTATTAATTCGTGGAATTATTTCCGCTACTAGTTGGAATAACATTTGATAGTGTATTATGAAATATCGTTTTCCGACCACTTTATTTACCGTTAATTCAGAAATACTATCGACACTTTCTTAGGTGTTAGAAAAATGTTTGAAAGCCGTTCTTTGATCTTAAATAGAATTATTGGATCCTGAAATTATTTCCATTATTTCCGCCACTAGTTGGAATAACATTTGGTAGTGTAATATGAAATATCGTTTCCCGACCACTTAGTCTGCCATTTCAACAAAAATAGTTGCCCTGTATTGTGCTAGACGTGTGCTATCATGGGCCGTAAATTGAAAAACTAAATTCCAAAACATGCGATTTTATCGCTTAAAACCTTTTTTTCCATAACGCTAGCTCCACCATTTTATTGTTTTTAAAGCAAAAATGAAAATTATAAATGTTTTTATAATTCATTTTAATTTACACATCTTTCTGCGGACCGGTGAGATACTTTAAACAGTCGACCTTCGTGGGCTGGGAAACACTTATCTATAGAGAGAATTTTTTAAGAAATATTTTACACCGACGATTGGTTACCTTAAGAACTATTAAATTTTCAACTGAAAAGGGAAAAAGTCTCCGATTAGTTATACTTTTTGTTACATTCGCTTGATTTTTCTAATACAATTAAAGTTTTCGGACTGACCGAAGGTAACAGTAAATCAATCGAGGTAAATTTTTTCGAATTTTACAGAAGACACTCGAACCGTTATATTTTTTCTGACTAGTCATATTTTGAGAAGAATTTTTAAGTAATCATAAATATATTTCCAGAAATTTTTAGTCCCAAACTTAAAAGTCTACGAGTAAGTGTGACAATCAACTAGTATTCTTTTCACCCTGTATAGGTACCTACTTTACAAATTAATTACAGTAAAACGAAATGGTTCTCTACAATTTCCTTAACTTCTTTGATTCGATTTATTAAAACTTTTAAAAAATCCAATCTTCACTTATGATTACTTGTATAAGGAAACAACTAACCGATCTAGAACTATCTACAACACATCAGCTAAGTCTCTACGATAAGACTGACAACAACCGTAGTGACTGATGCAAAGAACACAATGGCGGTGTTGATAGGTAGGGGAGAAGTGGCATGAAAGGGACGTTTTTGTTTTAAGCGTTCTAGCAAATAAACGAGATAACAAATTAAATAGTCACGAACGGAATTAGAAACTTCAGTTATGTTACTCTTGAAATAAAATCAAATAATAAACATTTCTTTGTTATTAGTAATTTTTCTCAGTTTTTAAAAAAGTGCATTTTGTCACTTTCATCAATAGATTGTATTGAAAGGGACAATACTAAATATCATTCATGTTGTTCAAATTTCAACCTTACGTATATAAGACATGCGGTTCATACTATTGCGTAGGTTATCTTACCGAACTTACATATTAATAAATTTGATTCAATAATGGAAATAACCAAATGATTTCAGTAATCGATGATTATTAATTGCGTGGTTTTAGTAATCGATAATTAAAATCATTGTTTTTCATTTGATTATTTTTGTTCGAAATTTTTAAACTAAATTAATAGAGAAAATATTGTGGCATGTGGATATTCAATAAAACTAATTCGAAATCACTAGTCTTAAAGGTAGTCCCTTTCATAACTGTTTGCTCGGTCCCTTTCATAAATATCACACCCAAATTAAAAATGTATCCTTTAAATCTACAATTCTATTTAAAAGATGTCTGGTATATTGTTTTCCTTTACTTGAAAGAATAACTAACTGTATATAATTACAAACATTTCAAAAAATACTCACAGTATATGAGGAAACGTTCCGAAAGATCTTTTAAAAAATTACTTTGGAATATAAAAAAATTTACAAGCACAGCATTACCATTGTTTGAAATGGCAGTAGCTTAAAGTGAGAAACAAACATATCTGTTGTGCTGCCACACATTGCCAAACATTGTTGTGCAGCCACACAATACAAATACGTTTGATTTGGCCGGATTTGTATTTAGCGCGTAATTTGAATTGCCCCTTTCAATACGTGTCCCTTTCATACCGCTTCTCCCCTACTCTGGTGCGGTAGTTGGTGCTGATGGTATTTGAAGAATATTGGGAAAGACGAAAACGAAGATTTCCTCGCACATTTGTTCATCACGGTTGCTATCATAATATCAAACCAAGCATTCAGTCAGTGTATGTAGACAGAGGCTATGTGCATGCATATCGTTCTTCACTTCACCCGTTTCTTCCATTTTGCTTTTGCTCGCTTTTGTGTGGCACAAACACAAATCGTTGTCAGGCGGGCGGTCGGTCGATCACTCAAGCGATCAATAATGTGGTGACGAATAGGTTTTGATAATGGTAAATTTTTGTACAAACCGAACACAAAAAGTATTTGTTGTAACCATCGCATCGCATCGCATCGTTGGATCGTTGCATAGATAGAAGATATCCATTCCTACATAAGGTTTCCCCCCCTCCCCCCAATCCTTACATATATGGATGTTCGTTCCTTGCTAGAAAATGAATGAATAAAATATATATGTATAAAATTGATAGTTTTCAAACTGATGATCTATAAATGAATGGTTTACATAGAAGGGAAATTTTTTTCCTTTTAATACAACGAATAAGTTGAAGAGGAAATTGAAGAAAAAATTTATACGAACTCAGGAAAACATCTCAAATCCAGATGGGTTTTTTTTTGTTTAAACCTCTAGGTATGGAGAAATTTATAAAAACTAATCCTGAAATAACAACAAATATCGAACCACTTGACTAATTTCGGATACAGTTACCAATAAGTTAAAGAACCAAAATATAAGAGAAGCCGTAAACACTTTCTTTAGTTACAAGAGTTAGTTTCTTTTATTATGTAATTTAGATTTTACGTTCAACTTCTGTTTTAACAGACTAATTTCAGTTCCGTACAATGAGTACAAGTTCCGTACAAGTTATGCATAAAATTAAGGCGCTCCGCACACGGGTCGACTGTTTTGCAACTCAAGTTTCAAACCGCAGTTGAGCATGCAACGGTTTGGCGACCTTTCACGTGTATATGAATGAAGAACCGCACATGACTCGACTGAAACGGAACCGATTTTAAATCAGTTTCCAACTGTTTGCATAGTCACGAAACAGTTTCAGTGAATATTTTTGACGTTTTTTAATATTTAATTTGAATTGAGTGACCAAGCAATAAATATTGAATTTTTTGAATTTTGATTTTGAATTTTTTTTTAACAAAAAATTTTTCCATCACGGCACTACTCTTTATAAAACTGTAGAATGATCCACAATCAGTCGCGCTTGTATGTGGACAAACAATATCAATCATTTGCAAATCGGTTGCATATGTAAATGTTGAGCAACTGGTTTGAAACTCGAGTTGCAAAGCAGTCGACCCGTATGCGGAGGGCCTAATAGTTTTGAATAACATTCAAATTCGCTTGTACTAACTGAAAAATACATAAAATATTAAATTCAAAATTTTAGCTTTAGAAACTTAGGAAATCATCAGGAGGGATAGGTAGCCAATTTTGAGATACATCATTAAGACTATTGAATTAAAAATTATAAAAAAAAAAAAATAGAAATTTTAGAGATAGCTCTTTTAAATGATATCTCATAATATGATATATCAAGGTGTAACGTTAAAGTGTCTTATTTGTCAATAAAATAATAATATTTTCGTAATCCTTATAGCATTCGAAAATACGGTATAATCAACTAGTTGTAAGCAGATCCGAATTAGAATCCAAAATAGAATAAGGAATAGGAATAAAAAGGATAGGATAAGCGCTTCTTCGTTTGTTTTTTTGTTTGCTTTTTCTTTTTTTTTTTAATTTTCAAAAAATTAGGAAAAATTTAAGAAATTTACCAGCAGACCTCCACATGTGAAGTATTCAGGAGCCTTCACATGAGAAGTGCCCCGTGACCTCCACAGAGGTAAATCCGGCCCTGATTGTAGATGAAAAGCAAACTCAAAAACATTTTATAAATGTTTGTTATGCGGCCCATGCACGGTTCAACTTGTTGTTCTACCTAGTTGTACTACAAGTTGAACTGTTTGCCATACACTATTAAACTATTCATTCAACTTGTTGTCCAACTTCAGTTATTATCAATTTTTGAAAAAGAGAACTTCGTTAAAATTATGGATAAAATTCTTGCCTTAGCAGTAATTGCAGAAATTGGTAAAGAAAGCTTGAGTAAATGAAAAAAAAGAAAATAGAGCAAAGAGTGGTTGGGAAAAAAATTTTCTAATGAAAAACTATATAAAAGAATTAGTGAATGTGAACCAGACGATTACAAAAATTATATGCGAATGAACGAAGAAATTTTTAATAATATTTTAGTAAAAATAACACCTTTAAGAAGCAAAGAAGATACGTTTATGCGTGATGCAGTTTCTGCAAAAATACACTTGGAATTACATTAAGGTCTCTTGCAACGGGAAATTCTTTCAAAAATTTAAAATTTTCTAATTCGGTGTCACCGCAAGCTATTGGAAATAACAAACAAAATCAAATATTTAAACTTTCCAATTGTTACCGCAGTAAATATTTTGTTGATTACACTCTTTACAGCATATATGTACTGGTTTTGTTGTTCAACTACCCCACACACAGTATAACATGTTCATAGACCATTTGCTCCACCCACGTAAAATCAAAATATTTTTATTTCACTTCAACCATTTATGCAACCATCAAAATAGCTGACCAACTGCCTCACACACGATTCAGCATGTTGTACAACTCAACCAAGTTGTACAAGAAGTTGAACCGTGTATGGGCCGCATTATGAAAGTATAATTTCAGTTTATGGAAGACCCACTGGGTATCTGTCTTTATAGGTAAATCCGACTCTGTGTATTTATAACTCTGCTTGTTGTTGTATAGGTCCCGTGTATTTTTCGACAAGTGCACTGTACAGGTGTGGAATTTGACCCAGGAATAAATAACTCAACTTACAACCATGTAAATCGTTGGTTTTGTAAATGACGTTGGAAAAAGTTATCGATCGTTGGCGATCTAAAAGATACAGTATAAAATGAATGTGATCTGTTAGACTTTTCAATTTATTCTGTTTACTGTATTATATCAAACTAGACGTGTTTAATAAAATATTACGAAGATATAAAATCCTTGGAAAATACACGTCACCGTGGTATATTGAAGAAAAGACATACCAAAACGTAATAAGTTAATGATTATTATGTTCAACTGGTTAATATGTATCGGCAAAGAAATGTTTCTAAGTACCGTAGAGATTGCGAACTGTTATTATTGTTCCATAACAGACTTACGTGGGTATAATACTGTCTCGATTGGTCGAATAATACTAAACAATCAAGTGGTATAACATTAATATTGTGTTTTCTCCAATTCCAATCTACCCGTTTGTCTACTTTTTTGTTTCTACGGTTAGAATTAAAATAAAATTAATGATAAAGAAACAAAATGCGAAAATGAGAGAAACAAGAGACAAACAACAATACAATTTATTATCCACCATCTTCGTTCCACACTTATATGTTATAAATAATAATTCGTTTATGTTGTGTTGTGTCTTAAGTGGCACATCGCACAATAGCATTATACAATACCCATGAATTATATATTTTTTTTTATTTTTAATTGTTTTCAAGAGCGGAGAAAAAAAATTGTGGCACAAAAATGTAACAGTAATAGGAAATTACATATAATTTATTATATTAATTTACATAAAAAGCGCGGATACATTTGTGGCACACTCAGTGTTTATGTGAGCTTGGTAGCTCAAGTTATTATTACTTTTAGTTTTGATTGATGAAGGTGTATTATGATGGTAAAGTTATGTCTACAATTTTTATATTGTTTCGTTATGGGTAGGTACGAATATACATACAAATATTATGTTTGATATCAGTATGGATGAAAATTTACATTCTTTAATAAGAAGAACAGTGAATACGTTGGAAATAGTTTGCTGCTTTTATATGAAATATAGTTTAGAGTTGAGATATTTCCAAGATTAGAAGAAATCGTCGTAGAAGTTATTGAAATGTTTTATTGGGTGAATAAGTGCATAGACTTGTAGCGAATATTTGGCAGCTATTTTGTATTCAAAATACTGAGAAACTGTTCGGTCAAACACCGAAAAGTGAGGAAACCGAAATCTGACGGAATTTTTCTAAATTATGTATACTTTAAATAAGATTTCCTACTAGCCATTACTTAATTTGTATATTTCTGAAAACAAAATGTCATACACTCATACTCTAAAAATGTTTTTTTTTTGATATTTTTTTGATACCTACCAGTTTAAGTACCTACCTATATAATACCTAGAAGGTTCATAAATACTAGACCAATCAAATGAACTCATTTAGAGGAAAATAAAACAAAAATTATTACCTAGACTTTTATTAGTGGAAATGGTAAAGAGGGTTATAATAAACGTAAAAAAAATAAATGCGTGAGCAGTGCCGGTGGAGGGCTCATTTGGGGGGTCCCAAAAGCATGAAAAATTATATTTTTGCAATTTCCGGCGAAAGTCCGGCGAAAGGAAAAATTATCCGTTTCAAATGTTGTAGATCATGCAAAAATCTACAACTTTTGTGGAGGTTACTTTTTAATATAACCTCAATATTTCTGAGAAAAATGCGAACTTCCTTGTTTTTTTTCTTCATTTCGTTTTATACTTCTCATTTCTACAAAAATAACTTAATTTTGACGAAACTTGGTGAAAGTATACCTTTCTGGGCCTTAAATAACCACAAGTTTTTTCGGGTAAAAAAATTAAGAAGTTTCCGAGATAATAATTTTTTTCGGCCCGAAACACTTTTTTTTTAAGAAAAGATTCTACTTAAAAAACTCATCGCACAGAGTTCTGTCAGTGCTCATTTGTTTCGGCTTGACATGTACTTTTCGGTAAAATAAAAAAAATTGGTAGTTTCATTTAAGAACATGCTCAAAAATGCAAAAGAAAATCAATTAAATAACAAAAAATGACTCTTACAACAATAAATTTTTCAGTAATTCTTGACAATCTGGTCAAATTTTTGAAAAATTTCAAAAACTGATTACACCTCTCAATAGTACGGAAAAAAATACTTCATTGTTTAACATTGTAACATGAAACATTATTTTTGTAGAGTATTACTATAAATATCGAAGTCAAAAAAAAAGTTTCGAGTCCAACAATGAAACACAGTTTCTTTCGTATTTTTTTCCGTACATTGAGTGGTGTAATCAGTTTTTGAAATTTTTCAATAATTTGACCAGATTGTCAAAAATTACTGAAAAATTCATTGTTGTAAGAGTAATTTTTTGTTATTTATTTGATTTTATTTTGCATTTTTGAGCATGTTCTTAAATGAAACTACCAATTTTTTTATTTCTCTATGTGTAAATTGATTGGACTATACTGTCATCTAGGAAACTGCATAAAAATAAAACACTGATAACAGGAATTTAAAAAGAAATATATTTTTTATTACTACAATATTCAGGTATTACAAAGAAAAAATATTATTCAAAATGGCCACTTTTATTCTTAACGAAGGACTTCAAACGTCGTGGCCAATTGTCGATTATATCACGCACTACTTGTAGATAAAAATCTACCACTGCTTTCACCAATCCTCGTTTCAGGCTCTCTATGTTGTTGTGTCGAGAAGAACACTCCTTGGCCTCCAAAAAGGTCCCACAATTTGTAATCCAGAGGATTCAAATCGGGACTAGCGGAGGGCCAATTTTCTTGCTTAATGAATTCCGGAACATTAGTTTGAAGCTATGCCTGTGTGGTTTTAGCCTCATGAACCGCTGCTAAGTCTTGTTGGAATATCCAGTGTTTTCCAAAGAATAAGGCGTGTTCTTTTCAACACAACAACATAGAGAGCCTGAAACGAGCACTGGTAAAAGCAGTGGTAGATTTTGATCTACAAGTAGTGTGTGATGCAATCGACGATTGGCCACGACGTTTGAAGTCCTGTGTTAAGAAAAAAAGGTGGCCATCTTGAATAATCTTTTTTCTTTGCAATACCTGAATATAGTAGTAATAAAAAATATATTTATTTTCAAATTCCTATTACCCTGTTGAGTTTCCTAGACGACAGTATTTATGAACCTACTAGGTATATGCAGAAATACACCACACACAGCTACATAATCATGATATACGTACGGTTTAGTATACGTATTTAAAAGTTAACAGATTTTAAATAATTTAAAAAAAAAAAAATAAAAATATATAAAAAAAAAAACAATAACTGTTGCAATTGGGTTTAAAAAAAATTAAAAGGATAATTTAAAAATGTGCAGCTTTTTTTAAATATTTGATAATGTATTTGTGCCGTATTTTTTTTTTTTTTAGTTCTATACCAAAAAAAAATGTTAAAAAGGTAAAACTAGTCCAAATATTGTTTTACTTTCATATAATAATTTCGTGTCGTTTAAAAAGTCTTATAATAGAAAATACAAAAAAAAAAAATACTGAATAGTATTTGCTGAGTATTATTTGGCCAACGACCGAACAAGGTATTCGTTGCAAGTTTAGCAATTGGAAATTCTAGAATAACTTTATTGAATGAAAGCGAAAAATATGGATACTAAGTCATTTAAAATTTTCGAAACGTATACGTCAGTTTTGTGATATTTAGTTTCAACTACGCTGTTTTTGATTAGATTGTTATTGATAGATTAGATCTTTCTATTGGGCACTATGCAGCGAAGCTGAAACTTTCAGTACTCGAAATACTTCACAACAATCTCAAACTACCACTTCTGACACCATTTGCTTCTTTATAACGGAAGAATGCTGTAAATATAGGTGATAACTGAGAGAAGTCGTTTGATGGCTGAAATATTCGCTTCGACTTCCGTTTTTGCTTTTGTTTATGTTAAAAAAATAAATAAGATATGTATTTTCGTTCCTACTACCGTCATAAAATCATAACACTGGTCTAACGTTAAAGATATTAAATTTTGTGTCAAACGTCTTATCGTTAAATTAATTATGGTTACTCGAACGAAATTTTATATGTTGTGATAATGACCCACTTCACAAAAACAAAAGGGAAGAGGAGAAATAGAAGATCTAAATCCATCATTTTGTTGAACCAAACAACCAAATTTCCAAAATACTTTCTTTGTTTACGTTTGAACTCATTAGGAATTTAGTGCCAATTACAATGTACGATGCTGTAATATTATTTAAGAACACATAAGCTTACAAAATTGGTAATGTTGTACAATCACCATGGTACACTGAACACGGGTGCATTAAATGGGGTATTGTTTATTCAAATAATGTTATATAAACAAGAATTATCTATTATACTAATACAGGATAATATATTGAATATAGTTATGAGTACAAACGATTGCTATTTACGAAATAAATATACGGAAAGTGCTGTTTTATTGAATGAGTAGACCGATTTTGATATTCATATAATAACTGGTAAAATACACTTGAAATAAAGTCAGTATTATAAGTGAAAAATTATAATCGGTGGTCAATAGCTTCGGCTAACAAATTCGACTATCAATCATTTCGATTACTTAAATAGCTCTAAAATAATACTAAAAATAGTAGATTTGAACGTTAGTTAATGGTATTTTATATTTACTATTAATAAATCAAACATACTTTTACTGTTGAAACATTTATGGCATGTTTCAATTAATATGACTAATACCAGGGTGACCGAACTCAGCTCACAAGGGCAAGAAGTCGAAAATTCAAAAAAATCTGAAACTTTGTCAGTATGTAGAGAGTGGCTACCTAATAACATAAAAAATATCAGTTGCTGCTAAAAAACGTTTTTAAGGGGTGAAACACCCCCTCAAAGTTGGAACTCAAAAATTTAAAAATCGATGAAATTTTGTTTCTACGTACCCTAAAAAGTTCTAGTAACAAATATAACATTATTTTTTGCGTCCACACATTTTTAAGGGTTGAAACCACCCCTCAACTGTGTACAAAAAAATTTAAAAATTGATGAAATTTTGTTTATATATGCTATACAGAGCTTTAATAATAAATATAACATTATTTTTTGCATCTACAAATCTTTAGGGGTTGAAACCATCCCTTTATGTGTGTACTTAAAAATTTATAAATTTATATTATTTTGTTTATATATACTACACAAAGCTTTAGTAATAAATATAACATTATTTTTTGCATCCACAAATTTTCAAGGGTTGAAACCACCCCTTCAAGTGCGTACCTAAAAAATTAAAAATTGTCGATATTTTGTTTTTACACATTATACGAAATTCTGATAATAAATATAACATTATTTTTTGGGTCCACACATTTTTAAAGGGTGAAACCACCCCTTCAAGTGTATGCTTAGAAATTTTAAAATTGACGAAGTTTTATTTATATACTTTTACTATAAAGAATTTTAGTAATAAATATATTATTTTTTATACCAACACATTTTTAAGGGGGTGAAACCACTCCTTCAGCTGTCGAATTGAAAATTTAAAAATTCCGAGATTTTATTCACATAAAATATCACATAAGAATAGATTAATTTTTTTTTTTTTGCGTCTATACATTTATAGGGGTAAAATATCCTTTCCAAATTGAAAACTAGAAAAAAAAATTGACGAAATTTTGTTTACATGTAGTCTAGTACACTATTTAAAAGCTATCTGTATCACAAAAAAATATACGTTAATAGTTTATTAACTGATTATGGCTCAAATTTATCTCAGTAATAAAATTTATGAAAAAAATGTTTAAAGCACAAATATATTTTACACCACGCACATCGTATAAATTAAATAATGTTATATTTATTAAGAACTAATTTTATATTTATTACTAGAGCTCTGTATAGTATAAATGTGTAAACCAAATATCATAAATTTATAGATTTTTAAATACACGTATGAAGGGGTAGTTTCAACCTCTAAAAATTTATAAATGCAAAAAATAATGTTATATTTATTACTAGAGCTCTATATAGCATCTATAAACAAAATAATATAAATTTATAAATTTTTAAGCACACACATGAAAGGGTGGTTTCAACCCCTAAAGATTTGTAGATGCAAAAAATAATGTTATATTTATTATTAAAGCTCTGTATATTATATATAAACAAAAATTCATCAATTTTTAAATTTTTTTGTACACAGTTGAAGGGTGGTTTCAACCCTTAAAAATGTGTGGACGCAAAAAATAATGTTATATTTGTTACTAGAACTTTTTAAGGTACGTATAAACGAAATTTCATCGATTTTTAAATTTTTGAGTTCCAACTTTGAGGGGGTGTTTCACCCCTTAAAAACGTTTTTTAGCAGCAACTGATATTTTTTATGTTATTAGGTAGCCACGCTCTACATACTGACAAAGTTTCAGATTTTTTTGAATTTTCGACTTCTTGCCCTTTCCTTGTCAGTGAAAATTTCATTTGAATGAATTTTGTTGAGGAGAGCAGATGTGACAACTGATGATAACTAGACAGCTAACCAGTTGTTTATTTTTATAAAAAATAGGATACAAATTTAATAGTATTTTATACAGTAAATAAGTAATTTCATAGTAATCGTCGGTATAAATATGATTATGGTGGTATCTACAGAATCTACAGTATCTACAGCGTCTTAGTAATGATGGTATCTACAGAAATATTAATATTGTAAAATAGCCTAACTTTTGGGCAAAGGGTAACCTTAAATACAAGTTTAACGATCGATATCTCGAAAACTAAGGCGGATTTCAAAATTTTTTACTCATTATTTTTTGCTTAGAAAGCAAAAATCTATCAGATCCGCTTGTCAAATTTTGTCGCCTCGGATGTCGTACTCTCCCCGTTTTAGAGCATCTTGAACAAATTTTATTCTGTGTACAGAAGCCGATATCTTATTCTTACTGCTGATTGTGAAGACACTTAAGTTTGGCCTATCGTACACTATAATGCTATTCTCAATACGCTCTTGAAGTAAAATATTCTGGTAGTATAACTGAAGTGGAGTTGGATCGAAAAAGGACAAATCACGAAAAGTCTGATCTTGTTTCAATAAAATATTATTTGGGATGTATCGATATTGGGCTGTGACCTAAACCGTATTTGGATCGTAGCGATGATATGAACACACTCATTCCTTCTTCTTTTCTTCTGTAGGTAAGGCGACCAACTTTTTGACTAGTCAGTGCGAGACAGTATAACACTCTTGGGCCTTATTTTTATTCGAATAAAATTGAGGAGCAAATTAAAAGCACCAAATTAAATTTTTTAACCATTTCCGAAATGCGGGACTTTTTCTTTACATTCAGGCACCATAATATCAACTGTCAGCAACTGTCATTAAAGGCAATAAACTTTAGTATAGCACATATTTTAGTTACAAGTACTAACCTAGAAATTTTATACTCATTATTAAATATCTTTATAATATATCGTTGAAAAATTTGTTACTTTCCCACAAAAAGGACAAACACAAATGAAAAGTACATTAAATAAAAACAAAACCTTATATAAGTGGGTATGTATGTGTTTCATATAAACAAAAGAATAAAAAAAACGCCGTGAGCAGCGGGGCCCCATCACGGTAGTCGAATTTTCCCCTTCATCTTCGGTATTGAATGTCTACAAGCGAAATGTGATTGAAAGTCTACAACCGAATTGTCATTTTGTTGGTTTCAAAACTGGTGATGAGTGTTCGGCTGATCGAGGCTTTAAAAAAAGGTTTTAAGTATTTAAGGGCTGTATCTCAGTAAATTTCAATTTTGTGCCGAAAACAGGTAGCAGAAAAAAAGCGAACACAATTCGTACGAGGACATTCCTGCCCATGTTTATCCGCTAATTGCCTTTATGTTTTAGTTTTAAAAATTAAAAAAGGACCTTAAATAGTAAACTGGAAGGCCTTTATAAAGATATTTTTTCTTTCCAAAAAAATCCAAAATTTCTATTTTATAAATACTAAAAATCCAAAATTCCTAATTTAAAATAAACAGTGACTTTAATAACATTTTTAAATTACTTAATATGTATGTATTTCATTTGTCATAAAAGTAAGTTCACTTTTTTTTAAATTTTTTAAAATTACTATTCGCCTACTTGTATTTAGAATAAACATAATGCTTTTAAAACACATTTAACAATAGCATTCAATTCCGATGTAAAAATGGGAGAAGTGGGGGGAAAAGTGATGCGGACTCCCTACAAGGTACTAGCTGGATACTAACTGAATACACGTACAAAATTTCAGCCCTCTAGGTTTCCTTATGGAGTCTCTAGACGTGTTAGAAAACAAGCAAAAAAATTAAGGAAATATTGGCGTAAAAATCGTGGGGGTAAGGGTTAAAAGTTGAAACCTCCAAAAAACAGTGTCTGGCTATTAGCTTAACCTGTACACCAAATTTCAGCCCTCTGGGTTTATTTGGGGAGATTTTGACCCGAACGAAACTGTTAAAAAACAAGAAAAATCATGTTCTTTTGGGTATAAAAATGGTGGGGGTAGGGGTTAAAAGTTGAGACCCCCAAAAGGCACCCCCTTGATACTAACTCAATCCGAATACAAAATTTCAGCCCTCTAGGTTTATTCGGGTGACCTGTGCGAGTGGTACAAACTTCGAAAACGTCGAAAATGCATGAAATTGTAGCTTAAAAATGAGGGGGGTGGGGGTAAAATATTAAAACCTCCAAAAAGCACAACCTAGGTACGAACTTTATCAACACACCAAATTTCAACCCTCTACGTTAATTCTGGGGGGCTGGGGGCCTGTTAGATCCAGCGAAAATCGTTTTTCCCCCCTCTACTCCCACCATATCATCCTAGGAAGCTGAATTTTGGATATGTTGTAGACAATTGACCGAAACATTATTTAAAACCGGTTTGGAAAAGTTTTATTGCTTTTCCGCCCCCCACCACCCCCTTAAAGGTCGGGTCAGAAAAAAAATTTGCCCAAAATTTGACCCCACTTTGATAGTATGAGGTGCCTCGAAAATGAGCCCCATTTACCAAATTTCATCTCTTAACTTCCATAGGGGGGCCCTACACAAATTAAAAGGTGGCGGGAAAATATATATATATATATATATATATATATATATATATATATATATATATATATATATATATATATATATATATATATATCAGACATTTTTTTTTTCTACATATTCGTGTTCTACGGGTCCGAAAACGGATAGCGCCCCTACTCTCGCCTCTCGCAGCTCTTATCGTATAGACTGTATAAGTCTAATTTTTCGGAGAAAATTCGACTAAAAATATATAAAAAGAAATTATAATTTCCCAACAGTGGAACTGCAAAATTTATTGCCATGCCAACTCAGCGTGTACTGTGTTTTGTTTGGTTGGTGTGAATTAAATGAATAACATAGAAAGATTCCTTTTTATTCTCCGCGAAAAACATTAAAATATATCTGTACGTAGGTATAGAGTATGATTAATATATTCATGTAAAATGTTTTAATTTAAAACTAGAAGGGAGAAGTACGAGACTAAGCGCGTAGTAACTGCGCGAAATAACTTGAGTCAGTAACAGCGGTTTTCTGTACTAAGCGAGACGCTGTAAGTAATCGTTAAGGGACGGCTCGCTCCTTTACTTCGGTCTTCCTTCACTTGGCTCCTGGCGAATTCTCAAATTGAAAATGACGTGTGAATAGTGCTCCAAGGTCCATTATTTCTATCAATATATAAATTTCAGATCTGACAAAAGTTTCGAATGCTTTTCAGTATTATTTTCGAGTTCTAGTGTCTTCTTAACTAATTTGCCTTATGGTTGAACATTAAAAAAATCATTAATATAGTTTTGTACGCCGAGATTTTGCTAGCTATATAAAAGAAGGCGACACTCAGTAGTTTAGGAAAAGTTCATGATCATCTATGAATGAAAATCAAATGAATTTCTATACTCGCTAGAAGAATTTTATAAGCAGGCTTATACCTCGTTCACACCGTAATGATAAGTAGCAAGCAGAACCCATAAGTAGAACAGAAAAATTTTATAGCTAATAGATACATAAATTCTGCTCATGCGTTCTGCTTACTATTTACAACTTATCCCTGTGATGTGAATGACCTATTAGATATGGTGACTTTTATATGAATCTAATTATACACGTTCAAACAGTAACCATTCGTCGTAGCTAATATGATAAGTAACAGTCCCAAATCTGAACTTGTCGATTTTTGTGAAACTGAACAGCAAAAGTGTATTTTTTACCAGGAGAAGAAGGTACAATTATCCCTGAAATGGATTAAATAGCTAGCTAACTTACAAAGTGGTTTACCCCCATCATATTACCCAACCAGGATACAGTTATTTTGTGAATTATTTTAAATATCAACAGTCAATTCCTATTTAACTCACTACTAAATTTAATATTTTGAAATTGAATAAGAACAGCCTAACCCCTGTTCATGTAGGCAATTTAAGTAAATTTCATATCAAGAGACGCCCTTTAAAAAAGAGCAATATATCCAATTTACAGACTGTCTTTTACCCTTGTCGAGATAATTGAAAAATTTAGTTTTTACATCACATTTTGAAGGCCTTATTTTTTTTTTTAAATTCTTTTTCGCCCAAAAAAAAAATGTGTAACATTTATTCTTAATTTATTAAAAACTGTACTTTGTAATTCATCAAAATAATGTAAACAAACATATAATAATGATTTTTGTTCCTGAACAAGAGTCCTTATTAGATTTTAAGAGATTAAAACTAGGAACTGTTCGACTCTAAACGGAGACGATTTCTAGACTCTCTGAAAATAATTAATCTGACAATACCATTAAAAAAAGACACCATAGTCGTTTGCCCTCCTGATTGCTCACTCTAAACTCATCTATCGATTATTTGAACAGCCTCTATAAGATTCTATATGAATAAACATATATCTAGGAACGTTGTATATGAGGTGAAAACAAACGCGCGCTGATTACTTTTATGTTTTCTCGACGTCATTTTCACAAACATTTTTCTTGCTCGTACAAAACATTTTCTTCTATTTGTTATATTTTTAAATATATTTCTATTTTATTTAAATGAAAGTTCTTCTGGCTCAAAAAATATTAAAAATATTTCACATTGGTATTAACGGTACAACATTATTACAATCTAGAAATTAATTTCGGATATTTTTAGAAAGAAACAGACACTCCAAAAACGTTAAAATAGGGAAATCATGTCAACGTCTTTTCATCTCACGTATTCAGTCGTCCTGAAAGATTTAGTTTCCGTCCACAATAGAAATATCGAGTTCAAATTATTTTTTAATAAAAGCTCAAAATAAAAGCTCATTATTATAATTCTGTCAGAGTGCCAACTTTTTTTTTGTTTTTATTTTCAAATCGTTATATTCCTTTTCGATGTCCCTGTGTGTGTTTCATTCAAAATGAACGCCTACAAATTTTTATTACATAAATTTTTCGCTCGATCTTTTGTTTTTATTTGATCCCCTGTGAATTAATTAAATTAAACACAGAAAAAAAACTCCATACACATAATAATAAATATGTATTAGGGATGTTGTAGATTCGATTACGATTCCGAAAGACTAAATAAAATTTTCGGTTTGAATTACATCGCCGAATTCGATTCTGATACCTTCCTCGAAAGATAGGGAATCGCTTACCATCAATTATTATTAATAAATAGATTTTTCTATGGAAATATTTTTTTATTGACGCCTACTGTTCGTTTTTATTAAAATTGTACCTTCTTTCCATGAATTTTATTATTTTTTATTTAATTTTCTTTAATTTATTCCTCATTTTTTTAGTTGAAAAATAACTTACTCATACTCGGTCCGTGAATTTATGGTTGTAGCCATCGATGCTTAAGAATCCGAGACCACAAAATTAACATTTATTGTCTTCGATAACTGATACATTATTATCTATGACTACTATGAATTTGCTTATTCATTGCACAAAATACTATCTAGGTAAGCTATGTTTTACACATAGCTGAACGCTGAGGCGTAACTACAAATTTTGTACTCTGAGCTACATTAACTAAGCGCCCCCTCTTAGGCGTCTACTTTTTCCCAAAAATTTGGGGTGACAAACGAAAAAAAAATGTCGCCAGCCCTAAGCCTTTACTTTTTCCCAAAAATTTGGAGTAGCGAGCAACAAAAAAAGCGTCACCAGCATTATTTTGTCCTAAATTTCCCTTTGTTGCGCCCTATTTCTTTCTCCTATTGTGCGCGCCCCTTTTTAACATGCGTCCTGAAGCGGCTGTTACACCTGCTCCATTCATACTACGTCTTTGGCTGAACGAAATTTTGCACTTCACGCACACATCGTGTAAAGAACCACAGCTTATTATACCTAGATTAATTTTTATATTGTAAATATATTCCGTTAAAACCGGTATAAAATTTTTACCTAAGAACTGAATATTGACCAAATTTATATTATTTATTGTGAATTTCATGTTAGTTGTACATAAAGCTACGCGGCTCTTATGCAACTTTTTCACTTCTGTGTTATATGTAGTTTATAACCTCAATTGTGTAATATACTGTTCCAAATTAATTATTTGTGATCAAAAGATTTAATGTTTGATTTTCTATTAAAAAAAATATCATGAGCATATATAAATGAGTACCTACATATATTTGAAACATTCAATCCTGATAAAAAGCGATTTGTGTAATATTTTAATGTTACGTCAAATTACAAAAAGCAAATTAATTAAAAGTAAATACTGATATAAATAATTTAAAATGTTGAAAAAATATTATTTCTTTGATATAAAAAGTGTTGTAAATTATTTACATTATATCAAATACGGGATGATTTCAAAATAAAATTTTATTTTAAATATTTTCGGAAAGGATCATAAATAATTTTTTTTTTTAATACCAAGTTATACCGGGAATATTTTCTTCATGAAAGCCACACTTTTACGAGCATTTTCTTGTAATCTTCGAACAAAATCGTTTCTAAAAGTAGCCAAAACTGCGTTATCTTTAACTGAACTACACTGTTTTAGCGAATTTACAGAATGGAATTCAGCTATTACAGCCACTGTCATGAGGCGGCTTGAACCCGGGACCGTAGCAGAAATTTGTTTTGAGGTCCCTAGGAACCGAAAATAATATTCACTCAAATTATATATATATATATATATATATATATATATATATATATATATATATATATATATATATTAGGGATGTTACGGATATGAAATTCCGGTTACGGTTTCGGATACGGATATTTAAAAACATTTATTTCGGTTTCGGTTTCGGTTACGGATATGTAATAATATCGGAAAATGTTTCGGATACGGTTACAGTTACGGATAACTGCTTTCAGTGAACATTTTTTTTTTTAGAAAAAAGGGGAGAATTTTACCCCAAAAAGTGGACGCCAAACACAAATCAACGGAAATCTATCAAGGGAAATATATGTAGCAAAAATTTGCTTCGATTTAACCTCAGTTTTCTAATGGCAGTTGTCTGTTATTATCCGAAACAAATCCGAAACTTTTATTTTCGGATACGGTTTCGGTTTCGGATATGTAACTATTCCGGATATCCGGTAGTTTCGGTTACGGTTACGGATATCCATAACATCCCTAATATATATATATATATATATATATATATATATATATATATATATATATATATATATATATATATATATATATATATATGTATATATATATGTATATATATATATATATATATATATATATATATATATATATATATATATATATATAACATATATGTGTGTATTTATTATATAGACAAAATTATATTTATAGACAAAAAATTAGTTTATTGCCAAAATTTCCACTTATTCAAAAATTTTTGCGAATTTTCTTGACGCTATTTAAAAGAGAAGAAAAAATTACATAAAATAGGTCTTTAAAATTTTTTTCTATGTCAACTAGTTCCGAGAAAAACTAATCTTTAAAAACGGAAATTCGCTATGTTATGCAGGATGCTGCGACAGAGGTATTTGTTTTTTAGAATTAATAATACTGCATTCTTTACTGCTTATAACTATGTATTATGAGTAGATATTCTCGATTTTGACACTTTTATGTGTAAAGTTTCGGAAACCGCTGATTTGGTTATTTACGTAACCATCATTAGAAGGTGATGATTCAAACAATATGTAGAAAGCTAAAATTATGGTAATGTCCATTATTAGTCCAGTAAGTAAGTAACCCCCTGTTGTCATCATAAACATAACACTGATAATATGGTTGGCAATTATGGTAAACATTGAAATTTATTGTTATTGTAGGTTACTAGGCCAATGAACTACTTAAGTATACTCCGGATACTAACAATCAAAATAATGTTTAAGATCCTGCACGTGTATTAATTTGTAATAGGTAGATTACGTTTAGATTATAATATGAGAGCGTTTCAAAGAAAAGTCCATATACTTCTACTTAAAATCTTTTTTAATAAGAATAATAATTGTAATATTTTTTTATCTTTTAATTTTTACAGGGTTTGGAGACCAATAAAATTATCGTGCATTTTTCCAATGCAAAATTTAATATATTTAATCATTAATCTGTAGAGATCCTACAAATATACACCAAGAGACTGAAATGTCGGTTTCGATCCCGAGTGTGCAGTGTTTCGCCAGAGAGCCTGTAAGGATCCGAAGGCAAAAAATCACACGAGAGATGGAAAAAAAACACTTTAGTCCTGTGTGGTGTATATATTATTTTTAGCAATTCCCAATAATTTAAAATTAACGTAAAAGCCCCCATTATGGAACGGTATCTAATATTGGAACAGTTTAGACATTTACGTATTTATCTCTTTAATTAAGTAAGGAAACATTAAATGCGAAGTGAATTTAAATAGAAAAACAATCATTCTATTAATAATAATTTCTGTTATCAGGCGTTTCTTTCATAAATAACTTCATTAATATGTAAATGTCAAAACTGTTCCAGTATTAGATACCGTTCCATAATGGGGGCTTTTACATTATATGAATTTTAAAAAATATTTAAATGTCATTTAAATCGTGTGAATTAATATTATATCAAGTATACTATGGATAAATTAATCAAATATAACTGTCTTTATTTACAAGTTTAGATTGGTTTGTTACATTTTAAATAAGTAATTCATTACCTAGTAACGTTATTTAAGATAAATTTCGCTTGCTGATTGGTGACGTTCTATAGATTCTGCTTCCTGATTGGCTTAAGAGCGGGAGCAGAGGTATTTGTAGTCCCTTGGGGTTAAAAGTGTCAACTTACTCCCTATTATAAAGAAACAAAATAAATAGAATGTATTTTAATCTCTAAATTACGAAAATATTTTTGGAATTCGCAAAAAAAAAGAAAAGAAAGTTAAATAAATTTTTAATCTTTAGTGTAAGAATATACATATCTGAAAATGAATGATACTTGCAGATGTATGAGGTAGGGGTCGTATATATACAATACTATATGCACGATCGATGTGTAGATTACATACAGTATACGGTGAAGATTAAAATACCCCTGTCGCAGCATTCTGCATAACATAGCGGATTTCCGTTTAAAAAAATTGGTTTTTCTCGGAAGCTAGCAATCAATAAGATTATCCCGTACCTAGGTTTTTCTTCCAGAAATTACTTTTTTAAAAAGCGTTCGTAATTTGATAATTACATAATTATACGTTTTATTTGCGATTTCAAGAAACGGGCTCCAGATCATAATAAATTTATGTAGAATAATAATTATATATTTTTTTAAATCATAATATTTTCAGTGTAGGCACTGAATTTCAGATGCCTACACTGAGAACCAAGCACTATAAGCAATTAATTTTTAACAGAATTTCGGAATATCAAATTTAAAGGTAATTGGACCTATAATTCACATATTACGCGGGTGAAACCCCGGGCCGCAGCTAGTACAATTATAAAAGTTAAATTTTTTAAACACGAAAAATTCGACCCCTGGTTATTATGCAACGTTTGAAATTTTTTTTGGTATGACAATGGATGCCCGAAAAACCTACTTCTGGGCATCCGACGTGTTTGGCTAACGAACTCGTTCAAGAGTTTTGAATTTTGAAACTTTTCACCAAATTTCATAAAAATTAAAAGTTCCGTTCGAGAGTTATCGTGTTCATACATACACACACACACACACACACACACACACACACACACACATATATATATATATATATATATATATATATATATATATATATATATATATATATATATATATATATATATATATATAAATTTTAGTGAATATCATTTTTGGATTCTGAAGACCTCAGAACATATTTCTGTTATGGTCTCTGGCTTAGGTCGCTTCATGATAGCTACGGTAATAGCTGAATTTCTAATTCTGGAAATGCGCTAAAAGCATAGATTTGGACATAGACGGGTATGGATCATTCCCTTTTAGATACCTACGCACTGTATATATTTTAAGTTTACAATTTTAATAATTCTATTTGTCTTTCTGTTTCAGGTAAGTGGATTGAATATTTTAAAATTTTCGCTTCTCTTGCGAATAGCCGAAAGAGAAAATTCAGAACATTTCTAAGACAGTTGTGTATCATTTGTGTAGTAAGTAACAATTATTTTGATTGTCTGTATGTAAACAATTTTATAATTTTTATCTACCAGACGCTTGATATACAGGCATGGATCATTTTCATTTATACATAACGTGACATTTACTAATTGAAGACCGTCCGGCACAAAGGCTAAAATACCAATTTTTAGTATTGTCGGGAAATCAAAAAAAATTAAATGAAATATGAAAAAATTTATCGAAAAGGATTTATTCTTAACAAATTGGATTTATTCTTAACAGTGTAATATCATTAATTCAAAGGATTTATTAGACTTCAAGTTTAAAAATTCAAATATGGTGAAAGTACAATCAGTATATACCTACACATGAATTTAGAAATGCAATTTTTATATGACTATAACTATTGAAGTAACAAACTTAGAACTTTCAGATTTTTAACATGTTATTGGTGATGGTAGTTACTTACAACATTTTCCACTAATAAACGCAATTTTGTAAATTATGGCACTTACAGCCTTTGTGCCGAACGGTCTTCAATTATTACACCAGTATTTCATACACAATTAAACATGAACTAAATTAGAAAAACCACAGTGGTGTAAAGCTTTTTACCCAACAAAGGTTACCGAGTAAAAGCCGTTACACAATCTACCGCATAAACATACAATTTCAAAGCACTTTTAAAAATTCTAGATCATTTTTCCGAAACATTTTGTATACTAACTGAATATTTGGTATCAAAATTTTCTTATCGAATATATACTTATAAATAATTTAATATCTATTTGATATAAACAAAAATTTTATACGTGAAAGCGAGAAAAAAACAAACAAATTGAATTTATTTTTCTATTTTGGTAACACTGCATGAGTGAGTGAGTAAAAAAAAAGGACTCGTAGCTTGAATGGCTGGTTGGTAATTCCAACATAAAAAAATTCAAATAAGCATTATAATAAAAATAAAGCGTCTATCGTATTACGGTATTTAATTTCAAATAACACATAAAATCATGTATCAAATTTTTATTTGAGCACATTCAACATAATCTCATTGAAAATTCAATGGTTTACACCAACTGAATGCGTTGAATATAATATTGTTTACCAAATTTAATTACATACACTCTGTACCAGTTTATATATAGTTATATAATCGGATTATTGACATGTCATTTGGACGTGTCATATACAGTCATTTTATAGAGAACCTTACTGATCTTTGAATTACGACACTAGCGTTCATGGTGCTTATATTTAGGATTTTTTTAAATGAAAGAGTTTAATTAATGTAAGTAGGCTATTTTGAATTAAAAGTTTGTTATTTTTTTTATGAGAAATGTCAAATAGCAAATACAATTATTATAAAAAGCGGTTTTAGAGATGTCCAAGTGATTGACTTATGTGATTCTTGTTACAAAAAAGAAAAATACTTGTGTCAAAATGGTCATATGTATACGAGAATTAAGAACTACTATATATTTGTGTACGAAGTGGAATAACAGCCAAAGTTATGCAACAAACAAATATAAAACTTCAATGTTAACTATTAAAGTAAGTGGCTAATTATGTATTTTTAAAAAAAAATTTAATTTAAATTTTTAGTAATCAAAAAATATTTATCTGTGCTGTTACAATGTTGCATTGGACGTAGTCAATTTACCTGTTGTATTTAAAACAACAGCAATAACTTGTAGGAAACTTATAAACTGACAATGGTGACAATGCAGGTTCTCTGTATTTACTTTATTTAATATTTATATATTAAAATTGTAAATATTAAAAAATAATAATTAATACAAAAGTATAAACTTGTTAATGAATTTATGTGCAAATCTATGATTACAAAAAATTTGCGCTAACGTGCTCACGCATGTACTTATAAAATTATTGATAAGAGCGCCACTAGTCTTTATGCAGCGTCTCTGTAGGTAACTAATATTTTAATTTTCAAATACAATTAAATAAAAATTGCAGATTTAATTGTATGGTTTTATTACCACTTAAAGGGTAAGTAGGAAACAAATATCTTAATCTATGTCACTGATTCCCAAACTTTTTTATCTCGTAGACCACTTGGCATGGTTTTCGGTTTCAGATAGCCCCCTGTACAAATTCAGAAATTCAATAATTCGAAAAAAATGGAGATGGGGAGCAAAAAAAAAAGTCGCCAGTCACAAACTTCTCATTTTAGCGAATTTCCAAAACTGGAAATTCAGCTTTTACGCCAGGTGTCATGGTGCGACCTAAGCCCGAGACCATATCAGAAATATGTTTTGAGGTCCCTAGAATACGAAAATGATATTCACTAAAATTTATATATATATATATATATATATATATATATATATATATATATATATATATATATATATATATATATATATATATATATATGTATCCGCGCGATAACTCTCGAACGAAGCGTTTAATGCTTATGAAATTTTGTGTGCGAATTCGATTTTCCAAATCGTTGGATGAGTTCGTTAGCCAGACACGTCGGATGCCCAGAAGTAGGTTTTCCGGGCGTTTTTTGTCAACAAAATGAGTTTTTTGCCAGAATTAAGCAATTTTTCAAATTTTTTTTTACACTAAGCCATTGTAAAAGGTAAAACGCATAAAAAATGTTTTTATACCGTTGCTCTAAATTACTTACTTTTCGAGAAAAACTAGGAAATATGTCGTTCTCCATTTCACTCGCACTCGCATTCTTTTTTTTTCTGTCTCATTTTTTGCGAGCTAAATTCGAAAAAAGCCGCTTTATAAGTAGCGTGTCATGATTTTTTTAATCCAATTTAACGATTCGGCTATATTCTATTTCTCTGTCAGTTAAATGTTTTTATAATGTATCTCTGTTCCATTTTTTTTTACAAAAAAAATCCCGACGATATCTGTTATGTGATATGATCAGAATTTAGATTATATTTACACCTTCCTAAAATTAATAAGAGTTTGCTTCAATCGTATAAAAATTACGTTAAATCATATTCAAACAATAATATTTTTACGTAATTTTTTATCCAATTGACAAACAGTTATGATTAGAATTGTATAATCAGAGCATTCTAATATTAAATAATTTTGCACATTCAATTTTTTTTTTTAACAAGGAAAAATTTTTTTAAATTTTGACACATTCTTTTATGAAATTTCGATTAAGAAATATTAAAAAATTTTAAAGTGAATCATTTAAAAAGAGTTAAAAATAAATTAAAAAGGAAACATTTCTCTATTTTAACATATTTGTAAAGAAAATTTTACAGTTTACTTACAGTTTTTTGAAAAAATGTAATAACATTTTTACATACAATAAAGATTATATTTGAACGGTAGGAAATCCACAAATTTTTTTTTATTTCTTTAATTAATTATTAAATTTGGTTTTAGAAGAAAATCTTCGTCTAATTCGCTCCAAGCCGAAAGTATAGCCACTAATAAGGACATTCCACTGTTAAAATAAATGGAAAATATATTGAAATTTATTTAATGAAAGCCATTCAACACATTTTTAAAATATCCTTTTGAATTATATAACAAATAAAATCTGTGTAAAAAAATCTAATTGACGTGTTTTTTCTCAATTTGCTAATATTAAGTAAGGCTCGTTAATTAGGGAGTGATTGTGTTAAAATTTTAATATAAAATATGGTAATTTTAACCCTCTTTAAAAGAACATTTCGATTTTAACAATAAAAAAATTTTAAAAAGTGTTTTCGTTTTTCCCGGATTACCAAAAACTGTTCATAGGCATATCTGTGACTAAAGTTGCCTCCCTTTCTTAAGAAAATAAAGTATTTTTAAAATTTTGTGCAAAAGAATAAAACACAATTAACGAAAAAAAAGTACGCGTTTCCATATTTTTAAGATTTTGTAGTACAAGAAAATCCTTATAAATTCATCATATCTGTTATTGCATTTACTAGCTTTTACGCAATTTAATAAACAAAAGTCTGAAAATGGACGTAGAATCTCACTGTTATTAATTATTATGTCTTAGTCTTTTGAAAAATTATTTTTTGAACTAAAATAAGAATAGGAGGAATATAAACTTAGGGGTAAACGACAGGAGTATATAAACTTTATTTTAGATTCTACGTTTATTTTTACAGAAAATCATCAAGTACCTATTATTTCTTTTTTGAATGTATAAATACAAAAAGTTCGAAATTATTTTATATTAGAATTTCAATTTTGGTCGACCCTACGGGTTGTCCCCATTTACTCTTTTCTCGTCTCTTTTGACCCCAATTTTTCATAGAGAAGAAATTATACGATTTTTGTTAATTTTTCAAAAACCACCGATATTTTTAAATTTTTTTGGATACTGCTGATAAAGTGACCATCTTCGCGTAAATTTTTAATATATTAAAGATTAGGTACTCATAAAATAAATACAAAAAAATACGGTGTGAAGTCGGAATGCGTACCTATTCATCCTTGTCTACGGTAGCACATTTTTTATTGACATAAATATTAGAAACGCAGGAAAAGAGACCAGGAATCAACATAGAAGTGGATTATGGTACGATATATTTTCTGAAAAAAGTGCTTAGGACCAAAGTTATAGAGTTCAAAGTGATGCACTTGATGATCTTGAAGCACTTGACTCTCGTGATGCACTTGACTTTGAAGTTGACCTTGAGGTCAATTTCCAAAGTCATTTGAAAATCATTTAATATTTTTCAAAAGGAGTAGTTTACTTTTCATCCCTAAATGGTTCAAAGTATATTCGAACGAATTTCACATGCAAGATAGAAAATAAGTGATCAAGAAGTAATTTTGAAAAATACTTGCTCAATCGCAATCGGAAAAATAATAGTTAATCATATGTTGAATTTAATTCCTAATATGATAACTATAGAGTAGCAATAAAAATTTTAAAAAATTTTGAAAATTTCTAATATAACATAAAGTTAATGTTTAACTTACAATTGGAGTGATATTAAATCTTTTCTTAACTTCTAAAATTACTTACAAAAATGATTTCTTCTAATTTTTTCTATAAATTTGCGCCTATTTTTTCATTTCGTCAGGTTTTTATTTTTTTTATTTTAGAAAAATAACGCAACAAATCAATTTTGAAGATAGATTGAGTCAATACATGAAATTACTGCTTATAGGTACAGGATATGGTCAAAGTTCGGCAATGGCTAATCATTTTCAACTGACCTTGAAAATCGATTTCAGGGTCACTATCAAGTGCATCGCTTTAAATTCTACAAATTTGGTACTCAGCCCTTTTTTCAAAAAATATGCCGTTTCAAAAATATTTAGCTATAACTGTTTTCATCTACAGAGGTTGAATGGTGTTTTCTACCCCTAAAACGCGTATTTAGCCGAAATAAAAAAACACGTATTTAATATTTTTCGCTGTTTAATAAGTATGTTAAGTTTCATTCAAATTGGCAAGTATTAGTTGGGTAGTGTTATTTGTCAGAATGTTTTGCCGATCTAGTTTTTTCAATATTTCTTTGCTCGTTTTCAGAATTTGTATTTTAATTTCTACGGACAAATAACTCATTCTTTTCTTCGATTTTAGTAACTTTTATTTGCTGATGTTGACCATTAATTGATCGAAACATATCAAATATTTTTCAATGATTTTTTTAGCGAATGTCGAAAATTTTGAAAATTTTTTCACCGTTAGTAAGTTAAAGTATTTGAATTCATTAAGTAACTAAATGATGTCCACAAGAACCTTACGAACTACCATAAGTTATATGAGATCCCTAGGACCCGTTTTTTACTGTTAGGATAAACTTTTTACTAAAATTATTTTAGATGAATAAAGGTTATGTTGTATGATTTCCGCCAGGGTTTACTGTTCCCATTATTGTAAAAAATAAACTAACCGACCGATTTTGAAAATTTTTTCACTGTTAGAGAACTAAATTATTTTAGATGGATACAACTATGCTGCACAAAGTCCGTTCGGGTTCTTGGGTTCCAAAAATATCAAAACTAATTACCCAGCCGATTTTAAAAAATCTTTTACTCTTAGAAAGCTAAACTATTTTAAATAGGTACAGTTCTTAGATGAGATCCGCCAGTCCCCAAAATTTGGAAATTCGCTATGTTATGCAGATGCTGCGACAGGGGTATTATTATTTTACGGTGAGCAAAACGCTCTCTGTTTTAGACCCCCATTTAGCTCTCCCAAATTTTTTCTTCCCTCGCCATGGACAAGTTCCAGATCGTTATAGACCACTTTGGGATCACTGATCCATATTTTAAACACATTTATCAATATTAATATGCAGAAATAATTTTTCTCGTAGTTCATAATATTTTACAGCCGTCACTCGAGTTATTGACGATTTAACTTATTATCAGTGATCGTAGTTTACCTCAACTTATAGACAAACCATATATATATATGTACCCAAGGTCATACGTGCTGTGTGGTACTGTGACAATTCGTACATACGTATGCTTTGTCTATAATGCCGCTGCTACACGATGCTACGAACACCTTCCAACATTCGACGTTGGATGGTTCATAGCATCGTGTAGCCGTTGTTCGAACCTACGAGTGTCCAATGTCGAGCGTCAAACATTCGCATTTGGTCGTGTCCCGTTCGATGTCGGTATTCTTGCACCGAGTCAAAGGGATGCTTCGAACGTTTGAAGGTCAATGTTGGTTGTGTTCGTTGGTTGGGCACGACTCGTTCATGTGAAGAGAGACAACATCAGTGTATAACATTAGAGATAACATCAGACAGATAACATCTTCGTCACGTTTGTCCCAACACATTATACAAGAGAGACAACATCAGTGTATAACATTAGAGATAACATCAGACAGATAACAGCGTTGTCGACTGAGTACCAACACATTCATCATTCGTATTGGATCAAACATTCGACTCACCGTGTAGCAGATACATTCGTCGCACCAACTATCGAACTTAATTGCCTCAAACGTTCGATCGAATGTTGGAAGGAACGTTCGTAGCATCGTGTAGAACCCGCTTAACTCGAGGGAAACTGCTAACAGTGGTTGTAAGTCAATTCGTCAATAACTTGACAGGCGCCTGTACATTATTTACGCGTGCCTCAACTAAAACCTTTCTAAATACTGGACAGTATACTATGCCCGATGCTTAAAAATTTTGAGTTAGCAAAGCTTAAAATTACATTCGTTCAGGGAAAAAATGTAAAATTGTAAGTTTGTGAAAAAAATCGAAAATTTTTTTTAGATTTAGTGACCCAGAAAAATTGTAGTGCTTGAAATGCCCTCTCTCGCGCGTTATAATTAATAAGAAGCTGGAGATTGCAGCTTGTGCACTGTTTCTGAAAACGTAATTTTGATTAAAACATTTAAAATTTTAAAGCTTTAATATTTTAGTTAAGGGGGACTACTAGTGTGACGTTTTCAAAAAATTGTAAAATTTTTTTTGCATGTTTCGATCTTTACCTTTAGAGATAACATATTAAAATGTCAAGTGCATATTTCAAATAGTTTTTGAGTTACAGCCATCCGAAGAGCGGATTCTGATTTTCATTGTTAACTTTGAGGTATTGAGAAATGTATAAAGGTTGATAGTTCGGGAGTTTCTGGACGTGGCTGCCCGTAATATCTTGTGGAGAAATTAGACCCTGGCACATTTAAACGACTCTAGTTTTACTATGACCGTTATACTGAGTACATCGTAAATAATTTTAGTAAATATTCTCAGTGATTAAAACTAAAAGGTAAAATATAGAAAAACTACATTTTTCAAATTTGTTGCAGTTATAACTCGAAGACAAATCATCCGATCGAGTTGATTCTTATTGCAGTTTCTTTTATAAATATTTCTGCGTACCATGAACCTCCAGTTTTCGGATCGAATAATAAATGTAATTTTTGCAGGCCAAAAATCATCAAATTTTCGCCCAAATTTTGAAACTTTTCTTAAAAACCTCCGCCATTTTGTTAAATATCAACTTTTTTCTTCGATTGAGGTTCACGGTACGGGCAATACCTTCTAAGCTTTTTGGCTTTTTTTGATTTCAGGCATTGTGAAGGTGGCTATCACTGCAGCAGTGGGGGAACTTTTTTTTGGAGTCTTGGGAGATCGCGAAAAGCTCCCTGAATTTTCAATTTTCTGGTCCAAAAATTTTATCTTGAACTTACTATATATCAACGAGTATATCCTTAAAATATTAAAACATTCCATACAGTAGTTTTCTTTAAGAAAATTCCCAAAAATCACGTTTCTTTAAGGCGGTCACACTAGTGGTCCCCCTTAATGTATAACTATTTTATATATGTAGGTGCACATAACTCGACAAATGTTCAATATTTCGTTTTCAAATTTTAACTGATTAGTTTTGGGAAAGAAAGGAGCCAAAATACCGGGGGAAAAAATATTTTTAAACCTTCTTTTTTCTGCAACCCTAAATAATCCCTTAAAAACCGTGGAATTTTCTCTTCTCCTCTTATTTTGTAAGTATTTACGAACTGGATGCAACAATTTTACTTGACACATTGTTACATTGTAAAAAATTATTTGGCACTTTCTGTACACGTGTACGGTGATATTCACTACCACTAAATATACATATATGCAAAGGTATACGAGGCATAGGTTGAAAAATACGTATAATTCTATTATACAGGTTTCAATATCACAAATATGATTCTGAAAATATAACTTAATAGTAATTGCATTTTGCGTTCACCTACGTAAGTATATACTTGCTAAAAAAGACTCTTTAGGACGACCTTTTTTTATTTTTATTTTTTTCGTTTCTGTTTTCATACAAAATTATTTTTTATCTTCTCTCGATCTTTTTTATTCATTTAACTGTCGTCATCATTAGAAGTGGAAAATTATAGAGGAGAAAAATATTCTGCTTAAAAAAAAATAAGAATTTTTTTTCGTGGAATGAAAAATACTGAATGGTTTTTTGTTATTTTTATTATCTTACATCGGGGTTGAGTAGTAGGAGCCTTGATAGATATTCCTTTTTTTCTGATGATTAGGTATTCTTTTTGTTAGATTAACACCCTTTAAAGGGGATTTGTGTATATCAAGACACACAGTATAAAACCACTAAAAAATGAATTTCCAATAACGTTAACCTTGCATAATTTGTCGGGTATATCAAAATCGAATAACAAAATATATTTTCGGTAGATAATTTATTTAAATTTGAATATATGATTTTCATTTTTTATTTGTTTTTTTTTTTATGTAGAGTAGTATATGAAATTTTCTTCCTTTATGTAAACAAATTTTAGCATCCTCAAGCTTCTACACGGAGAGAAAATTCATAGAAAAATTACTGTGCTCAGCACTACAATCGACGTGTAAAAGCCAAACATATTCAATTTTGTACGGTAAAAATATAAAATTTATAATTAATCATAGAAAATTTAAAGGTTAGAATATTCTTTCCGTAATATTAGCTCCGTAAAATTTGTAAAACAGCACAGTAAAAAGTTCCATTCCCGACAAAAAAATATTTTTTAATTGCTTTTCTTACAAAAATTACCGTGCTGTCTTATAATAAGTATTTCAAATGCTATCTGCTAATAGTAGAAAGAAAGAAAGAGAAGGTATCATCGCTGTCACATAGCCAGGCAGGCTGCAGAAGGTATCAACACAATCATACATGAAGGTCACATAGCCAGGCTGGTGTGGCAAGTAACATAGCGAGGCTGGTGTGGTGTGATGTGCAAACAGTATTCATTAGAATGTGTTACAGGACAATCGATTGTTCCTCAGTGCGTACAGCCCAAGTAACATAAGGTTGCGGGTCAGATGCGCAAATGAAAGAGTACGACAACAAAAATTAAACTATAACATATATGCATAAGAATGTGTAATTTTTCTGAAATTTTATCTACAAAAATTATACCTATGATTTTTCTCTCCGTGTAAAAATGTAGATTCATCTATTGATTATTCTAAGAGATACAATATCAAAACTTTTGAAGATATATTTTTAAAAAATAATTTTTACTTTTAATAGGTCAGCTATCGTTTTTATATTATACAAAAAAAAAAAATATTTCTCTAGGAAATTTCCTACGAAATATATTAATAGAACGTTCATAGAACTTTGTATCAATCAAGGATCTTAACTACGTTCAGAAAATATATTGTTCACAAAGGAAATTTTTCTTTTGATTTTAACGTTTAAAAAATATTTTTTTTTTTTAGAAAATAGAAACGGTTTTTAAATAGCTACATATTTTACGAACATTGTACCTATATAGACTGTACATACGAACATATATTCTAGATACCTATATAGTAAAATTTTTATATATTTACATAGTGTTAATCGACAATTTCTCCACTTAAGGTTCTTCTATACGATTGACTATTATGGACAATCGCATGGTAGGCCATCATAGGCATTATAACTGTGCAATCGTCTATGCCAGTGCTTTCCAAATTTCTTTCACTGAGGAACACTTTTTTGAAATTGTATTAGTTTTAAAGGACACTAGTAAAAATTTGAGTTTCTGCTAAATTTTTCGGAAATCTCAATAGTATTTAAATAAAACTTTGTCAAAAGTTCTTCAGCTTTTTAATTTGATCACATGTTCATTTAAATTTGATATTATATAATTTTGTACAAAATCAGTTCTTTATATTAAGCATCGCTCGCTAAACGACTGTAAAGTAGTTGTAGTCATATTTTAATAACGTATACATATAATTTTCATATGGCAAGACCTTTCTGTAGATACCCACATTGCTAATTTTAGGCACACTTTAATTTCCCATCCTTTTTGAGGTCCCATTTAATTAAGAAGAATATTGCTAAATTCACGAAGAGTTCTTATCATTAAGAACGTTTCGGAATCTTAATAATATTTGACCAAAATTTCATTAAGATTTTTGTGATTTAGAGTGTCTTTTGGATCTTCAGGTCCTTATTTTACGTTTTCACATGCATAGTAACTATCATTACTCTGATTATATTGAAATTTACAGGGGACCATACATGGACTAACTCCTAAATACTTTCTTGGAGCAAAGTGGAATTAGTGGCAAGTAAGATATCGACGTATAATGGATTTTCACGGCAGCGTTGTGGCTGCAATTACTCCGATTGCAATGAAATTCATATGACACCATCTACACGGAGAGAAAATTCATAGAAAAATTACTGTGCTTAGCACTACAATCGACGTGTAAAAGGCGAAAATATTCAATTTTGTACGGTAAAAATATAAAAATTATAATTAATCATAGAAAATTTAAAGGATGGAATATTCTTTCCGTAATATTAGCTCCGTAAAATTTGTAAAATAGCACAGTAAAAAGTTCCATTCTCACCAAGCTGGTGAGTGGTGTGACAACCAACGCGACCAACTTGGTCGGACCAAGCACCTTGATTCATTAGACTGTCTTACAAGCGGCAAGTAGTATTAATTACACTGTCTTACAGGACGGACCGTCACCATTTAATTCATCATTTTGTTACTTCACTATCTTCAATATTAGAATATATTGTTGCCAATCATTTTTGTATGCATCATATATTATTCCTCAGTGCGTACAGCCCGTACAGCCCAACCAACATAAGATTGCGGGTCAGATGCGCAAATGAAAGAGTACGACAACAAGAATTAAACTGTAACATACATGCATAAGAGTGTGATAGAAGTTGTGTTAGCACATTAAATTTTACCATGCTAACACAACAGTTTTTACAATAAGAGCATGGTAATTTTTCTGAAATTTTCTCTACAAAAATTATATGATTTTTCTCTCCGTGTAGGAACCAAATTGCAAAATTTCTAAAACTTTCATAAAAAAAATCAAATAGTTCAAAATTTATGTTACTTGCTGCGATTTGGCGACACACAGACGGACAGGCAGACGGACCGACAGACAAACACGAGATCAAAATTGTTCAAAAAGCTTTAAAATATCAAATGTGCTTGAAAATTTTCATTTTGGGGAAAAACAAATTTTTATATTTCAAAGGTGATCATACTATTTCCATTGTTTTAGTAATCACGAAAGCAATAATGAAAAGTGTATGAGGACACTATATAATGTAGTCGACTATAAATTAACTGTTGGGCGATCTTGTGAAAATAAATATAAGTATAAATATACATAAATATACGTATAAATATAAGTATACATAAATATAAGTATAAACTCCATTGATTTGTGTACGAAAAGCTTACAATTGGACGATCGTCTCTACAGTTACTGATAATCATGCTAGAACACTGTCGAATATATCCTCCACACGATGGTAATTGCTTGTAAGCATAACCCACCATAACACGATCGTGTATAGAAGCCTTTAAAAGGAAATAAGAAGATAGAAAAATTATATTTTTCTAATGTAAATATTTGCAGAACACGAAATTGTTTAGTGAAAGAAACATTCCAACCTTATGTCAGAATGTGCTTTGCTCTTCGGTCTCTTGAAATATTTTTATTTTTAGATTCCGAAAGTAATCGACATTTAAAATCCATTACAGTTTTTCAATCAGCTTAGTTTGTCTACTATTATTATTATTATTGTTATTATTACTGTATATAGCTGATGCAGCTTTCATTTCTGTAAAACATTTTTAAAATATTAAAAAGTATTTTTTTTTATTGTAGTTCACTGAATTGAATATTTTAATCTATATTTTTAATTTCTCTTGCAAACAGATGTATATAAAAATATGTAACACGAATTTTGTTTTTCCAAAAATAAAACAGTTACTAAAAGTTACAGTTGTGATCTTGCCTTAAAAACAAGAACACGTATTCAAACATTGTCAGCTAATAATAACAATTAATTGAGTAAACAATTGTTGAGAGTAACTACATACTGTGCGTTATATACTTTATAAAAATTATATTGCCTCCTACGTCGTGGCGTAAGGCACGATGGAGGAACCGGACGATAATGTGAAGAAAAAGCCACATGTTAATAAATACGAAGATAGTGATGCTTCTGGTACATACAAAGTGTTTATAGAGCAAATAGATTTAAACAGTGGTACGATTTTACGAGCTATTAGCTCCTTAAAAATAGCTCAAGCCATTCATCAAATAACAGAGGGAAAAGATATAAACAAAATTAAAAAAGTTGGAAGAAATAAGATTATTGTGGACTGCTCAAATGCCAAAACCGCTAACCTTATTGTGGAAAATGAAGAAATCAAGAATAAAGGACTGAAAGCTTATATTCCAACGTTCATGATAGCTAGAGCAGCGATCGTCAGAGACGTAGATACTGATTTTCCAGAAGAAGAACTAATGAACTTAATCGACTCCAGACAGTTCAAAATAAAGCATATAAGAAGAATGACTAGACGAATTATTGAAGAAAGTGAAGTTAAATACGTCCCAACAAAAACAATAAAAATCCTATTCAACGGACAAAATATCCCCAGTTACATATATATTTGGAAGATGAGATTACCGTGCGAACCCTTTGTACGTAGCGTAAAACAATGCTACAAATGTCTCAGATATGGACACATCTCCACACAATGTAAAAGTAATTACCAAAGATGTATAAATTGTGGAAACAAAACGCATATCAAAGAAGTATGCTTAGAACAAACAAGGTGCGTAAATTGCTCAGAAAACCATCAAGCAACAAATAAAAATTGCCCAGAAAGAACGCGACAAAGTAATATAAACTCTCTGATGGCAGAACGAAATATTAGCTTTCAAGAAGCTACAATAGAGTTCCCTCCACTAAAAAGATTAGAGAACCTCTATTCGGTACGAACAAGCAACAGATTCACCAATCTCTCGGACAGTGATGAAGATTTTCCACCACTATTAAAAGAAACTACAACCAACAATATACCCACTTATCAACCACCCCCAATCTCTAAGAACAAAAGAAACTACGGCAAAACACGTACTCTGAAAATTAAATCACCAGAAAATCAAAAGATAGACTCCTCACAGAAAAGAAAACACACAGACACGACATCTAGCACGGATCTTGATATGGCAGACAAAGTTAAAAACATAAAATTTAACAAACAGAGAAGAACAAGAGGAAATAGCGATTCCGAAGAAACAGTTGAAATAAGACGAGAAAATGTAGAGGTACTGATACATAACAAAAATAAAGAAGTTGACACAATGCAAGAAGGCATAGAAATTGAAAAGCCAAATACTAAGAATATTACAAAAACATATAGCAGAAAGCAAAATTATGATGAAATAACAGTACTAAGTGAAGAAGCTGAAACAGAAAAAGTAACAGAAAATAAAAACACAAAAGTACAAAGTAACAGGCAATTCAAGAAAAAAGAAGGAGAAGAAGAAAGGAAAAATACAAGAACGTTAAGAAGTAATTCTAAATAAAGGAAAAAAAAATGGCCAATTTTCTACAATGGAATTGTCAAGGTCTGAGAGCAAATAAAGATCAACTATCAATATTATTAGCTGAACATAATATACACATATGTGCACTAAGCGAAACTTTTCTTACAGAAGAAATACAGTTCACCATGAAAGGATATAACATAGAAAGACAGGACAGAAACAAAACAGACAACCACAACCCTCACGGCGGTGTGGCTATTCTAATTAAAAAACAAATTAAATATCGAAAGCTTCCCACGAAAACTATAAATAACAAAGTAGAAACAGTAGCCATACAGACAAATATAGGAAATAAAAATTTCAGTATTGTAGCAGTATATGCTTCTCCTAATCATGGAACTACAAAACATCAGTGGAAGCTTTTGTTATCCCAATTTCAAGGAGCTGTAATAATAGTCGGTGATTTCAACGGACACAATATGTTTTGGGATCCATATTGTGACAAAAACAACTACGAAGGTATCGAATTATTAGAATTAATCGAGGAAGAAAACCTGTATATAGCTAATAATGAAAAACCTACTAGGAGGAAAAGGCCCGGATGGCGCGATAGTGTCATAGATCTGACCTTGACATCCTCCAGCATAGCCACTGAGATCGAAAGATGGAATGTCATCTGCGACTTCGGGGCTAGTGATCATAACCCTATGACATTTCACATAGAAAATAATAAAAACTTGGCAAACTATTACGAGCCATACAACAACCGAAACTATCGACGAGCAGACTGGATACAATACGAACAGATAGTTGCATCAGAATTAACAAAAGACATCAATAATGTAGAAAACAACGATGTAATCATAAAATATGACAAATTGACCTCCATAATAAACAAAGCTGCTGACAGTTCAATACCAACAATTAAAATAAAGAAAAATTTTAAAGCACCTATACCATATTGGTGGGATGAAGAATGCAAGAATAAGATAAATCAGCGAAAAGAAAAACTATCTGCATTTAACAGGGAGCCTACAATGAAGAATTATCTAGAATTTAAAAAGGTGCAAGCTCAAGTTAAAAAATATATAAAGATGAAGAAAAAACGAATGTGGATAAAATATTGCGAAACATTACACCCAAATACCTCCAATTCAGATATATGGAATCAAGTAAAACGAATGAGGGGAAAACAACCGTCCACTAATAGACCCGTCGACACATCATATATTAAAGATTTTGTACAGAAACTAAATCTAAAAGAAACGAACCAAAATCACCAAAAAGTGAATAATAATTTCAAAACAAAAGATTCTAATCAAAGAGTATATAATATACTACAACAACCAATTACGGACAAAGAATTAGAAATAAGTCTCAACCACTCAAAGAAAACTAGTGCAGGGTTCGACAAAATAAATTACGAAATGCTTCAACACCTTCCAACAAACGTGAAGGCGACATTAAATGAAATATATAACGCCAGCATAAAAGAAACCGAAATTCCATCTACTTGGCTCACACATATAATTACACCCATTCCCAAACCAAACAGAGGAGATGATAGAAAATCCTATAGACCTATAACGTTATTATCCTGTGTTGGAAAAACTTTGGAAAGCATAATCAAAAATCGTCTTGAGTGGTGGTTTGAATATCACGGAATACTCACAGACGCTCAATTCGCTTACAGAAAATTAAAAGGTACACATGATTGCCTAAATATATTGAACTTAGACATACAGAACACCTTCAATAAAAACTTCTACATGATATGTACAACGGTAGATATAAAAGCTGCTTTTGATAATGTTAACTTAGAAATACTGTTTCAAAAACTAAAAAACTTCGGGCTACCAAATAATATAATACAGTGGATTTATACGTATTTCAAAAAAAGAACTGTATATATTCGACATGAAAACAAGCTTATTGGCCCATACTATACAGAAAAGGGAATACCGCAAGGATCCCTACTCAGTCCCCTATTATTCTCCATTTATATTAATGAACTAGGAGAACTGCGAGATCAACACACAAACATATTATGCTTTGCAGATGACATTACGTTATATACAGTAGGCAGTACATTGGAGGATGCACAAAAAATACTGCAAACTAAACTAAATGAACTGGAAAAAAAATTAAAAGACTTAAAGCTTCAAATATCACCTGAAAAAAGTCAAGCAATAGTATTCACAAGACGTAGATATTCAAAGACACCTATACTAAAAATAGAAAACAAAATAATACAAGTAGCTAATGAACTTAAATACTTAGGGGTCTGGTTTGATAGTAAATGTAAATGGAAAACTGAAATTAATCACATCATAAATAAGTGTGCAAGAAATCTGAACCTAATGCGAAACATAAGTGGAACATCATGGGGAGCACATCCATTAACACTAATAAAATTATACAAAACACTAATACAGCCTCACATTGATTACTCAGGAACACTAATATCCACAAGTTCAGAAACTAATTTAAAAAAGCTACAGACTCTGCAACATACGGCATTAAGAATAATCACTGGAGCACTTAAAAGTACGCCAACACAAATACTTATGAGGGAATGTTGTATTCCCCCTTTAAAACTTCGAAGGCAGTATCTATGCGATAAATATCTCTCAAAACGACTACAGATCATAAACAGTGACCTGAAGAAGAAAATAGAGCAAACGTTGATATCATGGGACGATACTTACTGGCAAAAGAAAAACCAGCCCATATTATTAACAAGCTATCAGAAGCTCAGAAACATAAATATCGAAAAATATCACCATTTGGAATATTACAATCACAACTATAACAACCACTTAATGACTTTAGACATAAATATAAATTTGTTTTCCAAAAATTATCCGACACAACTGAACAATGCAATTTTCAATAATTACAGAAGAACGCAACTATGGGACGAAATTATCTATACAGATGGCTCTGTGCAACCTGCTTTGGGCACAAGTGGTATTGCTATCTTCTTTGAAAAGAAAAACAAATTCCTAAAATTCAAACTAGAACGAATAGTCAGTAGCTGGTATACAGAAATAAAAGCTATTGAACTAGCCTTAACGCATATTCAGGATTATTCAAATAAAACTATACTAATAGTAACGGATTCCATGTCTGCCTTACAATCACTATACAACCACTCCTTTCAAAACAATAACAACGGAATTATATGCAATATAAAAGAAAAACACAAAATACTTATAGAGCGGAAAAACAAAATACTATATTTATGGACACCAGGACACAATAATATAACAGGAAATGAAATAGCTGATACGTTAGCTAAGGAAGCTTGCACTGATGGACAAAACATCCTGTGTAAAATGACCAATTCCGAAGTAATTAACATAATCACCAAAGACTTCAAGGAAAACTTTAATAACTGGTACATCAGAAGGTGTCAAGTAACTGGAAAAACATATTTTATATCAAACCCGACAATTATATTAACTCCGTGGTTTAATAAAAATCATAGTAAAGATTACGTCAGCACTATAATTAGAATCAAAACCAGCCACAATAGCTGTCCTCAACATCTTCACAGAATAGGAATAACTAATAATCCTAACTGCGCATGTGGCTCTGAAGGAAATCTAAATCATTACTTAGTGTGTCCCTATCTAAAGAATAAGAATGAAATATTACATAAAAAATTAGTGAAATTGGTTGTTACTTTCCCAGTAA
Source organism: Brachynemurus nebulosus (assembly GCA_035578155.1). Classification (NCBI taxonomy): domain Eukaryota; kingdom Metazoa; phylum Arthropoda; class Insecta; order Neuroptera; family Myrmeleontidae; genus Brachynemurus; species Brachynemurus nebulosus. Next base: position 38,776,650 of record JAPWDM010000006.1, read on the forward strand.
ACTTTGAGTTCCTAACTTCAAATCCAGATAGTGAAATATCAAAAATAACCTACCAATTCATCAAAAAGTGTAGCATTAATATTTAACATTAAACAAACTAAAAATATACTAATGTGTGAGTTTGAAAGACTATTTTAAATAAAGAATATTAAATTAATTTAAAAAATAAATAAAATAAAATAAAATAGAAAAAAAAATTTTTTTTTTAAAAAAGTGCATAAGACAAAGTATACAAGACAAACTATAATGAATTAAAATCATATACATTTATATAATCACTAATTAGAGATAATTTAATTTTAAATAATATTCTAGGTAAATAATATTAAATAATAATTAATCCAAATATGTAATCAAACTTTTATGTTCTGCAACAAGCGTTAAATTATTTTTTGTATCTTTCTATTTTTTATTCAAAATTCTGCGTTTTATCTGACTAAAATACTGTAAATTAATTTTAGATTAGTGAATAATTTACATTTTAAATAGTTTTAGACTAATATTGATGTGTATGATACCTAACTGTAAGTAGAGTTTATAATGGCTAAATGTATAAGTGTACAAGGCCAATAAAATTATTATTAAAAAAAAAAAATACTAAAAGTTATATATATGCAGGGTGGTCCAGAATTATGTACCGTAATTGCTGGAGCTGATAGTATGTTCAAAAATAATGGTACTTTTTCATCTACACTTTTTTCCAAAACTCAATAATAAGGGAGATATAGCAGAGGGGTAAAATGTAGAGGGGTGGAATGAAACTGACTTCTTTTTTTTTTTAAATTTTTTAGGCCCTTTTGATTACTGGATTCATATTCTAGGGGCGCGTGTGAACATTAAGATAATTAAATTTATGGTATCGATTATTCGATCACTTATAATTAGGGCATAATTTGGAAATAGATACTTCTACTTTAAATTACTCGAAAACGGTAATATTTATCGGAATGTAACAAGTATACCTCTTTTGCGTGAAATTGTCTGAGGAACTATATTATCAGGGATTTTGATTAAATAATTGCAAATTAAAAAAGAAAAGATGTGATAACTCACACCTACCATCCAAAACCACCCCTTAGTCATGAGTGGTGGAATAAGTGTTGACATAAATTTAATCCTTCTAACGCAAAATAATTACCCCTAAAATATTAATCCGTTATTCAAAAGCGTTTGGAAAATATTTAAGAAATTATGGTTTTCGTTTCACCCCTTTACAGAATCGTATCTCCCTTATTAATGAGTTTTGAAAAAAAGTGTACATGAAAAGGTACCATTATTTTTGAAAGTACTACGAGTTCTACCAATTACGGTACATAATTCTGGACCAGCTTGTATATACAGGTGAGTTTTTTGTGAGTTGGAATTTTATTACGCCCAAACTATTGACGTAATCAAAAACTCTTTCCGATGATAGTGTTAGTTACCGCCGGAGGCAATTGATACACCTAACCAGAAGCCTTGTATCTAGCTCCTTTAGTTTTCGAGCTATGATACAAATTCATAATTTTTTAAATGGAACTAGGGTAAAAGACCCGATTGTCGAACGGAGTTATAAGTCCGAACAGTTTTGACATTTATATCTTAATGAAGTTATTTCTAAAAGAAACCTCTGATAAAAAAAATTATTATTAATAGAATGATTATTTTTCAATTTAAATTCACCTCACATTTAATGTCTCCTCACTTAATTTAACTCGGCAATTCCCATGCCAAGATCTATTGAGAGAAGATCCTAATTTTGTGCTTGTTTTTATATTCAGGTATTCAGTGTATGGAAAAAATTTTTTTTTTTAAAAATACCGTTTCATTTTTTTTAAAATGAGGTGTCACCTAGAGGTGACACTGGGCGTTATTTATTGCATGAACTTATACAAAATAAAAAGGATATTTATTATATATTCTTGACAATTGAAATTTTGAGTTTTTTACTATTTTTTTTTTTACTCGGGCCATGGGTAAGATTGAGATGGGCCATGATTGAGATTGATGGTGGTCCAAAAAAACCTCAGCCTTCATTTATTTGAAAATTATTGTATTAGGAAAACATGATACTGTACCACGACGCATCTTGTCTTACAACACATAAGTAACTTAATTATCTAATAGATATATATTACACTTAATTAACTAATAGATATGTATTATTATTATGTTGTCCTAATACAATAGTGTTTATGAATTCGCTTCCAATTCCAGCCTTAAAAAAAGTGCTTCTTTTTTGGTAAATTCTCACGCTTAACGATTAACACAATTAATCAAAATAACGATTCTTTTGTTAATCGCGATTAATTTTATCGATTAAAAAATTAATCAAATTAATTAATCGATCAAAAATTCAGTCGATTAATGTCAACACTGGTTAAAATATTGCCCAGTGTCACCTATAGGTGACACTCAATAAATTCAACGTTATTTTAGATACATAATAAAGTTTTTCTTGCAAAAAAATCTCTTTCGTTATAAGCTGGATTCTCAAATAATAATTTATAATAACAATAATAACAGTACTTACCCTTTAGACATTTTTATAGCAGCGAAAATAGGACAAGATGGACTAACACACAGAAAAACAGAACACCATTTGAAATAACGGAATTAATTTGACCGTTGAAATAACGTCAGTGTTGCCAAATTAAAATCATGAATACTACTAAGTGTTAATATTTTAGTAGTACCACATTTATTTTAAAATATGTTATATTGTCTTTAAAAAAAAATTGCAAATCACTGTCACCTACAGGTGACACTGGGAATTCCCGAGTTAAGAAATACATATATATATATATATATATATATATATATATATATATATATATATATATATATATATATATATATATATATAACAATTTTTGTTGAATTCGTGAATTTTTAATATGATGGATGATCATTATTCAAAACACATGGGTTATAAATTGTAACATTTTTCACCGAATTTTTAAAGTTATTAGCATAATAAAAGTATACAAATAATTGTTATTAGTCCACTTAAGAGATTAGGATAGCTAAATTATATTTTATATGCGTTAAATATTATTTTTACAAGGGTTCCTCCTTGGGGATCCAAGTTTTAAGGTTGGGTACCCCATTTTGAGAATTATATATTACATATCTATTTTATAAATATGTTTAATTAATTTTTGGGTTTAAAACACTTAACTAACCGTTTTTATAATTTCACTTTAATATTTTATTTATTTCAGAACGTAAAATCAATTGAAAAATAATTAATATTGAATTAAAACTTCGAAATTGTTATTTACATATTATCAAATAAAAACGTCAAACATATGTATTAAATCTGAAACGACTTAAACTGTGTACGTGTGTACATTAAATACATTAAATATATACTTAATTTAACTGTTTGGATAAGTTAGAATGTACACAATCTTTTTTAAAACATCAGCAGATGGCGAAACGAAATACAGTATTTTAGTGGTTTATTTTATCGAATATTTAAACCCTTCTGTCATTGCTGCTATGTTTCACAAGGTGTCATTCTGTGATACTCTATGACACAGACTGACCCCTTGTAGTGGATAGAGTGTCAAAGTGGCTGCAAGATAATGGTTTAAATATTCGATAGGAGAAGATGGTATGTATGGTATGTATTGCATGTCATGTACATTAAATGCGTGTTCTTTCTTATGGGTCAGTGTGTTGATTTTTGAAAGGAGGCTAATATATTCTAGCCGTTTTTTCATAGACGTCAACAAATTATAAAACAAAAACATTAATAAATCAAAATTTTTGGGTTATATTTTCTTAAAAACATATTCATTGGATTAAAAAAACTTGGTTTCATGCTTATTAAGAAAAAAAAAATGGGTGTTTTGTTTATTTTTTAATTTTTTTTAAGCTAATTTAATGATACAGCTAAAAATAGTGTTCGGTCATCGGGTCTCTTACCCTATATTATATTAATTTATTGATAAAACTGATAGAAAATAGATATGAAAAAATTTTTTCAAGTTCAAATTCAAAAGGCTAAGATAGTCTTGGTAATTTTATTTTTATTCAAGTAATAAACCAACATTTAATAGATAATCGAGCAGGTAATTTATCTCTTAAGATACAGATGTCACGTCTTAATCTTCAATGGTTTAAATATTTATTAATTTTTATTTATTTTTTTGTAATTAAATAAAAAAGAAGATTAACAATTAAATAATTGTTAATTTGATAATTTGATACCTATTTAATAATTCATTGAAAATTATTTAAGTTTTTTTAAATTTTTTTACTTCAGTTAATGTTAATAATTTAATCTCACTATAGTTTAATAATAGTTAGGTGTATATACTATACGTTTATCAACAGTACATAATCGTTAACTGGAAACCGGATATTTTTATTTCATCCGAATTCAGTCGCCGTCTGTACGGAAATTTGAGTACTACCGACAGTTTTGAATCTTAAACTAACTTTTAATAAAACCTTTAGACACAGATTCCCATTTAAAAAAAAAAGTTTTCATTGTAGTTCGGAAACTAAAGAAGCTATTATGCTCCTGGGTATAGCAATCGATTGCCATCAGTGGTAACCACAAGTCTTATCGAACAATTTGTTTTATTTTTAGTAAGTTAATAATTTAGCCGTAACAAAAATGGCAACACTGAAACAATGATCCTGTATAAATCTGTTACGTATTACATGTGTACTTTTAGTCGAATTTTTCCTTGAAAATTATACTTATACAGCCTATACGATAAGAACGGCGAGAGGCGAGAGTAGGGGCGTTATCCGAATATTATATATATATATATATATATATATATATATATATATATATATATATATATATATATATATATATATATATATATATATATATATTCTCTCGCTATCTTTTAATATGTGTAGGGCCCCCCTATGAAAGCTAAGAGCTGAAATTTAGTAAGTGGGGCTCATTCCGATGCACAACAATACTATCAAAATGGGGTCAAATTTTGGGCAAATTTTGGATCCAATCCAACTTTTGCGAGGTGATTGGGGGGGCCGGACGCGGTAAAACAATAAAACTTTTCCAAACCGGCTGGAAATAATGTTTCGGTCAATTATCTACAAAATTATCTACAACATATCCAAAATTCAGCTTCCTAGAATGATTTGGTGGGAGTAGTGGGGGAAAAAAGTATTTTGGCTGGATCTAACATGCCCACAGCCCCCCAGAATTAACGCAAAGGGTTGAAATTTGGTGTGTTGATAAGGTTCGTACCTAGGTTGCGCTTTTTGGAGCTTTCAATATTTTACCCACACCCCCCTCATTTTTAAGCTACAATTTCATGCTTTTTTGACGTTTTCGAAAAGTTTTTACCACTCGCACAGGTCACACAAATAATCCTAGAGAGCTGCAACTTTCTATTCGGATTGAGTTAGTATGAAAGAAGTGCCTTCTGGGGATCGCAGCTTTTAACCCTGACCCCCACCATTTTTATACCAAAAAGAACATGATTTTTCTAGTTTGTTAGCAGTTTCGTTCGGGTCAAGAGCTCCGTAAATAAATCTAGAGGGCTGAAATTTTGTTTACAAGTTAAGCTAACAGCCAGCCACTGCTTTTTGGAGGTTCCAACTTTTAATCCTTACCCTCACGATTTTTACGCCAATATTTCCCTTGATTTTTTTGGCATTTCTCTAACACGTCTAGAAACTCTCTAAGGAAACCTAGACGGCTGAAATTTTGTATGTGTATTGAGTTTGTATCCAGCTAGTGCCTTTTAGGGATTCCACATTACTTTTCCGCCCCACTTCTCGAATTTTTACATCGGAATTCAATGATATTGTTAAATGTGTTTTAAATGCATTTTTATATTCTAATACAAGTAGGCGAATAGACACTGTTTATTTATAAAGTAGGAATTTTGGATTTTTATTATTTATAAAATAGAAATTTTGGATTTTTTGGAAAGAAAAAATATCTTCATAAAGACCTTCCATTTTAATATTGAAGTTCCTTTTTTAATATTTAAAATAAAACACAAAGGCAATTGGCGGATAAGCATGGATAGGAATGCCCTCGTACGAATTGTGTTGGCTCTTTTTCTGCTAACTGCCTTCGGCACAAAATTGAAATTTACTGAAATTCATCCCTTAAAGACTTAAAACCTTTTTTAAAACCCCGATCAACCGGACACTCATCATCAGTTTTGAAACCACAAAAATGACAAATCGCTTGTAGACTTTCAATTACATTTCGCTTATAGACATTCAATACCGAAGATGAAAGGAAAAATTCGACTTCCGTGATGGGGCCCCGCTGCTCACGGCGTTTTTTTTTTTTTTTTGCTTTACATCAACACCTGTTACTGTTAACAACGTTTTCATCAGTTTAATCAAATTTTGTTAAAATATATCTGTAGAGAGAATAGAGTGACTGAAGCAATAATATATTGGTTCTAAGTTACTAGGCTCTGTGCATTAGATGACACCAAGGGTCAAATATACTATTTGGTGACATCAACTTCAATTGTAACATTTCAAGGAGTTTTATAAATATTGTCATCTTTAGCCACTTTTCTAGTGTAAAATCTACTGTTTGTAAGTACAAAATTAAGTATATGTATTATCTATTCGTTAATTCTCCTTGCGATTCTCCGTTCAATTAAGCCAACTTAACCTATTATGGGAAACATGCTGCTCTTAGTGGGCCCTTCATAGTAGAACTTTGTATTGATTTTCGAGCCAATAAGTTTACTTCACATGGACTATTTATTGATTTTTCTTTCATGAAAGGCGGAATGCAGTATTTAACTAATTTTGAAAAACTATTTTAAAATCCACGTGTGCATTATGCATGCGTAGATATTCTATTTTGAAAAATGATGTCGAAAATTGTTAGAAAAAATTAATTTAATATTTGTTCACGAAATTTGCTCAAAAATGTTCATTAACTGTCAGTTATGTTATACTTTCCAAATAGCAACAGCTATTCAGCAACTAATAAAAATACTGTTCTAATTATTTTGAATTTTTTCTTTTTTTTGATTAATTAAATTTGGTTTTTCAAGTATAGCAACGTGACGTCACAGGCCGTTTCTAATAATAATGTGGTTAATAGTTAAAAAAAATATTTTTTAATTTTTTTAAATGAAGATATTTAGAACGAATTAGAATGAGTGTTTTTTATATTACAAATTTTCTTTACAATTTGTTTTGTTTTTTCTTGATACGGTCCTAATATTCCTTAGGTGATGAAGCTTAAATAAATTTTTCTAAATTCTTTAATACTTGACGCATCCGCTTCATTGAACTAATTTTTTGTTTTTGCTTGAACAGATTTCGGGAAATTGTTCTTTCTTAAATAGATTTTTGCCGCTGAAAATTATTTCGACTTCGCAAACACAATTCTTTTTTGTTAAATTAATTTTGTGAGGTCTCATAAAGAATTTTCCTCTGACGAAGTGTTTTCCTTACTTCAGTTTTGACTTTTCCAAAAAATATTAATCGTTTTGACTAACATCTCCAAGTAAACATATATCTAAATATTGCGTGTTAAATGATTATATCAACCGACTAGCCCAAGCAGAGCAAAATACTACTAACCGGATAGCGTGTTGTATGTGGTTTAAAAATACTTTATGGTATTTACGTTTACAAAATTACTAAACGAGTAAACGAGTTGCTCCGGGCCATAGGTATATATACTATATTTTATCTATTACACATACATATGTACATATATAGCACCATAACATTATAAAACATGCACAAATGATATTTATATGCACATACGTATACATACATACATAAGTACTTATTACGAATTTGTACCGTATGTTCGTTTCTTACTATTTTAGCGAATTTCCAGAATTCTTTCTGGAAATTCAGCTATTACAGTAGGTGTCATGGCGCGACTTGAGCCCGGGACTATGGCAGAAATTTGTTTTGAGGTCCCTAGAAACCGAAAATAATATTCACTAAAATTTATATATATATATATATATATATATATATATATATATATATATATATATATATATATATATATATATATATGTATGTATGTATGTATGTATGTATGTATGTATGTATGTATGTATATATGTATCAGCACGATAACTCTCGAACGAAATGTCCTAGGTTTACGAAATTTGCAATTTTAGTCATGTGCAATTTTAGTCAAGATTGCCGACTGGAAAACAAGTATTTCCTCATATCGCGAACCAGACTTATTGAATTATCGAATTTATAAGGGACATGATAGCCATTTATAAGGGACAGACTAGGCATATCTTTGAGCAGGTGTAGCAGGTTCCAAATTTATCCTCTAGGCCAATGTTTTTCAACCTTTTTCAAGCGACCCCCTACTCTCCGCTATTATTAACTTTTTATTTATTTATTTATTTATCTTTTTTGTTATAAATATCGAATCCGTTCATCACTATTGATTATTTTCATAGTTAGGTATCAATTAAATACGTAATTAGGGACTTGAAAAAGGCATATTTTTATGTCGACATCGAAGTTGACGACTTATGGCAACTGCTGAACGCGTGCGTGACGTAAAAAGTGAAACGCGCACGCGTGGCCGTTTAACACTTCCGAGCGTAATCCATTTGAATTCTTTGAATTGTGAACTCGCGTTAGTGTTTAAATTTATTGAATTGCCTTGCTGTTTGTTTAGTAGTTGCTCACTGTCTTTTATTGTCTAATATTCAAAATTCGGTACTCATTGTAATTAATGAAAATAGATACGTTTCTGGAAACATATGCACAACCGTCAACTTCAAGTTCCAATGAGAGTAATAAAACAAAATCAAAGAAAAATTGTCTATATGACGACAATTATTTTCAAATTCGGATTTAATGTTTTTGAAAATAAGCCGCAATTTTGAATTTTTATCACATTAATGTAACCATTAATTAACCTTCTCTTTATTAATTATTATATATTGAACTAAGGGGGTTTTATTTTTATTAACCGCGACCCTCTTAAGAAGGTTTCGCGACCCCCCAGGGGATCGCGACCCACAGGTTGAAAAACACTGCTCTAGGCATATTTTTGGGTCATCAAAGTGCAGTAGGTTTCAAATTCAGCTATGCGTCTAGGTATGTATATTTTTAGATCATCAAAGTGTACCTATCAAGTTTCAAATTTATCTTCTAAGCCGTTTCCGAGACATCACTTGATAAAAATACTATAAGATATTCCGGGTATATCTAGTGCAAACAAGGATATCTTTCCACGGCCATTGCACTATAAGTTTTGCCGCACTAGGCTCCGCTACCTATGACCCATGCCTAGGTTTCAAATTCAGCTATGCGTCTAGGTATGTATATTTTTAGATCATCAAAGTGTACCTATCAAGTTTCAAATTTATCTTCTAAGCCGTTTCCGAGACATCACTTGATAAAAATACTATAAGATATTCCGGGTATATCTAGTGCAAACAAGGATATCTTTCCACGGCCATTGCACTATAAGTTTTGCCGCACTAGGCTCCGCTACCTATGCCTAGATTCGACCTTAATTTCAGTAGATTTTCGATTTTCATTATAGCCAAAGTCGATTTTACTTAATTGATTTATTTCAATAAATTTCAGTGAATACCATAATTATGTGTGTTTTTGTTTCTCTGAACCACGTTAGAGCCATCATCATTTTATTAAAATCAAGAACTAAACATCGACACTAATCTTCTAATTTTTCCTTCTCCACATTCTGAAAAACTACTAAAATTGCGACATACTGTAAACACTTATATGTTTGTACATTTCCTGCACTACACATGCACGTTATGTTTAACGATACCTAAATTACCGACCGTAGAACAACTGTAATCTTTAACCACCATTATTTCAGTTTGTGACTGGTCTGAACATAAGTTTTGTGTAGTCAGATGTGTGTGTGTTGTAGGTTAGTAATAATAATACTTAATGAAAAGACGCACATTTAAAAAGAAACGGAAAATGTATTGCAAAACACTATAGTACCACTGAAATTAAATTTATTTATCTCTTACATACACGCATACTTATTCAATTTTAAATGGGAGCTGAATTGTTTGGGTATAACCTTTTTGGACTTTTCACACCGTTAGAAAATAGTAGCATTAACATTATTCCTAATAGTGCTTTTATGGTACAATAATAAAACTTTTACCTGTCACTGATGAATTATCAATATTTTTTCCTGATAAAGGGCATAGCCGGGTAAGATATAGGGAAAACGGCCCTTGATGCAAAATTGATTGTTTTTATATGAAATAATACTTCTTAGCGCCAGATATATTCCTGCCAAATTTCAACGTTCCAAGGCTAATAGTTTATGAACACACAAAAAGACAAAAATTTTCGAAAAGAATTTTTTTTGACGAAATTACTGAGACGATTTATTTGAGATTAATATATATTGTGTACCCACCTTAGGCAAAGTAATAAAAAAAAATTAACGCTATATCTCTTTATTATACTAATTTTTAAAATTTTTTAATTTAAGTAAATTTTTTTTGGCACTTACGCGTTACCGACACCCACCATTCTTTGTTCAATAATATTTCTCTTAGTACTCTATAACATATATGTATTTTTATGGAGAGATTTTAGTTGGTAGAACATAATAATATTTAAATACAAATGCATGCCATGTTCGGTACTACGTATATTACTTATGTATAAAAAGGATTATAAAGTAAAATGTCTACCCTATTTTTAAAATAATATAATTACATACGTTCATAACTACGATAAACTAGTTTAAATTCACAAAAGTCCAACATTACCTGACGTTTGTCTTGCTTTATTAATAAAACAAAATAGACATTGATTTCTCTTTTATTAAAGTTTTTTCCTTTGTAAAATGTCAAGTGAAACTTTACTAGCTCATACTCCACGTCTTATGACGTCAACAATTTCATATAAAGTATATTAGTAAAGTAAGTATGCTCCGTGATTATCAATCTGTAGGTAAGCCGCTATGTACCTAAAATTCATTCCTATTCCCCCACCCTATTCATCCGAAAAAAAAAAAAACGAAAATTGACTATTATTCGGCCTGTCATTTGACTGTGATGGTACCTTAAGTAGCTTTGGCCAGGTCCGTTGAGAAAGAGAGAAGGGAGCAGCCGAGTTTGCAGCCTCAGAGCCTGGGTCTAAAGATCCATAGCTGTAGATAAGTGGGCCAGGAAAAAGTAAAACGCTTTTTTTTGCTCATCACTTAATTTTTGAAAGAAAAATTTTTTTTAAATGTGATTCATTCCTGGAGTTTGCCATTTCTGTGATCTCGTAAGCGGTGAGGAGTACAATCTCGGTCAAATTAGACAAATTATACAGAAGCACTAGACGCTCCGAATACTGTATCTAAATTTCCCAAATTCCATACAAGTTAGGAGCTACATAGTCAAGAAACTTATAAATCTAAAATTATTTTGCTTCCAATAATTTCTTACTGTTAAGAACTGTGTTATTTTTAACTCCACTTTCTTATAGCATTCTCTTCGCGTAAATTTTAAATATTTTCTGAGAATTTTTCTGTATCTACCTGTTTTCGAGATATATAACTTTGAACTTTTGTTTTTCTTATGGAACATGAAGTACATTTTGACACAGTTAAATGCAATTTGTGTCTTCCCTTTGTATCGATATATCATAATATGTTACATCTATTTTGAAAAATTAAATCGAAAATCGCAAAATTCTTCTCAGGAAGCGATATGGAAATATGGACTATACTGTCGAGCCATATGGACATTTTGTCGGGAATATTTTTAAAGATGGTAATACGGACCTTATTGCAAAATGTCGTGACCTTACACGCCAAAACATAGTCTACAGGAAGCAAACAAGCCATGAACAATCTCATACTCATTATGGGGTGACAGTGTTCACATGAGTTCGCAGCCCTGAAAACGCACTTTCTTCATTAAGAGCAGGCCCGACGAGAGGGTGAGGTAGCCGGGTATACGTCCTCGGGACCCGGGATTAAGGAGGGAGCCGGTAGCTGCCCATAGAAGGCCATAAAAATTATGTTTAGATTTTGACTTATCAGACTTTTAAAACTTTAAAAGTTCACTTTCGTCCAAAAATAAAACTTCTTTTAATACACTATATTTTTTTTTAAATATATGGAACTGCTGAACTTCACGTGTATCGGGTATTTTCAGCCATCTTGTTTCTTCCATTATCAGTCGGAAAAAACACATTCTAAACTATAGTTCTGGCGCTATATTCAATTTAAAAAAATATGGTTTAGTGAACAATCTCTCACTCCCGACGATCAAATTCACCCCAAATGACGGTATTTCTTAATTATTTTATTGTATTATTTTATATGGACATTTTGTCGGGAATATTTTTAAATTTTGAGCCTGGCCATTGTTACCGGTCATGGGTTTTTGTAGTCGTTTTGATGGTTGTTCGGCAAAAATTTACTTGTCTTTATTTGGCAGTAATATAGTAATTTAAGCAGTAGTAGACGCTATTAAATATTATATTTTTAGATACCTACATATATAGTTAGAGGTATTTGTTTAAACTACAACTACAAACATGCATATTTAATTTGTACCCAATAAACAACCTATATTACTGGTTGTTCCTGTGTTAAAAATTGTTCAAAACTAGTTTATTTGTGTTATGGTGTTTTACCGGAATGTTTATTTACACACTAGTTTGAATAGTGAAAACATAAATTCAAATTGAATTCGATTTCTGTCTATAACAAAAACACATCTGCCTCTACCTGATCGCCCGCCTGACCATTTACTAGTTAGTCCATTAGTTTGATAACAAGCAAATTTGCGTATATTTGATTGGTGCTTGCTGGTTGAACACAAAATAATTTTGATGGTATTAAATTAATGTTATATTTTACAAAGTGGTAAGTTTGGAGTTTAGTCAGATTTTGAAAATTTATGAGTTAATAGCGAAGTCAATTAATACGGTATCTATTAAAATTTCGAATAAAATTGTTTTGGTAGCTGCTGATCCTTTGTCCCTTGCTGTAATGAAAAATGAAAAGTTCTTTTTTCTCGTCTTGAAAAGGTTTTGATTCCCAAGTTCCATATATTCTCTCACCATTCAAATACACAAGGCAAGGCAATCTCTGTAGTTCGCAAGATAGTGCTTTTACGCAGTCGAATTTTTCAATCTTGTTAATTTACTTTTTGCTTCTGAGACTACTAAGGTAGCTGAGACATTTTAATCACAATCAATGAAAATTTATACGTGAATTTTGCGTTTTAGAGCTTTCTGAACAATTTTGGTTTTGCCGATCCGTCTGCGTGTTTGAAGATCACAGTAAGTGTTATGACTTTGGAACTAGTCCGGAACCGAAGTAGTGGTAACCACGGTTCTACGAAATTCCAATAATTGTCCCATTTCATTCAAATTTTGAGAGTATTTTGAAGTTAGATGGATATATGGTTCCTTATGAATTTCAATGCAGTCAGAATATTAATACTTATTGCGCATATGCAAGCGTAAAATGTGTTGATGCTAGGTGATAACTCTCCAGCTATTTGTTGATTCTGTGCATAAAATTTTCAGCTACCAAATAAATATAAACTCTCATACTATTGTGGTAATTTACCGTTAAAAAATAAAAAATATTTATGTCAGAATTACGAAAATTGTTCCGATTTATTTTTTTTATTAAGGTGTGAAAAGAGAAGGCCAATCTTTTTACATTTATTTGATGCTCCGTTTCACCACCATTAAAATTAATAAGCAACCATTCAAATAGCATTTGAGTTTTATAATATCGTCTATTTTTTATTTTTATATATTTTATTTTTTTAAACGTATTCAGTATTCAAATACAATAGTATATTGTGCAATAAGTGCGGGAAATTGTCAATTGCCCACGAAAGCGAAGTTGAGCGCACGAACGTAGTGAGTGCGCTCATTCGCTTGAGTGGGCAATCGACAATCCCGCACGAGTTACGCATACTATTTTTTATTACGAATTTCACATACTTTTTTCTATTATTATTACTCTTTTTGACATTTTTATTATTTTTTAAAATAATATTTTTAAGTGTTCGTCTTTTTTTTTCTGAATTAATTATTGTGTATTACTTTGTTGGTGGTTTCTATAGAAATAATTATTAAATATTTATTAAATGAAAAATCAAGAGGCGGCTTTGCGTGTTTTGATTAAATTTTGCGTGTTTTATTGTCAATTTACCTGTGGCAAGTTACTTTCCGCACGCAAAAAAGTATGTGGGAAGAGTACAGTGGGCAAACAGCTATTTTGCGTACAGAAATGTGTGCGCCAAGTTAGTACTTCTCCCGCATAAGTAATAAAAAAAATAATATTTCCATGAAATAGTATAAATACGCTTACTTATTCAATAGATGAAATGAATTTAAGAAGCTTATAAATTTTGAGCCCTAATTACAAATTTCTTGAAAAATTTAATTATTAAGCTTCATTTTATTATTTTCTATTTCTAAAATCAAATTTTTATTTTTCGTTTTATTTTCAGAAACACTAATTATTTATGTTGATTTGTTAAAACTTTACTTTGCTAACATTTTCACCGAACTAATTAACAAGATTTTTCTGTAGACACTAATTAGCAATTCGCAGATTAACCAAAATTGTATTACTGTTTGTTGCACACGTTGATGGACATGCGTATTTGCTTAAGTTTTTCCTTATAGGACACAGTGACATTAAAATCTTTTTTTCAAATTATGGTATGTGGTACACAGCTCCCTCATACTCATAACTGATTTGTATACAATTTTTAAAATGATTTTTTGCTAAAATTATAAAAAAATTGTGAATAAAAAGTAAAGCGTTTTAACCTTTCAACAGTAAATAATATCAAATATGACAATATTTTCAGAACATTTCGCAAAAATTATTAAAAGAAAAATTGACGATAAGTTAGTTTTCCATCACACATATACCCTGAAATTATAATTTCATCGTACAGTTTATAGAAATTTGTCGCAACTCAAAATATCTAATGGCTAAATTACAAAATAATAGCAAAATATATTTTATGAGCTAACCCCCAGATACTCGTAAAATTTGAGCGAAGTGGCACTAGTATCAAGTAAGATATCCACATTTAATGGAACTTTATTGTAGCGTCATGGCTATCATTACTCTGATTACGATGAAATTCGTAGGGGACCAAGTAAGAACCAGACCTTCTAATTTCATCAAAAATAATTGAATGGTTCAGAAGTTGGGCCACTTGGTGCAATTTTAAATCTTAAGAGAGTATTACCGTCGCGCTATCGTTACTTCAATCGATCACAAAGGGGATTTTAATTTTCAAAGGAAAAAACTTTAGTATTTTAAAAGTGATTGCAATGCTATTGCTACTTTAACAGCCTCAGAAACAAAATTAATTTATAATAAATTATTGTAGAAAAATTTAAATAATTTTCCAGAAATTGTAAAAAAAAAAGAACAATTCATATCCGAAATTGTTATTTTTACTGTCTTTCTGTAGGTATTCATATACTTATGTATCTAAAATATTTTTATTTATTGAACATTAAAACATTAATATAAAAACATTTGAAAAGGTTTTTTTTTGCATAAAAAGGTTTTCTTCGATCGAACTTTTTATTTTTATATTCTCTACGGATTTATATAAACAAGCTTTGATTGCAAAAAACGATTCTTAGAAAATGAGAAAAATTTGATTTTCATTTACAGCGTGTTGCAAACTATACCATACCTATATCGGATATTATCTTTTATTTAAACAGAACAACTTGAATCGTAGGAATATTTATGAACGATAAAATCTTTCTATATTAGTCATAAATTTTCAAGTTGTGTTACTAAAATGTCACATTTTTATTTCTGTTCAGTTACTATCAAAATAAAGATGACAAAATCCTATTCCTAATAAATTTGCAGTAAACACTGAAATAAGAGCGAATATTGTTGAATACTGTATCTTTTTATGAAGATTAAGAAACAAAATAGTTTTTTTCAAATATTTTACTAGACCCAAGTTTTATAACGTATTAAATAGGTTTTTGGTTACTAAATACTAGTTTTACTTACTCTAAGCCAGCGTTTCCCAACCGCCAGTCTGCGGACCAGTCGCGGGCCACGAAAGTATCTCACCGGTCCGCAGAAATATGTGCGAATTACGATGAAAAAGAATAAAAATGAATATTATTTTGTGCTTTAGAGAAAAAAATAGTGATACTAGGTTCACGCAAAAATTTATAGCACATAATAGCACACGTTTAGCACAATACAGCATTCTGTTTTTTTTTTTTTTTTTAAAAAAAGAATTTAAAAAAAAACGAAAACGGGGGAGGTAATTTTATTTAAATTTAAAGAACTGCTTTTAAATATTTCTGAATATATCTGTAATGCTTGAGAAAATGTTGATATTTATCTAAAATACATGGTTTACTAAATGGTCAGAAAACGACATTTCATATTACACGACTTAATGTTTGAAAGTAATTCCATACTGCAAAAATTATATTTAAATTTTAATTTTAAACATTTCTCTAATTCTTAGGGAAGCATTGATATTTATTTGAATTCTATTGTTTGTCAAGTATTCATAAAATCACATTTCATATTAGATATACATGTAGGAAAACTGATAGTCATATGTGGTCCTAAATGTGACTAGCCCGCGCAAAATTATCGGCGATTTTACTGAGCCGTGATTGAAAAGAAAAAAGTTGAAAACACTGGTCTAAGTTAAAGATAAAAGTATCAAGTAGTACAAAAACAAAACAGAGAGGCTAGAATGCTATTATCTAAAAATTATATTTTTTAAGCACAGCGAAACGAAAACTTGGGCACTTTTCACTATTTTATGTGACTGTCGGGGTGGAATTGATAAAAAAAAAACATATTTTGGTCTTAATTTTATAGAAATAAAATACAAGCGGAGGAAAATGGGCTTATATGTATAGAAGATGATAATACGGACCTCATTGCAAAATGTCGTGACCTTACACGCCAAAACATAGTCTACAGGAAGCAAACAAGCCATGAACAATCTCATATTCGTTATGGGGTGACATTGTTCACACGAATTGGCAGCCCTGAAAACGCGTTTTTTTCATTAAGAGTAGGCCCGACGAGAGGGTGAGGTAGCCGGGGTTACGGCCTCGGCGCCCGGGATTAAGGAGGGAGCCGGTAGCTGCCCGTACAAGGCCACAAAAACTATGTTTAGATTTTGACTTATCAGACTTTTAAAACTTTAAAAGTTCACTTTCATCGAAAAATAAGACTTCTTTTAATACACTATATTTTCTTTTAAATATATGGAACTGCTGAACTTGACGTGTATCGAGTATTTTCAGCCATCTTATTTCTTCCATTATCGGTCGATAAAAACGCATTCTAAACTATAGTTCTGGCGCTATTTTCAATTTAAAAAAATATGATTTAGTGAACAATCTCACCCCCGATGATCAATTTCACCCCAAATGACGGTACTTCTTAATTATTTTATGTACTTCGTTCCTAAATCTAATATAAATAGTGAAAATAATTTTGCTTTTGTTCGAGACATTAATCAAATTGATATTTCACTATTTTATTTTATTTATTTATGTATTTACTTATTTAATTATTTTTTCACTGAGAAACATTCTCAAACAGCAGTTTACTTTTTGATAAGTCAACTTAATATAACGCTTTAAACTGAGGCTCTTCTCGAATACATTTATCTATTATTAGGTAAAAAAGGCACTGAAATATTTTATTCCGAAAGCTGTATAAAACTACAAGAACCGCATAGTCCTGACCTAATGCATGTCCTACTTCGTATTTTTTTTATATTATGTTGAAAGATAAATTCCTTGACATTCTGTAGTTTAGTTGATATTTTTTAAACCTTTTATAATTCTTTTTTTACAATACAATAAACGACGACCCAAGTTTTCAGAAAATCACAGTTACGTATAAACAGATTTATGTGGTCAAGTTGTTACATAATATATCTTCCAATGTCAACAAGGGATGGAGTTAATATATATCTGATCTCATATTCTCCTCTATTGTGTTATATTTATAATCAAATAATCTTTAGAATTTATATCGTATTGTGCTGTATGAGAACTGAAATTTCTACAAGAAATTCAAGCAATTCTCTCTCATTTATATATCATATCGTTAGTTAACGCAATCTAGTACATATCTACTTAACAATTATTCTCTGAGTGGAAATTATTTATGCGAACAAATCGACAGTCGTAAATTCCAGTATCGTATTCATGGAATAAAGTTATTATTAAGAAAATCAATTCGGCATAAACTCTCACTACTTTATGGATTGAAATATGCAGATACGTTTGTATATACATTATGCATAGAAAAGTTCGTATCATATTCTATTATGGAACTTTTTATCTAAGAAAAATTAGAAATGAACCTAAATACCCAAAAAATTTGCTTGATATGTGCGAAGTTTAAAAATTATAATTTTGGTCTTTTAGAGACACACAAGACTAAAAAATTAAGAAACTTCTTCAGACATTTTGATCTATAACAGACGCCACCCACATCAATATTTTTATATTTTATTGACTCACATTACAATTACATTACGTTATGATGTGAGTGAGGAGACTATCATTTGGCAGGTATGCCGCCTTCTTAAGGAAATATGCCTGCATTCATCTGGAATTGTAAAGGAAAACTGCAGAAAACTTTCACGACATAGCCAGCTACGAGATTTGAACCCTCGCGCTACCGGTTCAAGTGGCAGTGGCACTCCACTGGTTCCACGGGGCAACATTAAATCATGGATAGAATTTACAGTTAATTGTGTGAAATAATATATGACATCAAGTATATTATGAAAATACCCCTCTCGCAGCATCTGCATAACATAGCGAATTTCCAAATATTGGGCACTGGCAGATCTCATCTAAGACCTGTACCCATTTAAAATAATTCAGCTTTTCAAGAGTGAAAAGATTTTCAAAATCAGTTGAGTAGTTAATTTTTGGCGCTTTTTCGTATAAGGCGCTTGGTGCATATATCCATTTAAAATATTGTAGTTTAGTCAAAATCGGCTGGGTAATTTATTTTTGGTATTTTTGGGACCCAAGATTCCGAACGGACTTTGTACAGTATAGTGCTATCCACCTAAAATAAATTAATTATCGTTTTAGCCTCCCTGTTTTGTTTTTGTATTATTCAGTTTTCGTGCAATGAGAAAATTTTGAGAATCGGTTCGGTTCTAACAGTAAAAGTATTTTGTGTAGTTGTGTAGTTTTCTATGCAGCATTTGGATCCGCCGGACAGTTGTGGATCTCAGATAACATAACTTGTACTTATCTAGAATAGTTTACCTCTGCAATAGTGAAAAAATTTTCAAAATCGGTCAGTTATTTTATTTTTGACACTTTTGGGTCCGATGGACTCTCGGACCTTACGTAACGTAATCTATATCTATCTAAAATAGTTTAGTTCTCTAACAGTGAAAAAATTTTCAAAATCGGTCGGTTATTGTATTTTTGATACTTTTAGGTCCCATGGACCCTGGCGGACCTTACTTCATGTAATCTATATGTATCTAAAATAGCTTAGCTCTGTAACAGTGAAAAAATCTTCAAAATCGTCGGCCAGTTTAATTTTGACACTTTTGGGTCCCATGGACCCTAGAAGACCTTACATAACGTAATCTTTATCAATCTGAAATAGTTTAGCTCTCTAACAGCGAAAAAATTTTCGAAATCGGTCAGTTAGTTTATTTTATGCTTTTAAGATCCCAGGACCGTAGCCAACCTCATACAATATATAAACTACTAGCTGACTCGACCACGCGTTGCTGTGGCTCAGTAGTTATAATTAATTTTTTCTTATCATTTCAAACGATACACTGCACAATTATAACACAATACACAGTATTATTATAAAAATAATTGACATCGTGAACATAAACAAATATGACGTGTAATAGAATGTATAATCTAGAAATCTAAATACAGCAGGATACATACATACACATACAAAACGAAATCTACCACATGTCTACACAACCTAGATGTCAAACGATGTTAGATTAAATTATAGGTAAAATTTATAGGTCAATTCAATCATATATTGCAAAATCTTGTGCAACATCAATTATTTATAGCACTTGATCCTTCTCGCCCAATGACTCTAAAATAACTATTTTCATATTTTATTAGCATGGCTAATTTCCGCACCGTAAGAACTTAGTATGGGTACCTATATCAACAGTTTTAGAATTGTTTCTATTTTAGACCCTTCAAGTCACCAAGGCCATGGGAAACCATTTTAACGTCACTTTTATCTTTCACAGAGATCTCAACAGTACTTAAGTAAAAATTGTCACATTTCTTCAGCTTTTTAAATTGGGCCCTATTTGGTGTAACTGACGTTCATTTAAATTTGATATTCTGAAATTTTGTACGAAATCAGTTCCTTATGTGCTTCGCTTCGCTCGCTTGACGACTCTAAAGTATTATTCATATTTTCATATTTTCAAGTCATATTCATATTTTTATAGCATATCTAATTTTCATATGTATGGAATTTGCTGAAAAGAGCAGAAGTGCCAATTGATGATAACTGGACAATCCAGTTGTTTATTTCTTTATAGGATACAAATAGTATTTTGTACAGTAGATAAGTAATTTCATAATAGTCGTAGGTAAAAATATTATTGGTGGTATCCAAGATACATCAATCAGACACTATTTGCTATACAGGTAGGTCAGTGACATGTTATTCTCCTATTCTCAATTTTCTTACTACATCTTACTACGGGCAAGCCATCTCCGTAGTTACAAGAGTAAACAAACTCTTAATTACCATAGTAAATACCAGAAATCTACAAAAATTCTATAATTTTCATATATTTTACTAGTGACGTTCAACTAGGTAAAAAGTACAGTTTAAAAATGGAAGGTAGGTTTTGTATTTAAAGTAAGTAAATATTCGCCAATCTACCTTCATCAAGACGAAGTTAGTTATTTTCGGTTTCCGAAAGCACAGGTTTGTAAACATTTTTCTTTTATACGTAACTATATCATATAAACCCATTTAGTTTGCAATTTTTTAATGATTAAATTATACTCCACTGAACTATATATGCATTTAAAAATTGGAACCAAAAATCTAGCGAAACTGGCTAACCTGTATAGTATAATATACTAATCAATCAAATGATCTTGGGTGATATCTATAAAAATACTTATTAATACTTACAAAAATTTCAAAATTATTTTTTTCCAAATGCTTAGCAACAAATTAATTTGCATGATTTTTTTATAAATTTTTCCACAGATATCTGTATACAGTAATAAAAAATTGATATTTTGCGGTTTTTTGTAAATTTCTATAGTTAGATTAAAAATTTTGCGATAAAAACTATCCGGTCTTTAAAGTTTTTTACCAAATTATAGATAGTTACCAAATTTGATCAAAATCGGTTCAGTAGTTTCGCAGTTTATCCTAGCCGTACACTGTGACTTGAGATTTATATATATATATATATATATATATATATATATATATATATATATATATATATATATATATATATATATATATATATATATATATATATATATAGATATCCATCTAAAATTGTTTATCTCTGTAAGAGTAAAAAAATTTTCAAAATATTTTTGACACTTTTGGGTCCCATGGACCTTGGCGGACCTTACATAACGTAATCTATATCTATCTAAAATAGCTTAGCTCTTCGACAGTGAAAAAATTTTCAAAACTGGTCAGCTAGTTTATTTTCTACAATTATGGGATCAGTGGACCCTGGCGGGTCATATAACTTATGACTGTCCGTGACGGTCTTGCGGACATTATTTAATAACTTAACTAATTCAGATCCTTCAGATACTTCAATTTTCTAAATCGATTGAGTAGTTAATTTTTGGCATTTTTAGGTCCCCAATAGCCTGACGGATCTCATATAAGATACCTTAAATCTATTTAAAATTCTTTAGCTTTCTAACATTAATGAGTAATAGTGAAAAAATTTTCAAAATCGATCCAGTTTTTTAAAATTTTTTTCCTGGCAAACATAATTATTATGTTATCTTTCTATAATATTTAATAATATTATATTATGACATTACGGTCATTATCTTGTTCATTTAAAATTCAATGAAAAAAACATCTTCATTACATATTCTTAAAATATCCTCCATTTTAATTTTAAAAAATGAGACAGAAATATGGTATTATACATAAATTTTGAATAACTACCGTTTGTTTTACGTAAAAAAAATGAAATTTTTCTATGTTTTATAAGGAATTGAGACAGAAATATAAATTACCTATTATACTGACAAACAGAGAAAAGTGAGACAAAAGTGAAAAATTACGATTTTCTCGAAAACTACTTAACATAGGAAGAAAATTATAAGACCATTTTCTTCATAATTTTTTTTCTTTTCGACGATGTAAAAATCAAACTGTCATATAATAGGATCGAATGATAATACATGGCCAGAAAGCCTACTTCTGGGCATCTGGCTAACGAACTTATCCGAGCCAATCCGGAATCCATTTCGCACACAAAATTTCATAAGAATTAAACCTTTCGTTCCATAGTTATAGTGCGGATACATATATGTATATGTATATGTATATGTATATGTATATGTATATGTATATATATATATATATATATATATATATATATATATATATATATATATATATATATATATATATATATATATATATATATATATATATATATATAAATTTTAGTGAATATCATTTTCGAATTCTAGGGACCTCAGAACATATTTCTGTTATAGTCTCAGCCTCAGATTGCGTCATAGCTGAATTTCGACCGTAATAGCTGAATTTCGAGTTATCGAAATTCGCTTAAATGGAATAAATTGCACAATTGCCTAGTTTATTGTCTAGCAACGTTATCAACCTCTTATACCTCATTTCAGATACAATTGATCATGAGTTTTCGTTAAAAAATTAAATAATTCTTATATTCGAAACAAATCAATCTTGTATTCTTTTCTAAAAGCAAACTGCAAATTTAAAATTTACGTAAACGCCATAATGAAAGAGATAAAGCCAAGAAAACGGAAATTATTTAAATTCAAAGTGGCAAAGCATGGTTAAATTTAACTGAAATGAACTATAGTTAAATTTTATTTTTGCAGTTCAATGTAGTACTCGATTACACGTAGTTTTTGACTACCCATGCCTTAATTCTACGTACACTGTTATCAGGAGTCCTCAATGGTTTAGTTTGACAATCAAATAAGAAGGATGCAAGGAGAAAGTCGATACTAATTCTATGACATAATCATTCTTTATTAACAAATTTTTGTATATAACTAACGAAAAAAAGTATAACAACGTATAAACTTATGTGTGACTTCCACCGTTACTATTTTCTTTTAACTGTCGGTTTTAATGTATTTTTAACAATATGCTTAGCTCGCAATCGAAACTTATGGAATCCTTGATATTTGGAACTTATATATTTGAAACAACGTATAAACTTATGTGTGACTTCCACCGTTACTATTTTCTTTTAACTGTCGGTTTTAATGTATTTTTAACAATACATATGCTTAGCTCGCAATCCAAACTTTTGGAATCTTTGATATTTGGAACTTATATATTTGAAACTTACATATTAAAAGATAGTTCGGTGAGGCGGGTAATAAAAATGCGTTCAACTGAAGAAAAAATTTTACTACATATATTGTTGGTGTGTCTATTAGTGAAAGTGTAACTTTTGAACAATTTGACCGACCGAGATCATATTCACACAATATATTTGTTTTATTAAGGCGATAATTCATTGCGAAAAAATAAATAAATAAACAAATAAAAAGCTCATTTTCACAATATATGTTTATCACTATCGAAAAGGCTATAATAAATAAGTTTTTCGTATGCTATTGATTTTCGGGGACACACTGTATATTCGGAGATATTATCAGTTAACCATTTAATGGTATGGTATTATGACTTACATAATAAATCGTATTGCCACTATTATTTGTGTTAGATATTAATAATAATAGTTTACTCATGGTGAGTATTACAAGAATTCAAAACAGTTTAATGTACAGACGTATACGCTATTCATAAACCGATAGAAATTATTATAATGACGGTTTGGTTTGAATGGATAGCTATTTTAACAATTACAACTTGGAATTGAAAAGAGTTATGGAATTTGTATATAATTTATAAATAATGTATGTTTCTCGAAGTATGTAACCAAGTTGTTATTGTGAATAAAAGCCCTTCGAAGAATTTCTCCAAC